>JAYKKM010000382.1:277500-392500 GCA_035772405.1 Chrysogorgia sp. JL179-B06
TAATAAACTTACATCCAATATTGTTCCACTTATTGATGCAGAGTCATTAATTTGCAGCAAGGAGTAAAGGAGACACCCAGTCTAGTATTTATAACAACGCTCCGTGTTTGATCACTCAAATCTGCGACCGGAATCGAACACGCCTTGCGTTTTAATGGAGATAAGGCGCACAAAGAAAGTTACCAGGCCAAACAAAGATAGTTACCAGGCCAAACAAACTAGGATTGAACTTTAACATTTGAAACTAATAGATTATATTATTTTCTGCTTATATTAAAATTTACATCAAAACCACATTCTGTTTTGTGTGAAGCGGAACACGCTTTTAGAACGGAACACGCCAGCTCACAACACGTCTGTCGTGTAGAACACGCCTTTAGAGATCGGCAACACACAAAGCGTGTCCGAGCTGCAACACGCCAAATGTGTCACGTTAAAATCTTGAAACACGCCAAACGTGTTAATTTACAACACGCCAAACGTGTTAATTTGCAACACGCACTTTTGTCCCCTATAACAACACGCCAATTTGTGGTGCGTGTTCTGAAAACATGTTGCGTGTTATCGTAACACGTCATAGTGTGTTCTTACAACACACATAAATTTGGAACACGCTGCAGTGTTCAACACGCTTTTAGCGTGTTTAAAATTGGCGTGCTGTTACAACACACTTAAATTTTGACAACGTGCTCCAGCAACACGCTTCCACATACAACACGCTTGTATTACAATACGATAAAGCCGTGTTGAACACGTTTGGCGTGTTGATATAGGGGACAAAAATGCGTGTTCTTACAACACGTTTGGTTTTCTAGTGTAAGGTCGCCAATACTCTTGCCGTTGCGGTCGAATGTGTCGACAGCAACCTCACCGCAACCCCTCCGCAACCGAACCGCAACCGCAGTGTTATGTTACTTCTAGGCAGTACTGTATGTATTTGAAGTACTGTGTGAGAATTTTGATCGAATTATCGCTTATCTAACTCTAGTGTATATACATATGAAGAATCAATTCGAAAAGCCGTGCGAAGAGCAAAGACTTATATCGTTGCTAAAAATATTGACAGTTCACCACCTTTTTCACTTTGCTATATATCCCAAACACTGCCTACGCAGCACTCTACTTTTTTGCTACTCTCGGATATTCTATCGCTGCGATATGCCTATAAACCTTAAGAAGTTTCGTCAAGGTCGCCATCACGAAATGGTAAGTTATTTGCTTCCTTTTTACCGTCGATCAGTAACCATGACCTTACTTATTTTATCTAAGACGCGTTTTTCAAGTCGTATTACTTTAAATTTTAAAGATCATATACTCTGATGAACGCCTCAGCTCGAAACGTTAGTATTTCGTTACTAAAAATCTTGGCAATGGCAGTTTACCACCTTTTCACTTTGCAATTTGTCATTTATACTCGTTCTTAATAACGACGCACAGACATATATGTAGTTGAAGTAAGAATCAATATCATACAATAAAGAATGTAGTTTGACCAACTCAGACAAAACACTCTTAAAATAATGTCTAAATCACCGTACGTTTGCCGACATAATAGCGTCCAGAATACCCATTGAATAGAATAAAAATAATCATTACATTTCATTTGCTTTCGCGTTCTTACGATCGGGCGAGATCGGAATCCGAAGTGTAAGGTCGCCAATACTCTTGCCGTTGCGGTCGAATGTGTCGACCGCAACCTCACCGCAACCCCTCCGGCAACCGAACCGCAACCGCAGTGTTAGGTTACTTCTAGGCAGTACTGTATGTATTTGAAGTACTGTATGAGAATTTTGATCGAATTATCGCTTATCTAACTCTAGTGTATATACATATGAAGAATCAATTCGAAAAGCCGTGCGAAGATCAAAGACTTGTCAATATGCACTAGGCTTTCTGTTAATAAGAATGAATAAAAATAATAAGATTCTCGCACGTGCAGGAGTATACTTCATATGGCCATGAAGAGATCGGCCGAATTATCGCTTATCTCGCTTTAGTCTACAGGATTCCTATGAGGAAGAAATACTTTGGGAAACAGTGCGAAGAATTGTTAAAGATTAAATTTAAAACGTGTGGACATAGAAAATATAAACTAAAACGGTTTCAAGGCGCTGCTTTCGAAGCGTTGCTAGGCCAACTTATCCTACGGCGGATATTTGCATATTTCGCCTCATAGCACGCGTGTGGGAGGGTGATTAAAAGGTCATTAAAGGAATAAAACAAAAGGACATCACACAATAAGGTTTCCAGGCAGAAGAGTATATCTCTAAGAGTTTTAAATAGGTTTACTTGAACTGCTTTACTTCATATTATACAACGAATCGAGCGAGGAGTTCGAACGAATATATAAAGCGGGCAAACTAAACTTAGCAGCTTGAATAAATTTGTCCATTCCTATGATGAAGAAACCCTACGGTAAACAGTGCGAAGAACTGTTCAAGATCTCAAACATATTGACTTGGAAAAAAATATAATTTAATCGGCATTACATTTACAGCGTTGATATACCAAATGCTTATACTGTTAATAAACATTTTGACCGAATTATCACTTATTTAACACTAGTATCGAAAGTCAGCGATTCTCGTGACTCTGAAACAGTTCGAGAAGCTGTGGTAAGAATTGTTGAAGTTTTTAGACGCGCGGACTTGGCGAAATATAACACGCTTTAATATCAGCGTTGTCTTATCCTTATCTTTATCCTTATCATTATCTTTATATTTATCCTTATCTTTATCCTTATCTTCATCCTTATCATTATCATTATCCTTATCCTTATCTTCATCCTCATATTTATCCTTATATTTATCCTTATATTTATCCTTATCCTTATCCTTATCTTTATCTTTATCCTTATCTTTATCTTTATCCTTATATTTATCCTTATCGTTATCCTTATTCTTATCCTTATATTTACCTTTATCCTTACCCTTATCCTTATCCTTATCCTTGTCTTTAGCTTATCCTTATCCTTATCCTTATCCTTATCCTTATTCTTATTCTTATTCTTATCCTTATCCTTATCCTTATCCTTATCCACATTCTCATTATTATCCTTATCCTTATCCTTATACTTATCCTTATCCTTATCTTTATCCTTATCCTTATCCTTATCCTTATCTTTATCCTTATCCTTATCCTTATCTTTATCCTTATCCTTATCATTATCCTTATACTTATCCTTATCCTTATCCTTATCTTTATCCTCTATTCTTATCCTTATCCTTAACCTTATCATTATCTTTATCCTTATCCTTATCCTTATCCTTATCCTTATCCTTATCCTTATCCTTATCCTTATCCTTATCCTTATCCTTGTCCTTGTCCTTGTCCTTGTCCTTGTCCTTGTCCTTGTCCTTGTCCTTGTCCTTGTCCTTGTCCTTGTCCTTGTCCTTGTCCTTGTCCTTGTCCTTGTCCTTGTCCTTGTCCTTGTCCTTGTCCTTGTCCTTGTCCTTGTCCTTGTCCTTGTCCTTGTCCTTGTCCTTGTCCTTGTCCTTGTCCTTGTCCTTGTCCTTGTCCTTGTCCTTGTCCTTGTCCTTGTCCTTGTCCTTGTCCTTGTCCTTGTCCTTGTCCTTGTCCTTGTCCTTGTCCTTGTCCTTGTCCTTGTCCTTGTCCTTGTCCTTGTCCTTGTCCTTGTCCTTGTCCTTGTCCTTGTCCTTGTCCTTGTCCTTGTCCTTGTCCTTGTCCTTGTCCTTGTCCTTGTCCTTGTCCTTGTCCTTGTCCTTGTCCTTGTCCTTGTCCTTGTCCTTGTCCTTGTCCTTGTCCTTGTCCTTGTCCTTGTCCTTGTCCTTGTCCTTGTCCTTGTCCTTGTCCTTGTCCTTGTCCTTGTCCTTGTCCTTGTCCTTGTCCTTGTCCTTGTCCTTGTCCTTGTCCTTGTCCTTGTCCTTGTCCTTGTCCTTGTCCTTGTCCTTGTCCTTGTCCTTGTCCTTGTCCTTGTCCTTGTCCTTGTCCTTGTCCTTGTCCTTGTCCTTGTCCTTGTCCTTGTCCTTGTCCTTGTCCTTGTCCTTGTCCTTGTCCTTGTCCTTGTCCTTGTCCTTGTCCTTGTCCTTGTCCTTGTCCTTGTCCTTGTCCTTGTCCTTGTCCTTGTCCTTGTCCTTGTCCTTGTCCTTGTCCTTGTCCTTGTCCTTGTCCTTGTCCTTGTCCTTGTCCTTGTCCTTGTCCTTGTCCTTGTCCTTGTCCTTGTCCTTGTCCTTGTCCTTGTCCTTGTCCTTGTCCTTGTCCTTGTCCTTGTCCTTGTCCTTGTCCTTGTCCTTGTCCTTGTCCTTGTCCTTGTCCTTGTCCTTGTCCTTGTCCTTGTCCTTGTCCTTGTCCTTGTCCTTGTCCTTGTCCTTGTCCTTGTCCTTGTCCTTGTCCTTGTCCTTGTCCTTGTCCTTGTCCTTGTCCTTGTCCTTGTCCTTGTCCTTGTCCTTGTCCTTGTCCTTGTCCTTGTCCTTGTCCTTGTCCTTGTCCTTGTCCTTGTCCTTGTCCTTGTCCTTGTCCTTGTCCTTGTCCTTGTCCTTGTCCTTGTCCTTGTCCTTGTCCTTGTCCTTGTCCTTGTCCTTGTCCTTGTCCTTGTCCTTGTCCTTGTCCTTGTCCTTGTCCTTGTCCTTGTCCTTGTCCTTGTCCTTGTCCTTGTCCTTGTCCTTGTCCTTGTCCTTGTCCTTGTCCTTGTCCTTGTCCTTGTCCTTGTCCTTGTCCTTGTCCTTGTCCTTGTCCTTGTCCTTGTCCTTGTCCTTGTCCTTGTCCTTGTCCTTGTCCTTGTCCTTGTCCTTGTCCTTGTCCTTGTCCTTGTCCTTGTCCTTGTCCTTGTCCTTGTCCTTGTCCTTGTCCTTGTCCTTGTCCTTGTCCTTGTCCTTGTCCTTGTCCTTGTCCTTGTCCTTGTCCTTGTCCTTGTCCTTGTCCTTGTCCTTGTCCTTGTCCTTGTCCTTGTCCTTGTCCTTGTCCTTGTCCTTGTCCTTGTCCTTGTCCTTGTCCTTGTCCTTGTCCTTGTCCTTGTCCTTGTCCTTGTCCTTGTCCTTGTCCTTGTCCTTGTCCTTGTCCTTGTCCTTGTCCTTGTCCTTGTCCTTGTCCTTGTCCTTGTCCTTGTCCTTGTCCTTGTCCTTGTCCTTGTCCTTGTCCTTGTCCTTGTCCTTGTCCTTGTCCTTGTCCTTGTCCTTGTCCTTGTCCTTGTCCTTGTCCTTGTCCTTGTCCTTGTCCTTGTCCTTGTCCTTGTCCTTGTCCTTGTCCTTGTCCTTGTCCTTGTCCTTGTCCTTGTCCTTGTCCTTGTCCTTGTCCTTGTCCTTGTCCTTGTCCTTGTCCTTGTCCTTGTCCCTTGTCCTTGTCCTTGTCCTTGTCCTTGTCCTTGTCCTTGTCCTTGTCCTTGTCCTTGTCCTTGTCCTTGTCCTTGTCCTTGTCCTTGTCCTTGTCCTTGTCCTTGTCCTTGTCCTTGTCCTTGTCCTTGTCCTTGTCCTTGTCCTTGTCCTTGTCCTTGTCCTTGTCCTTGTCCTTGTCCTTGTCCTTGTCCTTGTCCTTGTCCTTGTCCTTGTCCTTGTCCTTGTCCTTGTCCTTGTCCTTGTCCTTGTCCTTGTCCTTGTCCTTGTCCTTGTCCTTGTCCTTGTCCTTGTCCTTGTCCTTGTCCTTGTCCTTGTCCTTGTCCTTGTCCTTGTCCTTGTCCTTGTCCTTGTCCTTGTCCTTGTCCTTGTCCTTGTCCTTGTCCTTGTCCTTGTCCTTGTCCTTCCTTGTCCTTGTCCTTGTCCTTGTCCTTGTCCTTGTCCTTGTCCTTGTCCTTGTCCTTGTCCTTGTCCTTGTCCTTGTCCTTGTCCTTGTCCTTGTCCTTGTCCTTGTCCTTGTCCTTGTCCTTGTCCTTGTCCTTGTCCTTGTCCTTGTCCTTGTCCTTGTCCTTGTCCTTGTCCTTGTCCTTGTCCTTGTCCTTGTCCTTGTCCTTGTCCTTGTCCTTGTCCTTGTCCTTGTCCTTGTCCTTGTCCTTGTCCTTGTCCTTGTCCTTGTCCTTGTCCTTGTCCTTGTCCTTGTCCTTGTCCTTGTCCTTGTCCTTGTCCTTGTCCTTGTCCTTGTCCTTGTCCTTGTCCTTGTCCTTGTCCTTGTCCTTATCCTTATCCTTATCCTTATCCTTATCCTTATATCTACCAAAATAACGTAATGGAATCGGAAAGTTTTCGGTTGAGATTTAAAGTTACACAGGGGATAATGACAGGTCCTACTGGTACACGAGCTAGGGTTAACGATTTGTGAAGGTTTAATGACGTAATATGAACAAATAATTAGGGTTAAGGCTCCTCCAGGAAGAAGAACTCATGACGTAACATCAAAATTCGGAATTATGTAATGAATATTTAATGAGGCGGCATCCTTTGTGATAACCGCCCATATGTCGGCCAAAGGATGCTGCCTCATTAAATATTCATTACATAATTTCGAATTTTGATGTTACCTCATGAGTTCTCGTCTTACTGGAGGAGCCTTAACCCTAATTATGTATGCATATATATTACGTCATTAAACCTTCAGAAATCGCTAACCCTAGCTCATGTACCAGTAGGACCTGTCATTGTCCCCCTATGTACCTTTAAATCCCCAACCGTGGACTTTCCGATGCCATTACGTTTTTTTGGTATATATACGGATAAGTATAATGATAAGGATAAGGATAAGGATAAGGATAAGGATAAGGATAAGGATAAGGAAAAGGAAAAGGAAAAGGAAAAGGAAAAGGATAAGGATAAGGATAAGGATAAGGATAAGGATAAGGATAAGGATAAGGATAAGGATAAGGATAAGGATAAGGATAAGGATAAGGATAAGGATAAGGATAAGGATAAGGATAAGGATAAGGATAAGGATAAGGATAAGGATAAGGATAAGGATAAGGATAAGTATAAGTATAAGTATAAGTATAATGATAATGATAAGGATAAGGATAAGGATAAGGATAAGGATAAGGATAAGGATAAGGATAAGGATAAGGATAAGGATAAGGATAAGGATAAGGATAAGGATAAGGATAAGGATAAGGATAAGGATAAGGATAAGGATAAGGATAAGGATAAGGATAAGGATAAGGATAAGGATAAGGATAAGGATAAGGATAAGGATAAGGATAAGGATAAGGATAAGGATAAGGATAAGGATAAGGATAAGGATAAGGATAAGGATAAGGATAAGGATAAGGATAAGGATAAGGATAAGGATAAGGATAAGGATAAGGATAAGGATAAGGATAAGGATAAGGATAAGGATAAGGATAAGGATAAGGATAAGGATAAGGATAAGGATAAGGATAAGGATAAGGATAAGGATAAGGATAAGGATAAGGATAAGGATAAGGATAAGGATAAGGATAATGATAATGATAAGGATAAGGATAAGGATAAGGATAAGGATAAGGATAAGGATAAGGATAAGGATAAGGATAAGGATAAGGATAATGATAAGGATAAGGATAAGGATAAGGATAAGGATAATGATAAGGATAATGATAAGGATAAGGATAAGGATAAGGATAAGTATAAAGTATAAGGATAAGGATAAGGATAAGGATAAGGATAAGGATAAGGATAAGTATAATGATAAGGATAAGGATAAGGATAAGGATAAGGATAAGGATAAGGATAAGGATAAGGATAAGGATAAGGATAAGGATAAGTATAAGTATAAGTATAAGTATAAGGATAAGTATAAGTATAAGGATAATGATAAGGATAAGTATAATGATAATGATAAGGATAAGGATAAGGATAAGGATAATGATAAGGATAAGGATAAGGAAAAGGAAAAGGAAAAGGAAGAGGATGAGGATGAGGATGAGGATGAGGAAGAGGAAGAGGAAGAGGAAGAGGATGAGGATGAGGATGAGGATGAGGATGAGGATGAGGATGCGGATGCGGATGCGGATGCGGATGCGGATGCGGATGCGGATGCGGATGCGGATGCGGATGAGGATGAGGATGAGGATGAGGATGAGGATGAGGATGAGGATGAGGATCAGGATCAGGATGAGGATGAGGATCAGGATAAGGATTTCTCCAGAGAAACGTCCATATATGACGTTTCTCGTGGGTATAAAATCGATATGCGAGGCTTCCCACGCTCCTTTATTGATGAGCACTTTACGAATCAATATGGATTAACCTGTCAACCTTGGATACTAGTTCCACTAAGAATATACTAATTTAAAATTCAAATGAAGTAATCAAGTTTGTCTTTTTGTCTTAATATATATATATATATATATATACATATATATATATATATATATATTATATATATATATATTTATAAAATAAGTCGTGTCTTACGCACGCTGTGATTGGTCAGTTACCGTGTTTATATCAGGCTATATAACATGGATGGATTACGCCATCGCGATACGCCATCAATTAGGCATGAAACGCCATCAATTAGCCATGATACGCCATCAATTAGCCATCATACGCCATCAAACGCCATCAATCAGCCATCATACGCCATCAATCAGCCATCATACGCCATCAATTAGACATCACAGCGCCATCATACGCAGTAAGGAGAACTTACGTGTTGATAAAAACGATATTTGTACATTTTATTTGCTTTCTACGGGTTATTTTATAAAAGAAATAGAAAACATTTTTATCCGTGTTCCCATACGTTATATAAACACTCGTGGAAGTTTGGGAGAACTCGAAATCGCGTGGAAACAATCGCCCTACGGGCTCGTGTTCCCACTATGATTTCTCGTTCTCCCAAACTTCCACTCGTGTTTATATAACGGTATGTAAACACGGAAAATGTTTTCTATTTCTTAAATATATATATATATATATATATATATATATATATATATATATATATATATATATATATATATATATATATATATATATATATATATATATATGGCATTTCACTCGATCAAACTACATGTTGAAAGGATTTATGGTGAAGGAAAATTTCAGTGTTGGAATACATACATTTTAAGACCAATTAACCGGGACCAGTTGCGAAAAATGCAACTTCAAGTCCCTCGGCAACGGCTTCCATAGCTATATTAGCCTGGGATGATTCTTAAATTAAGTCGAAACACTACACATCCTGACCTTACAGACGATGATAAGCGTTAAATTGTCGCGAAAATATTTCGTGCACTTAAATGGCTAAAATTATTCATTCATGCCTAATTACAGAATATATAGTAAGAAATATATAGCGACAGAAATAGAAGCGAAGTTTAAGTTTCGTTGCCAACACTGTTAACCAAGTCACTTCTACAAGATAGTGTGCATCTACATCTCAGGAATCCTCCGATACTTCATCCTCTATAGGGAATAGAGCAATGAGCCGTTATAATAATACACTTTCCTACTTCGCTCATGCGTACCGTATAATATTATTATTATTATTATTTCCGTAGACTTAATAGTGTACGCAACAATACGCTTTTAATGACCTGAAGTTGCTACTTTTAACCCGTGAAAGAAGAACTGATCAGATGTCTCAATATTAAGTTTGATATGGAAAATGTCTCGCACCAAAATATAGCAGAGATATTATATAGATTTTTCGTTGTCGTTTAACAAATTTCCAGTCACCCCGCGTGGTTCATTTCTTGATGTGGACGAATGACGCCGTTAGTTACGCATTCAGTTGTGACAAGATATTATTTTATGCAAATCCGAAACGAACATTCTTTCGTTGGAAAGGAATCACACCGCAAATATCAGGATAATAAGATATCTTTGATAAACCTGACATGGTATCTTTCTCGTGGTCGTTGAAAACCGCTGCGTTGAGATGGATTATTTTCTTCCTTTTGTCAAGTTTGGTGACCTTTCAGGAATATTATGCATTGTATTTGAAGCAATTAGGCTTCACTGCAAAAAAAATCGGGTTCACAACTCTCGGCGGAGCGCATGTTATATTTGTCCCTCTCATTGGAGTTTTAGCTGATCGATATCGAGCAAGAAAATTGGTTTTATTTGTATGCCTTCTTGTACTAATTCTGCTGTCGTTGGTGCCTCTTACAATGCTGCCCAAGATCATATACGGCACATGTGATACAACACAAAGTGATTATTTAAATAATGGGACCAACGACTTATTGAACGCAACCTTGTGGTTTAAAAATATCTCCGATTTGTCGCTCAAAACATACAAGAATACTCCAATTTTGAAATTAACAGCAGTGCATTCAGTCCTCTCAATCTCAGATAATCAGTCTTCCCTCATGAACCGAACATGGGACCCATTGAAACAGAACGCCTATGTCTCGAGTTATTCATTCATATTTCTGCTGATGGTTTTGATTAGAGGGCAAAATCTCATCCTGATATATCCACTATATCGCTGTATAACGTCGCTGTCATGACTCACCTCAAGAAAGAGAGAGCGAAATACGGTTCGTACTTTGGTTGGGGACAAATTGGAAGTTGTATATCTTTGTTTGCCGTCGGCATGATCGCCTCGTACGTAAAGAACACAGTTTGTGGTCAGGTCATGTATGGATACTTCGTAGCTTTTCCATTCGTAGCCATTACTATGAGTTTGTCGCTTGTTGCTCTCCCATGGATCTATTTTGAATATCTCGAACATCGTGTAATCAACTGGGCCGAAGTGAAAAGTGTTGTATTTAGCAGACACTATATGTTCATTCTATTTATTAGTTGTTATTCTGGCTGCTGTTATTTATTTCAATATTACTGGGAGTTTTGGTACATCGCTAAGCTTTCTGGCAGCCCGAAAGTCATGGCGGTTTCAGGCTTAATTCGTCGACCTCTTGCAGTAATCTGGTTTCTTTCGGCAGGAAAGCTTATAAACAGACTTGGTGATCTTCGAACCATGGCGATAGCCCTATTTATCTTCGCAGTTTGCGAGATTTCTTTGTCGTTTCTTCAACTACCCTGGCTAATCTTGGTTATCGATTTTTTCCATCCGGCAGCATATGCTTTTTCGTATTCAGCGGTAAACGTCCATTTTTCAAAAACCGAATCAAAGGCCTCTTCTGCTGTAGTATTAGGTAAGGAAATAAAAATTATTAATGCTATCGATATTTGAGAAATTGGTCAATGCTTTTGCATGGTAGAGGAAATACCACAAATATCGAGTGCAAACAAAAATAATCAATCATACACCAACGTATAATCGAGGTATTATAGTGGCCGAAATATAGTCAACCACGCAAATCAACCACAGAGTGCGCTTGAGCAGGACTAAATTAACCACACAAACGTTATGTCTTTGGTTAATCTATAGTTTCTAGGCGGGGGGTTAGGATTGAACTCTAGGCGGGGGGTTAGGGTTAGAACTAAATCTGCGATGTGGGTTTGTTGTATAGATGATATTGTTTGAACTTATAGGTTAACGTAAGGCAAAATTATTTTTTGCAGCCTTTCCGCACGTTGTAATCAATAAACTAGAAATACGTATACGCAACAACCCCTCGCCCAATTGCTGTTTGAAACTTACAGTACAGTACTTCTTTTGGTTCTAAATTACTTGAATTAGATATTTTTGCCAAACTAAATAAATTTTCAGTGGACAATATCTCTCAGCTTTGTATTGTCTGAATTTAATTGTTTCATAGGACATCAAAATAAATACATGCAGTCCCAACTTTTTAATTTTTGAGTGCAGCAACAGAATAGTGGGGGTCTACTGCTGTTTCTACCATCAATCACTAAGAAAGAAATTACTTTTATCACAATATTGATGAACAGCAAGTTGATAATTCTACCCACATTCGACTACTGTGATGTGGAGCTGGCAGGAATATGGATAACTAAATATTGATGGTCATAATCAGAGGTTTCTAGGCATGTCAGGGAAACTGATCTTTCCTAAGTCGGGACTTGAAACTGATTGGTTAATAGAAATCCCAAGTTTTGTACCTCTTGTATTAGAAGCAAGTTACATTGTGTAATGCTAGTTAGGAAATTCCATGGCATTTTAACATCATATCTACCAGTAAAGAGCTATTTTCCATGTTTCAATTAATCTGTTCATACATGTTATAGCACCATTATCTACAACCTCGTACCCAGGGTCTTATCTCCGTTCCCCGCCCCCCCGCACGCTAAGACCCTGGTTGCGGCTGGTCACGTGTCAACACAACATTTTTGACACCTGGGAAGATCACAACTATTTACACGTATCACTAGACTTGCTCCAAGTCCGCCTCTTGGTTCGGTTAAAACGAGTTTAGTGGTTTGGGTTTGTTTACACCGGTTTATTTCGAGTTTTGGTATTAAAGACGGGCGAGCGAAACGGGCTTTGAGAAAGTCCAACGTATCACGCGCGCCACGAGTCGACAAAATGTAGGTGTTAATAAGTCTCCATTTCGATATCGTTCCCAGTGTGTAATGAAATGTTCTATAGTTTAACACTATTTGCCTGGAGAAATTATTTTTGAGACTGGGAGTTCTTGATGTTGTTCAAGTAGCAACGGGATATGAAACATCGTTGCACACTCCGGGGGCTTTGATTATTTTGTCGCAAGAAACCAGCCATTTAAAAATGAAATATCAAGAAAGAAGTTGGACTCATTCAACAGCTTGTTTTATCGTCCTACCTTTGTATTCCCTCAGATTAATATATTAACTAATTTCGAGATTATGCGCAGGTTTTCAGTTATGAAAGTTTCAAGCGTTAATATTTTATTATTATGAATCTTATATTGAATGTTATTATTATTTCAGCATTAACTTTACTTTACACTGATTATTTCTTGGGAAATATTTTTTAAATCAACGTATCAATCAGAACTTTAGACTGCTAATTAAAACGTTCTTTGTTGTAATATTATTTTAAAGACTTGAGTAAACAAAGCGTAAATGCGGTTGAAGCGCTTGTTTATGTCAACCTTTGTTGGAACGAAATTTGATATTAATCACTCCTTATGTTACAGACGTGCATACGCGTATTGCAATAGTCTATAAGAATTTTAACTTCACGCAGTGTTATACAAATTAAAATTTAGACCTTCACGGAAGTTTTTGTTCTGATGTTTTTAGTGTTGTGCTCTATTCATCTTTGCCACTCCTCCCTAAGTAATTTTCTAAACGCTAATTAAAAACCCCCCACTTTTTAGGGGGCACGTGACCAGCCGCAACCAGGGTCTTATTGCAGCGTGCGGGGGGGCGGGGAGCGGAGATAAGACCCTGGGTACGAGGTTGCATTATCTATTGCCAAATATATGTGAAGGATATACAACTTTTGAGTTAAAATTAGTTTTTGTAACATTGAACTGTACATTGATGAATATGTGTTGAAATTTGTAACAACTGTAATTTGTTAGAAAACAAGACCCCGGCTATCCTGTATAAATATTATTGTATTATTATTGTATTATTATTATTATTATTATTATTATTATTATTATTATTATTATTAATACTAATAATAATAATGCATTGACAATAATAATACTACTAATAATAATGCCTAATGCAGATTGCAGATACCATATTTGCCATGTAACAAAGCATATATATGGCATTGTGTACTATAGATGGAGTACTGTAAACACAGATTATATATGGAATACATGGCAGTATACAAAACATGGACGTCAAGATCATATCGTCAGAAACATAATATTCCTGGTTGAGAAAATGATAACCTTCTTATTGCCAGTGACGGCCTCTAACCATTGAGCCATCGAGATTCAGATGGAGAGACGTTACAATGATGCACTGGTTCTAATGATATATGTACTGCCTGTTGGATACTTCATGTTATAGTTAATCAAGTGACCGAGAGGTCACGTGGCTGTTGTGTTATGTTAATGGCGATTTGGTCGATAAAGATATCAATAAATTCAAACTAATAAACGTTTCGGAGTTTAATCCTATGGACACTTAAGTGAATTAATTAAGTGAAATAATATATACAACATGGTCCTTTCGAGCCGGAGACGAACCTAAATCTACGAGCCTTTGGAAAACAATCTACGCGAGCAAATTAACAACAAATCTTATTCGGCAACGTGACGCCAACGAAATGAATGACGAAGTGGCAAAGAAACGAAAGATTCGAGGTGGACATAGATCCTCGACGAGGAGAACAATTAAATCCTCGATCACCATCCTTAACGATTTTGATCCAGCGAACAAATCACTTATTGAGAAGCTAATGCAACAGAAGATTACATTAAAGGAGAAATTAGACATTTTGCAAGCTTTGGACGATGACATACTAGTTAGTGTCGAAGAACAAAATATCGAGAGAGAAATCAAAGAATGTGACCTTCTGAGAGAAGAAATACATGCCACTTTAGTTCGAATCAATTCTTCAGTTAATTCTGCAAATGTATCATTGGTATCAGACCCAGTTGGAGGGATAGAGATGGGGAACAACCTAAACTCAAGCACTTCAAGCCAGGCAGTTGCAAAGGTAAAGTTACCAAAACTGAATTTAAAAAAGTTCAAGGGAGATATTAAAGAGTGGACGCCATTCTGGGATAGCTATTCATCATCCATACACAACAACCCTGATTTAAATAGTATTGACAAATTTAACTATTTAAATTCCTTACTTGAATCATCAGCAGCTGAGGCAATATCAGGGCTGAAAATCACATCGGCAAACTATGAAGAAGCAATTGAACTGTTGGAGCGCAGATTTGGAAACAAGCAACAGATTATCAACACTCACATGGACTGCCTTCTCCAATTGCCAGCAGCAACAAGCCTCCATGACTTGCAGGATGTCAGGCGACTTTACGACAAAGTGGAATCACATGTAAGGGGTCTGAAGTCGTTGGGCGTTGCAACTGAATCATATGGGAATCTCATGATTTCAATATTGATGCCAAAAGCTGCCACCAGGACTACGAATTACTGCCACAAAGAAGATGAAAAAGGGAGAGTGGTCCTTGGATGCCCTTTTGACACTTTTCCAGCAGGAATTGGAAGCCCGAGAAAGAGCAAATCTACAAGGTCCAGATACAACAAGGCCCAATAACCAAAGAAATAGAACCTACCCATCAGCAGCATCCCTTCTATCTAGTTATCAAGACACAACATGTAGCTATTGCCAACAGAAACACCTATCTGCTAACTGCAAAAACTGTAACCAATGTAATTGCAAGAAAGGATATCCTGAAACGAAGTGGACGGTGCTTTATTTTGCTTAAGAAAGAACCACATCAGTAGAGAGTGTCAGTCAAGCAACAAATGCCTTAAATGTGGGAAAAGACACCATGTAAGTTTGTGTACAAGCCAACACCCACCTCAATTCGTACCTCGATACCCACCACAACACCCACCTCAATTCGTACCTCGATACCCACCACAACACCCACCTCAATTCCCACCACGATTCCCACCACGATTCCCACCTGAAGAACCGAGGGAGAATGAGAAACCCAATTGGCAATCAACCAGAAGTAATGGTAACCCTTTACTAAAAGAGCACAAAGGAGTGGCACAAGGTAGAAATCAACAAGAGCAACCAGCCACCATCAGTCAAACCATGTATGTTGGCACAAGAACATCCATTCTGTTACAGACCGCCAAGGCCAACATATACAAACCAGGAATTCCAGAAGAAAGGGTAAAGATACGGCTGATACTAGACAGTGGCAGCCAACGTTCTTATGTGACAACCAGGTTGAAAGAAAAATTAAATCTAAACACAGAAGGAACAGAAACCCTTGTGATTAAGACATTTGGAGGTGAAGATGAGCAACCACAAACCTGTGAAATTGTGAACTTGACCATTGAGACAGAGAAGGGACTATCCAGACCTTCCGCTAACTGCTTTTGTGGTACCCACAATATGTCAACCCCTCAGCCAACAAGCGACACGAGAAGCACAGGAAAAATATCATCATCTAGACGGACTTCATCTTGCTGATGTTAACATGAGAGATGAAGAGTTAGAAGTGGATCTTCTTGTGGGATCTGACCAGTTTTGGAACCTTGCAACAGGAGCAGTAAAGTGTGGAGATTCTGGTCCAAATGCAATGGAAACAAAGGTAGGCTGGGTTTTATCCGGCCCAGTGAGTAACAGTCCAATTAAGAACAGTTCTGTCAACTTGGTGAACACACATGTTCTAAAGTGTGCAATTCAACCGGTGCGTTCTGATGCCCAGGACTTAACACAGGAATTAAGAAGATTCTGGGAACTGGAATCGTTGGGGATACACCCAAGTGACGAGTCAGTCTATGAAAGGTTCACACAGTCTATTAACCTCAAGAAGAACAGGTATGAAGTAGAATTACCTTGGAAAGAAACCCATCCCATCCTTCCAGACAACCATCGTCTTAGTGAAAGAAGACTGAAATCGCTGTTAACACGATTAAGAAAAGACCCAGAAATTCTCCAAGAATATGACGATGTCATACAAGAGCAGCTGAGAAAAGGAATTGTGGAAGTGGTGGATCACTCTTGTCCTGGAGAAATTGGAAAGGTTCACTATCTTCCGCACCATGCAGTAATCCGAAGAGACAAGTCCACAACAAAGATGAGGATTGTGTATGATGCCTCTGCAAAGGAGAACGGGCCATCCTTGAACGATTGCCTCTACACAGGTCCTGCATTGGCACATAACATCTTTGATATTCTTCTGCGGTTCCGGTGTCACAAGGTAGCTCTTATCGGAGATATCGAGAAAGCCTTCCTCATGCTGTCAATTCAAGATCCAGATCGAGACGTACTTCGCTTTCTATGGGTGGATGACATCCACCATTCCAACCCCAAGATCGTAACGCTGCGGTTCACAAGAGTGGTGTTTGGAGTCTCCTCGAGCCCTTTCCTTCTAAACGCAACGATCAAACATCACATAGAGCAACATCGAGTCAACGATCCAGAGTTCGTAGAGCATTTCTTGCAAGCCATTTATGTCGATGACTTGAATGCAGGTGAAGACAACGATGATGCAGCATTTCTGTTTTACAAGAAAGCCAAACTGCGACTAGCAGAGGGAGGATTTAACTTGAGAAAGTTTTGCTCAAATTCGTCCTCACTGATGGCAAGGATAAAGGAGAACGAAGACCTAACTGAGAAGCACAATGGTTTACAAGCCCCTTTGACACATGACGAGTCTTACACCAAGAGCACAACTGGGAATATATTCGAGCCAACAACCGAGCATGAGCAGAAAATACTGGGAGTAAAATGGAACTATGCAGAGGATTGCTTTGTATACGATTTAGAACCGATTGCTCAGGCAGCCAAGGTTTGTGAGGGTAACGAAAAGGAACATAATAAGCGTAGCTTCCAGGTTCTAACGATCCGCTTGGATTCATCTCACCCATCATTATCCAAATGAAGCTGCTATTTCAGTCACTGTGTGATAACCGGATGGGACTGGGACACACCTCTAACAGGAGAACTACGAAGGAAATGGCTGAAACTCATTGATGATTTGAAGAAAACTAAACCAATAACACTGCCAAGATGCTACTTTGGATGTGTCAAAGAGAAAGTCGTATCCCGCCAACTCCATGGATTTTGTGACGCCTCCATGTTAGCTTATGCAGCAGTGATATACCTCGTCGTCACAACCACGACCCAAAGATATGCCGAATTTGTCGCCGCAAAGACAAGAGTGGCACCAATTCAGAAGCAAACCATTCCGAGGTTGGAACTCCTGTCTGCTGTGATTCTAGCACGGCTGACGAAAAATGTGCATGGAGCACTAGAATCCGTACTACAACTGGATGAAAAGGTAGCGTGCTGGACGGATTCACTAGCCACCCTTTACTGGATTAGAGGAGAAACTAAAGAGTGGAAGCAGTTTGTCCAGTTGAGAGTCAATGAAATCCGAAGTCTCGTCCCTTTGACGTCGTGGCGACACTGTCCAGGTGAACACAACCCTGCCGACATCCCTACAAGAGCCATCAAGACTGTGGAGTTTGGAGACTGTAAATTATGGCACAGAGGACCCGAGTGGCTGACGAAATATGTGCAAACCCAACGGAGATAACGTGGAAGAGTCATATTTTGCCCCTGAAGAGTGTCTTAAGGAGATGAAGGCCAAGAAAATGCAAGATAAGTCAACGACCACACTGTTAACTGAAGGAACGAAACAGAGTCTAAAGAATGTAATCAATGTAGAGGACTTCTCGAGCTACCACCGACTTTTGAGGATAACTGTATATGTCCTGAGATTTGTGAGAATGATGAAATCCAAGATTGGAACTGGAAATAATCAGCACCGTAAGCAGTTGAACGTTTCCCAAACTGAAGAAATAGAAGAAGCTGAAACATTGTGGTGGAGAGAAATGCAAGCTTCGCTCCCAGGACATTCTAAGTACGAAGACTGGAGACGACAATTTGGAACGTTCACTGACGAGAACGGGATAATCAGATGCGGAGGAAGATTGGAGAATGCAAGCATTCCAGCGTCAGCGAAACATCCTGTGTTATTGGATCCAAGACATCATCTCACACTTCTTATTGTAAGGCATTGCCACGAAAGGGTCAAGCACAGCGGCGTGAAAGGAACACTAACAGAATTACGATCTCAATTCTGGATAGTAAGAGGACGACAGTTCATAAGAAAGATCATCTACAAGTGTGTCATCTGCAAGAGATATGAAGGAAAATCCTATCAAGCGCCGCCACCACCTCCACTGCCAGAATGTCGTTTAAAGGAAGCATTTCCATTCGCAAGTACAGGTGTGGACTTCGCTGGTCCCCTCTATGTCCGGAGCTCTGAACACAAGGTGTGGATCTCACTTTACACATGCTGTGTAACCCGAGCAATGCATCTCGACCTTGTTCCCGATATGTCAGCTGAAGCATTTTTGAGGAACTTTCGCAGATTCTGTGCGAGAAGAGGAGTGCCTTCCCTTATGATATCGGACAACGCGAAGAACATTTAAGTCCACGTCACGAACATTGTCTTCCCTATTCGACTGTCCAAGCGTGAGAAACCATTTCACGTCATCGAGAATCAAGTGGTCATTTATACTTGAAAAGGCACCTTGGTGGGGCGGATTCTACGAGAGAATGGTTAAATCAGTCAAGAGATGTTTGCGAAAAACACTGGGGAACGCGCGACTTTCCTATGAAGAGCTCCTGACTGAACTTGTCGAAGTAGAATCAGTCCTAAATTCGAGACCACTAACATACACTTCAACGGAAGATTTGGAAGAACCAGTCACTCCATCGCATTTGATGTATGGACGAAGATTACTTTCATTGCCAGCGCCAGATGAAACAGAAGGAGACGAAAATTGGGAACCATCTTCAAACGACATCGCAAAGCGCCAAAGACACTTGGCCGTCCTACTGGACCACTTTTGGAGAAGGTGGAGAACCGAGTACTTACTAGAATTGAGAGAATCGCACCGAGAAAGGAACTCTGGCACAACAAGACAAGAACCAGTGAAGATTGACGACATCGTGATCGTCCATGATGAAAAACGTTCTCGGGGACTTTGGCGAGTAGGAAGAGTAGAATATTTAATTCGTGGAAGAGACTACCAGATCCGTGGAGCCAAAGTAAAGGTGGCTGAAACCGGTAAGCGGCCGACTACACTCCGACGCCCATTACAGAAATTGTACCCATTAGAGATTGGCGGTGTGCACGTTCAAGCACCAAACCAGAAAACCGATATGGAACAAGAAACGGACGAACCTCCAGTTGAACAAGAAACAGACGAACCTCCAGTTGAACAAGAAACGGAACGAAGCTCAAGTTGGGCAAGAACGTAGGACTACGAGATGTAAACGAACAGCAGCGATAGAAGCTAGTCGAAGACGAAGAAAACTAATTGTGGACGGACAGTTATAAGTGACTATTGGTTGATCAGAGTAATAGCTGATCAACGGGGGGAGTGTTGGATACTTCATGTTATAGTTAATCAAGTGACCGAGAGGTCACGTGGCTGTTGTGTTATGTTAATGGCGATTTGGTCGATAAAGATATCAATAAATTCAAACTAATAAACGTTTCGGAGTTTAATCCTATGGACACTTAAGTGAATTAATTAAGTGAAATAATATATACAACACTGCCTATGCACAGCAGTTACTATATATTTCAGTAATGACTAATGATTGGGTGTGTTAATATATACACTGCTGTTATATCAATAGAATCAGTACATCAATGTAACGTTCACTCACCATCTGAGTCTTGGTAGCTCAATGGTCAGAGCATCTCACTGGAAATCAGAAAGTTATCCCTGTCCGGACACAGAATAATTTTTCTGAGGATATGAGCTTGCTTGACAATCATCCATGTACTGTATCGTCTGTTTCCCCCCGAGCTCTCCCTTATTCACTACAGCAGTGTATATATTAAGTATTAACACTGACAAGTATACATAGTAATGCTTGTTTATTGCTACAAAATTGTAGGCCAGGCCCAGGTCATATAAACACAGCAATAGTATGCATGTTTTTTCACCCTAAACTACTGTATATATAGGCTAATTATCAAACATATAGTATTTATATTTAACTTGAGGTACACAAAAATAATAAACATACTGTACATGCAATTCCAAAATTTGTACTACACTTACTATTCAGCAGTATTATAAAGAACAAATGGTATATATTTTAAACAGGCTAGGACTGGCCATTGTGCCATCTTGTGCCAGAACAATGGCCAGCCATTGTGCTGGCACAAAGTGCCATTGTTCTGGCACAAGATGGCAGTGTAAAATCAGGCTTGGACTGGCCATTGTTGCATGGATTTAATTCCAACTGTCAAAATATTATACATATATGTTTTGAAAATTCAAAACATTACACACCTTCAAATTTTCCCAAATCTCTCTGTTAAGTATTTCAAAATGTGTCTATTAGATTTCGGAGCTTGGAGCTTGTAGCAAATACACAATACAGTGTACAATTATTTAAATCACATTAAAATTAGCGAGTCAAGTCAAAAAGTTAAACGATAAAGTGAAGCACTGAACTGAACTGAAGCCGAAGGTAATGGCTATTCGTACGGTAGCCGTACGACGCTATAGTCTCTTAGAATTCAACGAAATGCGGGTAAATATCATCAAAATCCTAACCCTAATCCTAACCAAATTGCTAACCCTAACAAAAAAAAACTATGCAGAAAAGGCAAATTAATTGCTCAACACAGACCGGTGAGTCGGTGACAATCACAATGTACATAATTATAATAGTCCTTTTACCTTTTACTTGTGTCTGTCTTTGATTATCTTGTTCTTCAACACTACAGTTTCGGCTTGAAATCAGCAGATAATGTCTATAGTAATGTTTGTTACAAACAAACATTGCCATTTCCTCACAAAATCATCGGATGCAGTAGGTTTTTATGACAATATAAATTTCGCCGTCAATGGCGGCTTCTTCCGGAAAGCGGTTTGTCGCGCTGGCGTCAATTTAAATTTAAACAAAGACGCCTACTGATTTGGGGGCAAGGCATGCAAGCGAATTGCGGGAAACGGCGACGCCAACGCCAACCGGAAGAGATCGATTTCATCAGAAGTGCTGAATTTGCATATTGTTGACGTCGTGCGCCGCGTCCAGGACGTGAGAAGGTGTGATTTGGCGTCGTGGCTAAGACGTGAGAACGCTGTCTAGATTTTTTGCTTTATTTAGATCTTTTACCGAGTTTAGATCTATTGGAAGAGGAGGATACTCGTTAATAAAGGTATTTATCACCGATATTATTCGGTTTGTTTATGTTTATTTGGTGTAGTTATAGATTTTATAGTGTTTTTAGCGCTGTGTATGGACTCTGTTTAGGTCACCGACTCACCATTTCAGTCCCAAATCCAATCGCATTCAATTTCGTCTTGAGAATTGTTTGAAACGTTTATTTATGTCTAATTATACTAGTTGTTCATCTTTATATGTATATTTCGTAAATTGTTTTCAATATTCATTTCTTAAAAGTATTGTGAATGAAGTAAATAATTCTTTATTATGATTGCTGATTGCTCGTGTGTGCAAAATCAGTAGATAATTAAAATGCTATTCAAACTGGCTTTTGTTCTAAGCTCAAGCAATAAAAGCGTTAAAATAACTGTTTATTTTATTATTGTTCGTTATTGAATTCAATTACTTGGTTTAAAAGGAAGAAGTGATTATGTTTGTTGGCCGGTTACACTGAATTCGTTGTATATATTCATACAGTATACTAATATTTCGAGTTCGGACTTTCGTTTTATTGCCAATGAATCGCTGTTGGAAAAGTTTACTGAGACCTGTAAACCTGCAAACCATTGCAAAGATTCTCTCCAAGATGAGAGAAACACAGATGAGAGATCTTCAGATCAATCATGAAGACGGAAAGAACAGCCAAGGACAAACATATTATTACTCGGGCCTCCCCCCCTTGGGGGGAGAGCACGAATCTTAGAAAGGGCTCTGTTTATTTATTTATTTTTGGCAATGTCGCGAAATGGCAATTATTGCATCATTTTTTACTAAATTAGTAGACTAGTGAGCGAGACTATGAATGTGGGATTACTACACATGTATGGAACGCCAAGTGTGTAAAAATTATTTAGCGTAAATTATATGATATAATGACTTCGAATGACGGGAAACATACTTATATCAAACCATGAATTGTCATTTTTGTAATGGTTTGGTATAATTTAGATAAACAGTTAACGTTATATCAAACCATGAGTTGCTGTTCTAGTCATGGTTTGATATAATTGAAAGACGCCAATTCATTATATCAAATCACGAATACCTGTAGAAGACATGGTTTCATATAAAGCAACATGATCACAATACGTTATATAATTATATCAAACCATGACTTTTCACTTTAGTCATGGTTTGATATAATGCGAAACAGCACTTCATTATATCAAACCATGACTTTGCAAATGTACTCATGGTTTGATATAATGCAAAGACGGCAATTTCATGATTTGAAACCATGAGCGGTTTGAGCAGCTGTATATAAAGACATGGTTTCATATAAACAACATGATCACAATTCGTTATATAATTATATCAAACCATGACTTTTCACTTCAGTCATGGTTTGATATAATGTGAAACTGCACGCGCCAACTGTCTAAAAATCAATTAACGGCCAATATCCGGTTTAAGGAGAATGGGAACTAGCGGCCAAAGCGCGCCAACTCCAAGATCAGCTTCCTTCTTCGGTACGGTTTATAGCGTGTGAAATCATCGGTTTTTTTCTGAAATCGCGAGTTATTTGTGATGGCAAATAACGAACAAGCGCTGGCGGGTGCCATATCAAGAGCCGTAGCAGGAGCTGTGAGCTCTGTATTATCTCAGAGACCCATTACGCCAACCGCAACATCGATGAATACAGAGCAGCTGTCAGCGACAGACCAGGTGCGTAATTAATAAATTGATTTATAGTTCAAAATGGCTACATTTTTAGATCAACAAGACGCCCGCTAGGCGTTAACTCGGGCTACTTGAGGTTGTGGCTTGTTGAAAGACATTGTAGGCAAATTCAGTGATTTGAATTCAATATACACAAATCTATAGTTGTAGGTACATGTAATGATACGGCTGTCAGTGCAGGGGTGGTTAAATTTTCCATCATTGCAAACCCATAACATAGTGTTGGCCAACGGCTTTGATTATACGAAGGTGAGTTGGCTCAGTGTCCAAGCTGGCTTACTGAGAAGTCTGCCCCGCCAAATGAGCCATCCTGTTTGCTGACCTAATCCAGTTCTAGCCAACAGGGTCAGCCTGGCAAGCGAGCCGGCCTGTGCTCATGTAATATTGGTAATAACAATTCATATGGTCAGTCCGGCAAACAGGTTTAGTTTGAGCAAGTATTAAATCAGTTAATATTTTTCTCAGTGTATAAGGCATAGCAGTAAATCAAACCATTTAGCTGGCAGTAGCAAGGTGTCATAAGCTATTATAAACAGTTTAAAGAAATGTAATTCAAAATCATTATTTCTTTGAAGTTATATAACATTTTGAGCCAGTAAACATATTCATAATTTTAGCATATTTATTATTTGAGAGGCTTTATACATACTAGTGACTGGTCCAGTGGGCCAGCCAGCTAGCTAATTGTAATATAAAGACAGATTACTGCATAGTTAACTATGTTACTGTCTCGGTTAGCGAGCCAACTCGCTTTCCGTGTAGTCAAGGCCAAAATTCAGACCCGTCACTGGTAAACCAGCAAACAACAACAAACTCTTTACTCCTTGATCTTGATAGTTGGTATGGGTGTCAGAGATTTATATACTGTGTGTTCATTTGTAAGCATTTGTGTATAATAATACATGTATGAACAATCGATACAAATTTACTGATAACCCAGAACATTTTGGAGCCCCATTTAATCTTACAGGTAAAATATCGAGTGAAATAGGGTTACTCAATGGCAACAATGAGTGTCAGAGATTTATATACTCTAGTCTGTACGTTCATTTGTAAGCATTCGCATATAATAATATGAACAATCGATACAAACTTACTGATAACCCAGAACATTTTGGAGCCCCATTTAAGCTTATAGGTAAAATATCAATATCAATATAAGTGAAACAGGGTAAAATTCGATAGCAACATTGCATACTTTAATAATAGTACTTGGTATATGTGAAACAATAAACTATAGCATCGACTTTATTTTGTATAACATAACATAACAATAAACAATACAGGCAACAAAGTTTATAAAAATATTACAGTTACCTCAGAACAGTTAACATATTTTCACACAGCATTCATACGTTGAGTTTCATATTAAATTGTTAAACATAGGTTTAATCGAGTACACATCAGCTTTTCAGTGTACGGTTATCGAGACAGAGACCACCAAGGCACCAACCGTGTCTAAATCGCTCGTTATCTTTTAGTGTAGCCGTAGGTCTTCGGCGATCGGCGTGTGCGATTGTAAGCATCGTGAGATCAAGATACTGCCAGCCACATCAAATATTTTCAGTGAAGTACACTCGAGGAAAGGTATACCAGATGTTTACCAGATGAATATTAAAAATATGCAATGGCGCATAAATATAATATGCCGTGGTTCAGATCGATCTCGTACCCAGTCCCAAGTGGGATGATGCAAGAATTGCCATTTCGCGACATTGCCAAATAAACAGAGCCCTTTTTAAGACTCGTGCTCTCCCCCCACAGGGGGAGGCCCGAGTAATAAACTTATAACCGTCGTTGAACAGAAATCAGTGTTTATAATCTCATTAATATTAATGATTCTATTTAACATAAAGACCGGTACCAACCGAAGAAATGTTCGAAGAACCGACGATTCAGAGCTACAACAAGCCACGTTACCCTCCATATTTGGTGGAATCAACACTCGGTCACAGCCTCAGAGACCGGCGGCGAAAAGAGCAAAACGCAGCGGGTACAGTGGAAGGAGCAGAATATTTACAAAATATATAGTCTGCCTTCCACCAAGCGATGATGAAATTATGTCAATACCTCGTGGTAATGTCAGGGGGGAATTGGCTGCAAGGGGCCTGATAGGGAAAGTCTCTCTGAATACTAATTGGGCTGCTGCCCAGATTGAAGAAGAGATATCAAGTGTGTTCCGTTCAGTGTTTAAGATGACGAGTGGCATATTGCCCTATGTTTATTTGAGGTAATAAGTAATAACTATATATATTAGATATTAGATATTAGATATTAGATATTAGATATTAGATATGTATATGTATATGTATATGTATATGTATATGTATATGTATATGTATATGTATATGTATATGTATATGTATATGTATATGTATATGTATATATATATATATATATATATATATATAATATATATATATATATATATATATATATATATATATATATATATATGATATATGATATATGATATATGATATGATATATAATATGGTAGTACTAGTGTACTATTATAAATCATGCATTCTGATTGGCTGAGCTACTCAAATTTTAAAATCTACAGCAATTAGAAACTATAGAAATTATATAGTATAATTTCTACAGTATACATGTGTGTACGCTGTAATTGTAAATGTATTTCCCATTTCCAATTGAATTTCGAGTTCTTAGAACTGAAAATGAGAAAATGTTTTAGTTACTAATTTTTATCCTTTAATATTTAACTTCTTAAAGATTAAATGATTTTTTTCATATTTGTGTTGCTTAAGCATTATCTCCGGTTCTAAGAAATTGGCCAAACCAAAGGTTTCCACCACATTTCGATGGAATGGGTCCGAAGTTTCTTCCATTGCCAACCAGGGGGCACTATACATTAAGAGCTTGGTCCGAATTCCTGATGAAGATATTTCCAGTTCAAGTGACAATGAGGTAACTTTCTTTTGCAACAATTAGATTATTTACTCCCAGAATAAAATATTAAAGGCCGGTTTAGGCAGGAATGGTTTAATAAACCTAGATCTCTGTGGTAGCATGGGGTGGGGGTGCCACAAATTTGAAAAATTGTGCAATATTTCCCATCAGGTCAATAGCCGAGTTATTTTTTTCCGACAGCTTTGCTTTTGGTCACGTTGTTCTCTGACTCTGTTGTATTAAGTAATAAGCATGGAATAATGCTAAAAATATGAACATATTGAACTGTTTTTGCATGTCCAGATATTATGTATGTTGTACTATTTATAATTTGGAAAGATGATTCAAAATATTTTAAAATATTTTCTGTTTGTCCGATTTATATAAATTCTAATATCAAAATGATTGCTTGAATTTGGTGAATCTAACGCTGTAGGTTTTGTCTACTGAAAATGTGAAGATCGGATATTATACGAGAAAATGTGTAAGCAATCTAAACTAGCCAAACCTCATCATTAAAATCAGATCAACATAATATTTCTTGTAGGGATGTGCTGGATACCACTTTATCGGATAGTAATTTACCGGATATTGGATAGTAACAAGTTTAAACAGAATGGAATGAGAATACTATTGTCAGTGAAGTTTACAATTGAAATTTAAACAAAACATGTATGTGTTTCTATTGATTTAAATAAAACTGGAACAAGTCTGGTAGTCTACTATTGAAGGCACGGTTCATCAAAGCAGTCAACATAATCATGCCCTTGTGCACGGTGCCATGCACGCTACAGAAATCAGTAGCCCGAGTAAATGCCACAGCAGGCATCTTGTTTTTATATGTTTTTCTTATAATTACAATATTACTGTACTTGCATTTCTAGGTGGAAGATATTTATGAAATTCGTCCTCCTACACCAGTCAGTGACAGAAGTCGGGAAATAAATCCAGTTCATGATCGTGCATCAGCCAGCGATATTGTGGAAATCAATCCTGGTCCTGGAACAGCCAGTGGAAGTGTTATGGAAAGAAATCATGTTCGTTCACTTCCTGCACCGGCCAATGAAACTGTTTCGATTAATCCATCGCGGGCTCAACCTTATTGGTATGTATACAAATGACATGTACTGTAACACCCCTCCCAAGCAATGTGCAGATTTCTTCAATTAATGTTTATCATAATATATCAAACTGTTTTTCAGCTCATATGTCGATTTACTGGATGACAGTGACTGGGAGTATGACGCTAGCCTGTTCGATGATGAACATGATGCTACTTTGCAAGATGTTATTCAACAGAGCACCTGGTATGTCATTTTTGATAAATATTTTAGGAAGAATAGAGACATTCCTAATTGTCCATAAATACCAGGGCATATAGTGTGGTGGTGCATCACTATCCACTATTTGGCAAAACTGGTGGTTAACCATACACTTTTCGTAAAATGGATATTCTGACAGAAAAAGCATGACTTGTTCGTAAATTGATCTGGCAGTACATCATTTAATTGAGTTGGTCGGTAAAGCAAGGAGGCTATGGTCTACTCTATGGAGGTGCACCCCTCAGTCGGAATGGTCACATTACACAACTGATAAATAGAGCTCTAGTTTGGTTGTCTGGATACAATATTAGTTTTCCTGGTATCCTGACCAACTGTATTATCTGCAATTTGTAGTGGGTTTCGGAGTTGTTCCCTAAAGATAAGTTATTTTGATTACCGGGCACTGTAAAAAATTTGAAAATAACATTTTACTATTTGGGACATGTACTGTGGTACCAAAGAATGCAAAAAGCTAACTTATTACATACAGTATACACTAGTAGCTCATTGTGCCAATGCCTTAACTAACATACACTAAGTCAACAGGTTGAAAGCTTAGCAATAGATGATAAATGTTATGTTTCCACAAATTCTTGCTTACTAATAATAATAGATTTAGATTTATTAAATTTGTTGCATGGCAACTAGAGCTTGAAACAGGATGGCACTACAAATGGCTATCAAGCCCCAATGATCTATTTATCTACAGTTGGTTATAGAATCCACAAGAATTAATATCTACATGTACTAGAGATGAATATTCAAATATTGACCTTACTTATTCAGTTATTGTGATTGTCACTATACAAACATGCAACTGTAGCTGCAGTGTTCTTTGTGTGATACTAATAGCAAAAGTATTCTTTATGCAACTTCATCTTACGTGCAATCCAGTATATTGAAATTGGTGGAGTAGACTGGCGGTGCTGTCTCTATTGGGAGTGATATGTGTATTAGTAACAATGTAAATACATTTACATTGCTGTTAAATAGTGTACAATGTACATCTCTATTATATTTTAGCTCAGCACAAGAAAATATTAAAGAAATTCTAAAGGAGCATATGCCTACTGTAATGGAGGATTGTCTCTTAGGCAATCAAAGAAACATGATAAATGTTAGGCGTAATCATGTGTTGCAAGATGGCTTGGCAAAAATATCTAGAGCTTCGTTTGTTCCAAGCAGGTTACTATCGGTAAAGTTTGCTGATGATATTGGACAAAGTGAAGGTGCAGTTGACCTTTGTGGACCCACACGAGAATTTCTTCGTTTGGCCATTCAAGAACTGTTTGATTCGGCTATGTTTTCTGGAGAGGTTGGGAGTAGGATTTTAGTACCCAATTCAAAAGGTGATTTTAATAGATACTGTGACCATTTGTGCACATATATACAGTGTATACATGTTAAGCCCAGGGGGCCAGGATGGAAAGTGAAGGGGTTAATGTGGCTACATACACTTTCTTGAAAAGTGGAAAACACAAGTTTCAGATCCAAACTCTTGTACATAAATAATTTCTTAGAAGAATGAAACTACTGTAACTGTCTTGTATACAGAGAGTATCATTTTGAGAATCAGAAACTACAAAAAAAAATTGCATACTGTAACTGTGGTTGAATGACATTTCAAAGTGGCTGGTGATTCCTGTTTAATCTAGTGTAACTTGAAAAAACTTTTATGACCCCAAATTTTTATTTCATCAAAACCTTAGTTATGGGTAATCAATAATCCAATTTTTAAAAATTCTGTGGTACCAAACTTTTCAAATACACAAAAAAACATTTTACTGGAAAAAAAAATTGGTTCCATGGAATTTACAAAATTTAATTAACCAGGAATGCTACACGTGTGTATGTATTTGTATGTGAATTTACATGATACATACAGATAAAAAACTAAAATCTTGAATGTTTGAAATCTTGAATGTTTAATGTTGTGCTTCTCGCACGGCCGATGTTTTTCTTGCTACAGTATGCAAGATCAATGATTTGACATGCGCGTACAAATGGGCTCCGGTGCCCCATGTGGCAAGTCTAGAACAAATGATGCAAATCAAATGTTTTTCCTTCATGTGTTTTCATTTTTGAAGGAAGTAGTGATCAGTTCATCGATTAGTTCACAGTATGTATAGTGAAGAAAGGGTATGGAGCCACCTTGATTGAGTTGTTCTGGAAATATTAACTTTACCATATTAAAATGGAAGTCTTTGTACATATATTTTTATTCTTATCAACTGGTAAAATAGCATACATTTATCTTTGCAGCTAGGAAAGATAACACGTACAAGTGGGCTGGAAGATTAATTTCGGTTTCAATTTGCAATGGTGGAGAGGCTGGTAATTCATTAGCAGAATGCCTTTTCAATTTAATTGCAATTGGTGAGCATGCGTGTAATCCAACTGTTGCCGATGTCCCAAATACGGATGTTAGGAGTACACTCGAAGAGGTAAGGGAATCTGCCATGGAGAAAAGATGCATAATGCTCACTCGACTATTACAGGGGCAATTACTGTTCATGTGTATGCAGTATACATGTAGACCCTAATAATATTTGGCCACCAATGTTATTTGATATTTGTTTATGTGCATTTAAAATAACTCTTCCACAGGCGGAGGAGTTCGAGCCAAAGATATATCAGCAATTTCACATTGAGTTCATCAAAATCCTGCACTCCAGAAGATGGTCTTAACAAATAAAACATAAAGCTCTGTGTATAATGTACTTTTATAAAGGCATGTTTCACATCAGTTGAACATGACAGAAGTTGAGTACTCAAGTAGAGAAATTAGTCATATTCAAATGATGTCTAACATACATACGCACAGGACAGGAGCGGTATGTTTTATTATTTTAAGCTGGGTACATAAGCTAGGCGGTAAACCTAGCGGTTACCATATAAGTGTAGTAGGCGGTAAAAAAAATTTTATATTGTTTTTAGTTAAAGAATGCTGATAGTGAAGAGGCATTTATTGAATTGATTTCTTCAGCAACAGTACAAGACCACTTGTCCAATTGCGGTTATAACGCTGTACCAATGTTTGCCAAGAAAGAAGAGTTGTTGGCCGAGCTTTGTCACTATTTTGTTATTGATAGAGTCCGCACACCTATTGAATTGTTCAAGGAGGGACTTTCAACACTTGGCATCCTCAGACTCATGAACAAATATCCAGCTGCCTTCAGAAAAATATTTTGCTTCACAGAGAAAGCCATTACGTCAACCGACATCGATCAAGCATTCATACCACAAATGGATGCTCCTGGATCAAACAAACGTGAGCAGCAGGAAAGTGCCATCATGCATTGGAGGGACTATCTCCAAAACAGTGAAGGTAATGCAGTAACTTCAATATTACTGCACAGGTACAATTGTGTACTTAATTTTTTGGAATAAATGTCCTGGGGGGTTATTTGTCAGATTAGTGGGTGTGTACTGGAGGACACACCTACTTTTGGGAAAAGTGATCGGTAAAATGGATATTTTGTAGTGAATAACATGACTTGTTTGTTAAATGGATGAGAAATTGATCAATAAAGTTATCTTTTCCCCCAATTTTTAGCTGGCGAGGCAAGAGCTGCACCGAGTGACATACTTGCCTTTGCGACTGGAGCAAGCAAGTTCCCTCCAATGGGATTTTCTCCTCAGCCAACCATTTGCTTCTGGGAAGATAATCGACCCAGAGCAAATACGTGTGGCAATGTGTTGTTCCTGCCTACAAATATGAATGTCTTGGGTGATTTTGCTATGTTCCAAGAAATGATGGATGATGGAATTATGAATTCCCCATTCTTTGGCATGGCCTAATTAGAACTGTTACTCTCACCATTGTGTACATGCATAAATTTAAGACGATTGTAAAATGATCCATTTTGCCTAAACGTTTTTAGAAACACAACACAACAATTTAAAGCGATTTCCTCGGAAAGGCCACATCAGTTTATGTATAGATGGATTACTTAAAGGGGTTCTTGACTTCTTGGACGAAAAAATTTATCTAATTATCTAATTTTGATCCAAGAAGAATATCATTTCAAAATGATATATGCAGTAACATCATAGTCTCCCACATACTACCATAAATGACATTTACAAAATAAAGAATATCTCTGAAAGTAGCATGCAGAAATCATTCAAACTTTGTAAAGGGTTAAATAAGCCCCCCCCCCCCCCCCCTTCTCGATGGTGGCTAAAAATAAGCCCTCAGCGGGATTAATAGAGGAAATACAATACGTACGTTTTTTATAACCATCATTTCAATTGTAATAGCAAAGATTTAAAGTTCAGTATTGTTAAAGTTCAGTTTTTCAATCAAAGTTCAATTTTGACGAGCAATCATTGTACGTCCCACAAACTGTAACACACTGTTGTAAATTTCCATATGAGGGATTTCTGACAGTGGATTGATCTGCTGTTTGAGCTCCTCCAACTCATCATCTCTGAGGGGACATGTTGTCCGCGGAACATCGACAACAGAGAGGTCAGTAACAGATTCAGAAACATTGGCATCTGCAGCACTAGAAAGTGTTGGTTGGTGGAGTGGAATAAGGTGAGAATTTAGGTGGAATAGTTGTAGAGGAGTTAGATTACCTTCAGTACGAACACCATGGTTATTATGGGCAGCAGCAAATTCTCTTACTGTCTTCTTTATGCGTGGAAGGAAGACATAGTGCAAACAAAACATGTCAGTTTCATTGTTAATGTCAAGTAGACCTAGATCTTCTAATTCGCGGAGCTTTGGACCATACACATGGGCTAGATTAACATTGATGTCACGATTAAACCTCTCTACTCGTTGGTTGTGGACAGAGCTACCAACTATCACTGATCTTCTTTCGGTACCCCAGTGGTCATTCATATGCCTCCAAACCAGAACATTCTCCCCACCAAGATCAGTTCTAACATTAATTGGAAATCCGTATGATTCTGTGGCTTGCAAAAATAATCTTTCTACAATTGTTGACCTGTTATTGTCGTTTGCATCAATGAAGACACAGGTACGACTGTAGCCATCAACACCAATGTGAACCACAATCCTGTACCGAATGAGTTTGTGATTCCCATCCACATGCCATAAGTAAAGGGGGCAGGGGACACTATATTCTCTCCGATGTAAAGCTCTAGGGCGTCTGGCGGCCACTCCTTCAGGATCTATCTGTTGAAGCGTCTTCCTAACCTTTGCACGCTGAACATGCAGCCCCTGAGAACGAAGATGGCCATGAATCACCTTTTCTCCACAATTGGGGTGGTTTTTCTTAATTGACTGAATTGTAGCAGTTAAAGCTTCATCGTTGGCATTGGAAAACTTGGGTATTTCAAGACCGAACTGTTTTATATTATTGTACAGGCTTGGTCGTGATATACCCAATCTTCTGGCAACAACGGTTAATGGCACTTTAAGATTAAGTAGAGATTCTATGTCTTCCTTAGTTACAGCACTCCGAGGTCGTCCTGCTATACTATAAAAATCAGAAATTTAAGATGGTCTGCTGTTAAAAAGATCTGATTGCTGTGCAAAATTGCTAACCACTAAAGCTAAAAGGTAAAAAATATGCAATGCAATGTGGGATACATTTGGGGTCACCCCAAAATTGTGTGACATAAGTACTTCTAAGGTACAAGATTAACTGTCAATGACTTACCTATTTCTCTCATTAAGATTTCCATTTGACTGACTGCCAGTAACCTAATAAATGGCAACAATTAATTAATTTTTAAACAATTTTAACTTTTAAAATTTGGTCAATTTCTCCTAAAATGGGCCTTGAATTTCACGTCAAATTCCCCTCAAAATTCCCACAAAACATATATAAGTTTGAAACAATCAACTCTGACGATTTCCTGGGTGAAGTTTCATATCATTCCCGAAATGACGTCACATAGACTATCGGTAGTAAAATTCGAAATTAAAATCCTTTATTTCTAAAAGAAAGCATTATCATAAAGGTTGGTGTTAGTATTAGGGTTAGTATTACGGTTAGTGTTAGGACTATCTTTTGAATTTGGGATTCTTATATGAAATGAAACGTCAGCCGATTTTCTCGGGCCGTGTATCATTGGGCCATTCCATTTAATAAGTGTACCCCCCCCCCCCCCCCCCCCCCCTATTGAAGGGTTGACTGTCAGACCCCCTGGGATACAAATATTTGAGTACCTTCTTCGACAGATTTTCCGTTAACACACCCCCCTCTCCCCTTGGATATCCAGACCCCTCAATAGCTAGAACCCCTTCACCCCCTGGGATATCCAGGCCCCCAATAGTCAGAACCCCTTCACCCCCTGGGATATTCAGACCCCCAATAGTCTTTTTCCCCTTAGATATTCAGAACACCCCGGATTTTTTTAGATATTTTATAGTTACCCCTTAGGATAAGTGAGTTACCAGCTCCTCTCCCCCAAGGATATTCCGACCCCTCAATAGGGGGTGCACTTATTAAATGGAATGGCCCATTGTCCACCCAGGGGCAGAAGTAATTGTCAAATCTACTGAGTATGCTCGATCCCCTGCGGCAAACCATTCACTAGTGCACAAGACTGTAAGAAGTAAGACGATCAACATTAACACTGATTTCTGTTCAACTGTTATACGTGTATGTCGAAATAAGATAAGTTTATTGATCTAAAAATGTAGCCATTTTGAACTATAAATCAATTTATTAATTACGCACCTGGTCTGTCGCTGACAGCTGCTCTGTATTCATCGATGTTGCGGTTGGCGTAATGGGTCTCTGAGATAATACAGAGCTCACAGCTCCTGCTACGGCTCTTGATATGGCACCCGCCAGCGCTTGTTCGTTATTTGCCATCACAAATAACTCGGGATTTCAGAAAAAAACCGATGATTTCACACGCTATAAACCGTACCGAAGAAGGAAGCTGATCTTGGAGTTGGCGCGCTTTGGCCGCTAGTTCCCATTCTCCTTAAACCGGATATTGGCCGTTAATTGATTTTTAGACACTTGGCGTTCCATACACATGCGCAGTGAAGTTATCCCCAAAACAATTTTGCCCCCCGCAGTCGTTTTCATCATCCCGATCAACCTCTTACCCAGGCTTTCCACCTTTGCGAAACTGAAAACACTGCGTATATTTCTGATTTATTTACTCATCTGATCTGACACCTTTCTTCGAGTGCTCTTCACTGAAAATCTTTGATGTGGCTGGCAAGTATCTTGATCTTATATACGCTCACAATCCAGATCGCTTTTGAAACGGGTTGGTCTACGATTTCGAGAACCTGTACTCGATCAAATTATATGTTTCCATTTATACGCTTTTTGTCTACTAAATGTTTAATAATTTAATATGAGACTCAACATATGAATGCTTGCATATGAATGCTGTATGGAAATATGTTAACTGTTCTGAGGTAGCTGTAATATTTTTATAAGCTTTGTTGCCTGTATTGTTTATTGTTATGTAATTATACAAAATAAAGTCGATGCTACAGTTTATTGTTTCATTATACCAAGTAGAAGTACTATTATTAAAGTATGCAATGTTGCTATATATCGAATTAATTACCCTGTTTCACTTGATATTGTACCAGTAAGCTTAAATGGGGCTCCAAAATGTTCTGGGTTATCAGTAAGTTTGTATCGATTGTTCATATTATATGCGAATGCTTACAAATGAAACGTACAGTATATAAATCTCTGACACTCATTGTTGCCATTGACTTGAGTAACCCTGTTTCACTCGATATTTTACCTGTAAGCTTAAATGGGGCTCCAAAATGTTCTGGGTTATCAGTAAGTTTGTATCGATTGTTCATACATGTATTATTATACACAAATGCTTACAAATGAACACACAGTATATAAATCTCTGACACCCATACCAACTATCAAGATCAAGGAGTAAAGAGTTTGTTGTTGTTTGACCTTGCTACTGCCAGCTAAATGCATGGTTTGATTTACTGCCATGCCTTATACACTGAGAAAAAGATTAACTGATTTAATGCTTGCTCAAACTGAACCTGTTTGCCGGACTGACCATATGAATTCTTATTACATGAGCACAGGCCGGCTCGCTTGCCAGGATGACCCTGTTGACTAGAACTGGATTAGGTCAGCAAACAGGATGGCTCATTTGGTGGGGCAGACTTCTCAGTAAGCCAGCTTGGATACTGAGCCAACTCACCTTCATATAATCAAAGCCATTGGCCAACACTATGTTATGGGTTTGTAATGATGGAAAATTTAACCACCCCTGCACTGACAGCTGTATCATTACATGTACCATTGTACCTACAACTATAGATTTGTGTATATTGAATTCAAATCACTGAATTTGCCTACAATGTCTTTCAACAAGCCACAACCTCAAGTAGCCCGAGTTAACGCCTAGCGGGCGTCTTGTTACTTGGGCTACCTGTGGTAGCACCAAGTCTTAAAACCAGCTTCGTTATTATTATTAGTATTTTTCTTGGGGTTCCACAAAATTGCAAAATTGCGCAATAACTCGTAACCCAGGGTCTTCACCCTCTGAAAAGCATTTACGAGACCTGTAAACCCGCAAACCATTGCAAAGATTCTCTCCAAGATGAGAGAAACACAGATGAGAGTTCAATCGTGAAGACGGAATGGACAGCCGAAGGACAGGGAAATATTATTATACTGTGTTGACATTTTAATATCCCGTGAAACTCCGTAATATCAAGCATGAAATGTTGTGTTTTTGTTCGATTTAAATCAATTCTACATCGAAATGATCACTTGAATTTGGCGAATCGAACGCTGTAGGTTTCGTCTACTTAAAATGTGAAGATCAGATGTTATATGAGAAAATGCGTAAGCGATTAAAGCGAGACTCGTCTTTAAAATCAAAGGACATGGCTTCAAGATCTATTCGTCGTTTACCCGATGATTTACGAGACCTGTAAACCCGCAAACCATTGCAAAGATTCTCTCCAAGATGAGAGAAACACAGATGAGAGAGAAACACAGATGAGAGTTCAATCGTGAAGACGGAATGGACAGCCGAAGGACAGGGAAATATTATTATACTGTGTTGACATTTTATATCCCGTGAAACTCCGTAATATCAAGCATGAAATGTTGTGTTTTTGTCCGATTTAAATCAATTCTACATCGAAATGATCACTTGAATCTGGCGAATCGAACGCTGTAGGTTTCGTCTACTTAAAATGTGAAGATCAGATGTTATATGAGAAAATGCGTAAGCGATTAATGCACCAGTCAATTGAAACTACGGCCCCCGGGGCGTAGCGGGGCTTTAACGGGGAAATAGCCGTGGAATACGCCTATTTAACAACACATTTCCCCGGGGGTACAGGGCATTTAACAAGGTTAATAATTTAGCGGGGAAATGTAGCGGGGATTTAACGCTCGGCCATAGTAAGGAAGGACTGGGTCCAAATGAAAAAAATCATAAAAATCGCTCGTATTGGCAACATGGCGGATTTAAAACTCCGGTTTATACTGTCAAATTTTTACTGAACTTTCACATGTTTATTAAGGTAAAGAAATACGAGGAGCAAAATTGCAGCAACTTGCAACAAAATCTGATTTCAATTTGCAAGACCTGAGATAACATTTATCAATATTGCGAATTAACATGTGTTGAAATCAAATATTGTTGTAAGTTGCTGTGACTTTGTTGCTCGCATTACTTCTATACCCGTTTCGTGTTAAATTTACGTATTATTTTATTTGTTTATATTGTATCTTGATATATTTTATTAAAGTTTGGTTCAATGATCCCCTTGGTACCTTTTATAGTAAAATTTTTTTATAGTATTTGGTTCAAATATCCCCTTGGGGCTTTTAACACCGGGCGTTCCACCGGTGGCGGGGGAAATAGCCGGGGATTAACACTAGGGAATGTTAAATGCCCCGCTATTCCCCGGGGGTCGGGGGGCCGTAGTTTCAATTGACTGGTGCATAAAGCGAGACTCGTCTTTAAAATCAAAGGACATATATTATATGGCTTCAAGATCTATTCGTCGTTTTAATACCCGATGATTTAATGCTTTTATGTCCATTAAACCGATGTAATTTCGTAACAGATATGTTTCGTATACCTTGCCGTTGATTTTTATATGAATTTTGACACACGAAGACCTTCAATCGAACAGATATTAGAAAAAATATAGCATTGCCGTGTTTAGTGTTTTCGTCTGCGTGTCAGGCGTTCTGCATGGGGAGGCTAGCCTGCGAGCGCTGCACAATGCCTTCAGTGGCCTGATGACAGAAATCAATGCATTAAATATTATCCTTGGTAATATAAGACAAGTGAGCGGGTTTTCTAATTCCAACTGTCTAACATGCCACCAATGCATACCCATCTCCGCAGGCAATATGCGCGCCATGTCCCTAAAATTAGTAGCCCAAGTTAACGCCTAGCGGGCGTCTTGTTACTTGGGCTACCTATGGTAAGCCCAAGTCTTAAAAAGGGCTTCATTAGTATTAGTTTTGTGCAAAATTGCGCAATAACTCGTACCCAGGGTCTTCACCCTTGCCTCAGCTTGTAAAGCCAAGTCATGTTGTCAATGAATCGCAGTCTGAAAAGCATTTACGAGACCTGTAAACCCGCAAACCATTGCAAAGATTCTCTCCAAGATGAGAGAAACACAGATGAGAGTTCAATCGTGAAGACGGAATGGACAGCCGAAGGACAGGGAAATATTATACTGTGTTGACATTTTAATATCCCGTGAAACTCCGTAATATCAATCATGAAATGTTGTGTTTTTGTCCGATTTAAATCAATTCTACATCGAAATGATCACTTGAATCTGGCGAATCGAACGCTGTAGGTTTCATCCACTTAAAATGTGAAGATCAGATGTTATATGAGAAAATGCGTAAGCGATTAAAGCGATCGAGACTCGTCTTCAAAATCAAAGGACATGGCTTCAAGATCTATTCGTCGTTTTAACGTTTACCCGATGATTTAACGCTTTTATGTCCATTAAACCGATGTAATTTCGTAACAGATATGTTTCGTATACCTTGCCGTTGATTTTTATATAAATTTTGACACACGAAGACCTTCAATCCAACAGATATTAGAAAAAATAGCATTGCCGTGTTTAGTGTTTACATTAAATTTCGTCTGCGTGCCTGCGTGTAGACGCCTGATTTTTCTTCGTCTTCGTTTCTAGCCAATGCTTTTATGTCCATTAAACCGATGTAATTTCGTAACAGATATGTTTCGTATACCTTGCCGTTGATTTTTATATGAATTTTGACACACGAAGACCTTCAATCGAACAGATATTAGAAAAATAGCATTGCCGTGTTTAGTGTTTTCGTCAGGCGTTCTGCATTGGGGAGGCTAGCCTGTGTGTAGACGCCTGATTTTTCTTCGTTATTTCCATCCCAGCGCTGCACAATGCCTTCAGTGGCCTGATGACAGAAATCAATGCATTAAATATTATCCTTGGTAATATAAGACAAGTGAGCGGGTTTTCTAATTCCAACTGTCTAACATGCCACCAATGCATACCCATCTCCATCTCCGCAGGCAATATGCGCGCCATGTCCCTAAAATTAGTAGCCCAAGTTAACGCCTAGCGGGCGTCTTGTTATTATTATACTGTGTTGACATTTATCCCGTGAAACTCTGTAATATTAATCATGAAATATTGTGTTTTTGTCCGATTTAAATCAATTCTATATCGAAATGATCACTTGAATCTGGCGAATCGAACGCTGTAGGTTTCGTCTACTTAAAATGTGAAGATCAGATGTTATATGAGAAAATGCGTATTAGCGATTAAAGCGAGACTCGTCTCTAAAATCAAAGGACATGGCTTCAAGATCTATTCGTTGTTTACCCGATGATTTAATGCTCTTATGTCCATTAAACCGATGTAATTTCGTAACAGATATGTTTCGTATACCTTGCCGTTGTTTTTTATATAAATTTTGACACACGAAGACCTTCAATCGAACAGATATTAGAAAAAATAACATTGCCGCGTCGGGTATAATATATCACAACAGCATCAGCATGTTTTATAGTGCCTGTCACTTCATTTATCACTTCATCAATGTTCTTCATTCTTCCATTTACAGCAATTGAGCAACATATTTCAGTACAATTTAGTAGCACATTTAAACAGTTTGATCGATTCAATAAAACATGTAAACATAGATTTGATCGAGTCGGAACAACCTGTTTCGAAATCGCTCATCTTTTAGTGTAGGTCTACCGCTATCGGTGTCTGCGATTGTAAGTAGTGTGAGCATGTTTATTATTAATATACTTGCCAGCCACATTCCTTATCAATCTTATCACAAATTTGCTAGAGTCTTGAAGTTGATCAATGGCAATGGCGACCAAAGAAGCGTGGATGAATATAAGGTCAGCGCTCGTTTTCATCACTGAAACAGTCATGACGTCATGAAAATAAACACTGAAACAGTCATGACGTCATGAGAATAAAGAAAACGAAATAAGATCACGTCAGTTTGATAGATGGGAATTAGTTGCATTTTGTTGACCAGAAAAATAAAAATAAAAATAAAAATAATACAGAAGTGCAGCCCGTTTTAAGACTTGGTGCTACCCCACAGGGGGTAGCCCAAGTAATTACGCCAAATTTAACGCACCAAAAAACCGTTTCAATACCGTTTCAATTTTTGCATTCGCAATCATGTGACGGTTGCAATTTAAATATTAATTCAAGTCTACCAATCAGCTTCTGTCTATATCTCGTTACCAGGGCCAAATTTTCCAATGCCGCGCATGATCGACGACGTTGATCCTGAATATATATATATATATATATATATATACAAGGAAACTGAAAGTGACTCTACATTACGCCTAGCCTGCGAAATAGGCCTCTCGCCTTTGTTTCGCAGGCTACATTACGCCTGGAATCCGTGATGTGGGACTAAACGCCGGTCGATATTAGCACCCTCGCCCTCAGGCCTTCGGCTTTCGGCCGGCGCTTCGCGCCGGGCGAGGGGATTATTGGCATTATTTAGCATTGTAACCAATTATTAGTTATTGGATTGTAACCAACCCAAAAACAACAAAGGTCCTAACCCCCCGGGCTAGCGAGTTTCCTAAACTGAACTCCCCGGCCGTATTTTCTCCGTCGCTAACCCACACCACTCCCCTACTTGGGGTCCTAAATTAATAGACCAGTGACGTATTGCAATCCAATAATGTATTGATTACAATGCTAAAATAATGCCAATAATGTATTGATTTATAAAACGTGCGGAATGGGTGATTTTTTGGGATCACTTTTTGGGGGACCTTGACTGCGCATGTGCAGCCCAGAAGCATTCTCTCTCACGTTGGCCTATAAATTGGGTATACATGAAACCCAGTGCTAGGCTGGGGTTAGGGTAAAGATGAGAGGTTCGGGATAGGATAAAAGTCATTTCGATCGGGTGATGGCTTCGCATGGAAAGTGATCCAAAAAAATTTTCCGCGGACGTAAGACATAACGCTTGCGGGATTAATTTAGTCCTGAGCGTGCGCACTGTGTTGATGATTGACGAGGTTGAAGACTATATTACTATAATACCTCTATAACCTGCATAAGAAACTAGTTAGAACATCTATTGTTCTGAAATTGAAGCTGGAAGTAGGTCACGACCGCCATATTGGAGAGATGACCTTCGGAACCACTTGTTGCGACCATGCTATATAATTTTACTATAGCCGACAGAGAATATTTGTCTTTTTTTATTAATATGCCATAATGAATCAGTCGTCGAAGATATTCATGTTCTGATTACCACGGCTCCTTGATAGAAACTACAGAGAGCAGGTGGCCTCTCGAAGATGGCCACCGAGAAAAGTTTTGGAAATATTAATTAAGAAAAAAAAACGTTGTCGCGTGATATTATGTCGTTTTATTATATAGCCAGGGTTACTTCCGGTTGAATTACGCAATGTCATTGGTTAATTTGCTGTGCGAACTTTGCTGTAATGACCTCCGCGGAAAACGCGAGGGCATTACGAAAAGTGATAATGCCATGGAACTTCAAAAGGCACAAACTCCTCAAAATATCTGGTTTAAATGTCCATAGATTACTTTTCAGTTATTAAGGCTCGGCGTCTCTGTAAAGAACGGAAACCGAAACGATCGAAACCAAATCCGCAAATCGCCGAAAGCGGAAATGATCGCAAAAAACCTCGCTAAAACTGCTAAAATGACTCGCTAAAAACCGCGAAAAATGCTTATTTCCCGCCGAATGTTTACAACATGGAGACGATGGTCTTTTATAGCGACGAAGAAGATGCTAGTACATAAATACACAAATTATTGCTACGCACTAGTGACAGTGATTCACCTTTAGGAAATTAATTAGTTGCTGCTTATTAAATAAACCGTACACATGTATATGTTTGCAGCTGGGCTTATGTGAAAAGTCAGGCTGTTGAATATTAGTATCAACCAACTAGTGGTCTATTACAAATTCGGCATTATGATTGGCTGAGCTACTCATTGTCTATTGGTGATAGACGGTGAGTAGCGTTACCCAATCACAAACCTTCTTATGCTGGAATATTCCTATCCTGACCAATCAGAAGCCACGACATATTCAAGCTTCACGGCCAAACCTGGAATCTAGTCCAAACATATAGCGTCCGCTAAAATTTATATACGAGTGACGAAATCATGAAAACATTGGCCCGAAAGTAATGGAAAATTGTTCAGTTTTGACATTTTCGAATAAGAAAATGAATTCGCTTTTGCCTATGGAGTATATCTATACCAAATGTGAATCAAAGTAATTACAATCTCGTTTTTTGTGAGCGATTGTTTATCATGTGTCATCAGCAACTCTACATTTTGAATGTTGAGACTACTACAAACAAAAAGGTAAAACTATCTGAAAATTTGGAAAAATGTTAGAAAGGTTGTTTATGGTTGATACTAAAACAATTAGACAACTCGCCCTCGTTGTCTATGAGCAGATAGTCAACTCGGGCTTCGCCCTATCTGCTCATAGACAACTCGTTCTCGTTGTCTATTTGTTAAATTAGTACAAATGTGTATAAATATATATTTGGAATTTTAAAATATTACAACGAGCAGTGCCAATGAATCGTGACAAATAAGCGTGACATAAACGAGATTTGTCAATGCATATTTCGGCGATTTCGGTCGTTTCGATCACCGGTTTCGGTCGTTTCGGATTCCGTTCTTTACTATACAGAGACCCGAAGGCTCGAGGAGATCTGAAAATTAAGCGAAGCTAACAAATATAGTGAGCATTCGGAAAACGAGTTCTATTATCCAGACGAAGACAAAGACAAAGAATAAGTTCAAGAAGGCTCGGCGTATCTGTAAAGGACGGAAACAGAATAGTTATTAAAGAAATGGTTTCCGTGTTTGGATACTGTGATTCAAACACGCGGGAAGTTGCGAGACTGGAGAAAAGCGTAGTTTTTCGAAAGTCGAGCAACTTCCCAGTGCTTGGATCACAGAATCCAAACACGGGAAAACCATCAGCTATTTCGTTTATGAAATAATACGAAAGAACGAGTAGCAAAACTTAAGGACATTTTTAGTGGGAAATTTCCGTGTTTGTATGGTCTGATCCAAACACAGGTATTGACCAATCAGAGCCTGCGTAGCATACATGTTATTTTATAAATAGTTTTACTATAGCCGACAGCGAATATTTTTCTTTTTTATTAATATGCCAAAATGAATCAGTGGTAGAAGGCTTTCGTGTTCTTTAGCATACAAATTACCACTCCTCTTTGACAGAAACTACAGAGAGCAGATGGTTTCTCCAAGATGGCCACCGCGATTTTGATAATATTTATCATATATGATATCAATAATTCAGGAAGAAAAAAGAAACGAAATCACTTTTTATTCAGTTGTAAATGGAATACAGCATTGTCTTGATTGTTTCTGATCTGTTTCTTTTTTATTTTATAAGGACTGACAGAGTTGTCTTTTGCCTTTGGACTTGGAGTCGGCGGTACAGCTATGGGATTATTTTTCAATTTAATTGGAGCAAAACAAACTCTGTTTTATAATTCTATTGCTACCACTGTCATTCTTGCATTATTTACTGCATATATAATTGCAGGAAAAGTTGACGAGTACGAGCAGGTTGGCGATATTGACTCGGAAAGTGAGTAATCAATGTTTTATCGTCTTTAATAATGCTGAACGACAGAGGTTCTTAGAAGGGAGAAAAACCGTACTTTTTAAAGTGCCATTCCTGAACAGTTTTGTTTTTGGATAGACGATACAAAATTGGTTATCAGTATGGGTATTAGTGTGAAGGTAGTGTAAATAAGGATTTACACTACCATGTTGTATTTGAAAATGTGTGTAAATTTTAATACTTAGTGAATAACAAGTTCTAAACACCGCATTAATTGATGCCTTCATAAAATTACGTCTTTTCCAGTTAAAAAATAATCTGCATTTTTGTCATGAAATTTCAATATAATTTCTAATTATAACTAGTTAGAATATGTGCTCTGATATTCTTTAAGCCAATTGTCTTTATTAATACTTAATGAAACATTTGTAACCGTGACACTTGTGATAAGAACACTCGGAACTGCGTCACTCGCGTCGCAGGCATTCCGATAAGAAACGATTAAGAACTGACTTTGATAACTTCATATCCTGTAATATTTATAGTCCTTTTATGGTAATAAATTATTGATACCATTTACATATAAATGATTGATATATAAAATAAACATTAGTCTGTGTGTTTAACCTCTGAAGTTAAGGGGGGAGTTAACCTAAACTTTGACTCAAATGGTAATTTTCTTTTTTTTGAAGAATTAAAATCTTTGAAGCCTACTTAATTATCTCTATTGCATTTTATTTGTGAAGCGTTCGAAACAATCCAGTTTTCTCCTTGATTTCCTCAGTGTTTAGATAAACCGCGTGGGAAAAGTACTGGGAACGAGGTTGTTGTTTGGTCACTACTAGAGCGTAATGGCTTCTCGTGGCAGGACGTATTTGTACGTTTCTGTTGTGTGAAAGCCTGAAAGGACTTAACTATCGGTAACCAGCTGGGTAAAGACATCATAAAGTCTCGTGATCCCGATCCTTTTCACACGAAGAACTGTGTGATATAAGTACTGCGCGATTCGTGTCATCTTTTCCTTTTCGTTGGAGACACATTGGGAGGCTGGTTTTAAGTCCGTCTCGGGGCAAGTATAAATGTGTAAATTTGACTTCATATATGTGAAATAGATGCATTGAAGTATGGCTCTAGTATTTCAAAATGTTTGAATGGTGACTTGCCTCGAGACGTGATATAGGTTTGCTGTTTTGTAGGACGGTTGGTTGGGTGGGGTTTGACTACATCACGGGCGTTCGTTGCGGGTGACATCGATATATTTGGTCAGCGGACAACTTCGTTTCTTCGTAATCTGTTCGTAGCCGATTCGTAGCCAGCACATTATACCATTTAAGATCATGAAATTTTAAATGGCATAAAGATTTATCATTATCATGAATCAGAGGCCACGGAAGAACCTAAAATAAGTGGGCACTGCCAATAAGAGACACCTTGGTTTAAATTTTCAAAATAATTGTATAATTTAAAACGTTGTACGGTTGTAATAGTTAGTACCTGTATACATATCTACAGCAATGTCATACTTCTAACGAAAATGGTACATTAATTCTTCCCAGAATAGGCAATATGCCGCAGTAAACCTTAACCACCACATGCCACATTTATAAAAAGGGCATTTTTACTTCAGAAAAAGGGCACATTTTCTAAATTTTGAAAAAAAGTGGGACATCTGCCACCTGTGCCCCTGGTTCCGCTGCCTCTGTCATGAATCCAATAACCCTAATAGAACCCAACCCCAACACAACAGCAATCCTAACCCTAACCCCCCGCCTTCAGTGTCTTCCTAACCCTACCCCCGCCTGTTTTTCAATCCACTTCTAAAAAAATTTACAAATATTTTAATATGTGTCGTATTTAAAACAATGCATGAACTCGTTGCGAATCCTGCTAAGACGAATTAACGAACGAATTACGAAGCAAAACGAAGTTGACCGCTGACCGAACATATCGATGTCACCCGCAACGAACGCCCGTGATGTAGTCAAACCCGGTTGGGTGCTGTCCAATTTTCCAAATATATCCCATAATGCACTAGGGTCGTAATGGCAATTAAAAAGCAGGTCGTGTCCCTCCTGGCAATCTCACTCACAGGCTATCTCATTCTCTGATTATGAGCATGGTCTAAACTATAGCATAAATAGTCCAAAATATCATTGGATCTGTTAATTGTAAAGTTAGAAGTCTCCTGCTCCATATGTGACTCCCGAAGGGCATCTTCGCGACGAGTTCGCATCAGCTCGATCGCTTGCCGGCGTTTTTAAGTCATGCCAAATACTATATATAGCGATACTATTCAAAAGCATCGCATTTAATCATGCACTCACTACTGATTTACCATTCCACGCCATTTCTGAAAGCCCTGTTCGTCTCTTGTATATTGATAAAATATTGACAAAATTAAAACAATTCGTATTATGCGTGCGAAAATGACCCTTCTCCATCTAACATTAATGTAAGCGGAATGCCATTGACCATTTAGAACCTTTTTAGAACTTTCTATATATATTTTACCTTTATCTCCATTTTTCTCAGAATGTGCTTTCTGCGTGTTTGAGAAAGAATATCTTGAGAAGAATTTAACCAATTGATTTGAAAAAAAAGAGCATAGAACTTTTTGGAGTTATTTTTGTATCAAAAGATACTGAGATAAATGTGACCAAAATTAAGGGTAAACATTTACCCAAATTTTAAACAGGCACAGAGAATAAAGTATTTAATATTTCAAAACGTTCTATGCTCATTACCATAAACAACCTTTGTGCCTTAGATCAGTGTGAAAATATTTCAATTCCATGTATTCTACAGCAAGATATCTTTTCTCAAGTACACTCTGATTGTGCAGAGTATCAGGTTACAATGTTTGATCAGTATCACGTTACAAATTAACTTTATGGAAAACTAATACATGTAGCTACATTCTGTGACTTATAAGCTTTCCACCGATATATAGTTTTATATGGTTTGCATTAAAGCCCTGGATGGTACAATTCATTGTAAAAAAGTCAGCATTTTTAGGTGTACTCCCCCCTTAAGTTGTGCTTTGGGCTTCGTATTCGAGACGATGCCAACGGCACAAAGGCCAACATAAGAAAACATTTCCAATTATAGCTAGTATTATATAAACCAAGGCTGAGAAATGAATAAAAAATAAATCCATTGCAAATGGCAGCCATTTTGAGTTTTTGTTTTCATGGTACTCTTAATCTCTTCATTAAATGCACTCTTCTCACAATTAAATAATTTCACTTCTCACGACCAACAGAATGATGTAATTTCTCATGTATATAATAAGGTCGTTTTTTCTTTCGGAGATATCTCTTTTTGAACATTTCTATTTGCAAGAAAAAAACGAGACGAAAAAAGCCGAAAGAGGCATGGGACGAATCACCTTAGAAGTATGTGATTAAGTGAAATTCCTTTTTTTCGTCTTATTCATTGGAAAATCCAAACACAACATATCTATCTCGCTTTGACGATAATTATACAAAAGAATACACAAGATATAACTCTTATGAGCGACTTCCGTCCTTTAAGTTAATAGTGCTTTTTGTCCATTTATAATTATTTCCTGATGGGCTGAAAAACACCAAAATTGAACCACCTCTTTGTTCAATTGATATTTTTAGAAATAACCTTAACTGTTGCGAAAGGTATACATAAATTACATAACGCGAAAGAAGGTTACTGTGATGTTAGAAAGACTTGACGCATGTAAACAACAGTAATTGTATGTACTAGATATTTATGTTTAGTAAAGGAAAAGTACACAACAGAGTCTGAGATGCCAAGAGAGCTGAATTTAGAGCGTTCTTGTTATTGGCAGGAATGTCCGTTTTCCTGGACGAGAGTGGATATGTAAATTACATGTGCTTAACATTATCAAAGCCTTGTTCACACGAGTGACATAAACATAAGCAACGAAAACAAAGCACGACGTTTTCTCTGGGACGTACGAAGGCAAAACAACGAGAATTTTTCTTTGCTTCCTCTTTTGTTTTGCTATTGCCTTATGCTTCTTATGCTTGGCTTATGCTTCTAATGATTATGGTTATGTCGAAAGGCTTGACTTCATTCCTTTGTATTGCCTTTTGTCTTGTCATTATGATTATGCTTTCGTGTGAAGCAGACTTAAGCATAAACCTAAAATACGAATCCGCAATAATCCCCTCGCCTTTTCTACCACTTCAATACAATAAAATGAGTAGTGGGCAGCGGTGGGATTCGACCCGCCACCCTATCGAAATGACTGTTACCTTAAACCAGCGCCTTAGACAACTCGTCCACGCTGCCAATTTGTAATACTTTATCCGCTATAGTTCTCGTGACATTGCTATGCTTTAGTGCGAGTTTTTTCTGCGTTTACCTAAAATGTAAATCCTTATTCCCATCATGTAATTGGTACACGGTGAGTTCTTTCTACGCTTATATAAAATTTAAACCCGTATTCGCATCATGTAATACATTTCATTCCTGACCATCTCTAGAAATAATTAAGAAAAATAATTTACGGTAATGTCAATAAAATAAAATGAGCAATGGCAGCGGTGAGATTCGAACCCACGCCATAGACAACTCGGCCACGCTACCAATGCTTACAAAATAACAAAAATAACTCTCACGTCAATGGATAACGTAAGGTGAGCTCTTTTCTACAAAGCATTAAAATCCATCCAAATTATCATTGTCAAAAATATGTCATTAATTTCCTCGATAAATTATAATTGCTGCCGTAGGCAGCTCACTAATCTTGACTTGGTGGTTGTGTCTCGTGCCCAGTCTTCTTCGCGGAACTATGTACAGTATTGAATGTCCACAGATTTATGACGTTTTGTGACGTAACTCGTAGATGTTCGTATAATCGCCGGATACGGAAACTATCCGAATCAAATGTTCGGAACTAGCCGAAGCTATGATACTTTTGACTGTGCGCACTAGATAGTAGTCGCCAGAACCATGTTGAGCCCGCCAACACCACTAACGCAGCGGTAACATGTTCGTCGTAAATATTACGAACCATTTCGCCAAACGGTCGGAACTCGGAAAGCGAAATTAGGTGTACTGCCGAAATAGTGAAATAGTTAGACTTGCTTCAAGTCTGCCTCTTTGATTGTTTTGGGTTTGTTTAAAGATGGGTTTGTTTCGAGAAGACGTGTTTGTTTCGAGAGTGATTTGGTTTCAAAGACGAGTTTGTTTCGAGAAGACGGGTTGTATTCTCGAACCCTTTATTACCCAGGAGGTCTCCAATTGACGAGTAAAATCGTCTGGCGTTGGCCAGAGTAAAATACTAAATCACTCTTGGGCATGAAAGTGTTAAACAAACCCGAAACAATCGAGAGGCAGATTTGGAGCAAGTCTATGAAATAGTGTGGAAGTTGTCTAACGTTTCGAGCGAAGGCCCTTCGTCAGAGAGTGAAACGTAAACTGTGAAATAATAACTGAGTGATTATTTCACTTTACGTTTCTCTTTCTCTGACGAAGGTCCTTCGCTCGAAACGTTAGACTACTTACACGCTATTTCTGCCGTACACCAACCTTTTTACTGAAATATTTTATTTGTATTTTTACACTGCCTACGCAGCACAACACGTTTTATCACTTATTTAAAAGCATCTATGACCATAGTAATGCAATGCGCATAAATAGTTTCAGTCGGCAAATATTTTGACAGTCGACAAATATATTTTGGCAGTCGACAAATATATTTTGACAGTCCACTTTTGAAACCTCGCAGCATACGTCGTTGTTGCGATTGATATTTCGAAATCCCGAATAACGTCGTTCTAGCTACATATCCGTTGGCTATCGATGCCGGACAAAATCAAATTTACTGGTCTAGGATTGAGAGTTTGTCATGTATTAATTGTCTGCATGAACGCTCTTCTCCACGTGCGCGTATAAAGATACTAAATATTTACATATTTTGAAATAATGTGTGGTAGATTTACGAGCGTTTTGCGACTGTTTTACGACGAACATGTCACCGCTGGGTTAGTGGTGTTGGCGGGCTCAACATGGTTCTGACGACTACTATCTGCGCACCACTTTTGACTGCTGAGGTTGGTTGTTGATTTCAGTGAGAAAAGATTCTCTTGTCAAGGTAAGGCGACTAGTTTCAATTATCAGCATATTTCTCAAGGGTCAAGGGATATAACGGCTTTTATGTTCTATTTTTATCTTCTATTTTTAGGTGTATATTGGACTGGTGTATTATATAGTTCAATCACAGGATTCTGATCAACATTCTGATCAGACACTATCTGTGTGGAATCACACCACTCGAATTAAACGAATCCACTGTGCTCGTCAAAAAGCTAAACGAAGCCATTGTGCTCGTTAAAATCAAACCTAGCGAAGCGAAGTCGTGGTGCTCGCTAAAACAATACAAACGAAGGTATAATTTGTACCTGTTGACTGTTGACTGTCGACATTCGGACATTGTTATTACTATTATTAAGTATATGGATACACTATCTCCTCAACTTTTGGCACTACATCTATTTATGCTATGATCACATCACTATTTACGCTATGATCAGCACTAACATCTGACTTGGATTTGAGGAACCGAAATGGGTTCTACAATGGTTTGTATACAAAGCTGTATGTGGATACACTGTATAAATTATTTACCTCAACTTTGTGAATATTCAATGGACAATGGAAATTATTTGTGTGCCATGGATAACCATAATATTTCATGGTATGCAGTAAAATACAATATTACAAGTTCTTTGGGAAAATAAAATACAGTGGTTGCAGTGCACCGTTACGACAATTACAGTATAATATGTGAAGTCGTGGACATGTCCAATGAACTAATACATCACAAAGATCTCCTTGAAACTTGAAAGTATTGCATTCTCAACAAGAAGTCCAATAAAAGTTAGACAATATAAATAATCGTGCAACAATATCGTAAACATCTGTTGCATACCTTATGACATACCTATTTGTTTAGCAGTGCTTTGCCATAACATATCAAACACTTGCAATTCCACTGACAGCTTTGCCACAGTAAGAAGCATAGTAGTATAGCAGGTAGGGCTGCGAGCCCAATCGGTGTCAACCGTAAATATAACACCAAAAAACATCACCAAATTTGCCAAGTCGCGACTCGACAAATTTGGTGATGTTTTGGTGTTATATTTTACGGTTGACACCGAATAAGCTCGCAGCCCTACCTGCTATACTACTACAGCAATCGTTAGTCAATCTAGACACCCTTCGCACGTTTTCTACTAAATTGGTGTCAAACACATGCGAGACTAGCGAAACAACACCAAATTTATACCAAATCGCGACTCTCGCTAAATTTGACAACATTTCAGCCACATTTAAAAAATAGTCGTTTCAAAATTCTCACAAATTTATGTCAAATTACATTTAGGAAAAATAGAAAGTGTCGTTTCAACATTTTCGCGTGTTAAAAAATAAAATGTGGTACGAGCCCACTCTCACATATTAAAAAATAGAGAGTGTCATTTCAACATTTTCACATTTTTTTTTGTCGAATCACATTTAAAAATAGAAAGTGCCGTCTCAACATTTTCGCAAATTTGTCAAACCGCATTTAAAAAATAGAAAGTGTCGTTTCAACATTTTCACAAATTTGTCAAATCACATTTTCACAAATTTGTCAAATCACATTTAAAAAATAGAAAGTGTCGTTTCAACATTTTCACAAATTTGTGTCAAATCACATTTAAGAAAAATAAACATTTCAACGTTTTTACAAACTTATGTATCGTAAAAGTGTCTCACGCGTGATAAAATTGCCACCTGTTATGCAAATTAGATTATTGTCACCTGTTAATAATTGATTAGTCCGTTTGTTCACTATTTTCAGCGTTTGTCGCCTCTCACTTCAATATTTTTGTGACCATACGCGTAGGAGTCAATACCATTTTCTAAAAGGTATCGTTTATCATCAAAACAGGATAGCGACACTTTGTTAATTTCGTAACTACCGAGCTGATGTTTGACACTTCTAATGGTCTTCATTGTGTGTCGCAATTGTTTCTGCTCAAGTAACACACTTTTGTAATCTTCGTGTCTGATCACTTTTTTAATTATATTCTTTCTAATACCTTTAGCGGTTTTCCCGCCGCCTCCACCCTCTTTCAAATAGCTATACATTTTACTGCGCAACCCGACGAACTCGACAATTGGCGTTCCAGCGCACTCGTCCTTCATCTTCCCAATAACTTTCTTATTCTCTCTAAAAAAGAATGGGCTGTCTGCAGGATAGTCGCTATTGTCGAACTTTTCGCACTCCATCATAAAGTCGGAATAAACGTCGTCAGTTTTGATTACAATAGACTGTCAGTGTCAGTGAAGTGCAATCTACAGGTGTCGCTAGAGTACTTTTTCATAATGTAATTATAGTGAAAATTGTACATCAGCGTTTTACTCAAGTCTAGTATGCACATACCCACATATGCAGGTCTATTTAGTGTCAACGTTTCTTTAACCTTATGGACAGCGACTAAGTTCTCGCTAAATATTTTGCAAGACACGAACGTCGGCTTCGAGACAAGCTTTTCTAATTTCTTCGCGGTGGTCACTAATCTTACGTCCACACGCTTCCTCAAGTTTTCCATCGTTTTTCCGAACACACTGTTGTTCATTAACTTGAAGAAGTCCTTCTCAAAAGCGTTCTTAGCCGCAGTTCTTTTGACTGTGTTAAAGTCGATGTACTTGCCTAGCCACTTGGACTGGTCAAACTGCAGGACCCTGTGAATCTTATTGATTTTTAATCCAAGATCCATGTACAACTGCAGATTTCCGTAGTGACACACATACTTTTTTTTGTTCATCAAATTAGTCACCAGCTTCTTCACACCGCCAACACTCACATTAAACTTATTTTTAATTTTCGTGCAGTACTCCGACAACATGTCAACGGTTATCTCCATCTTCTCAGGAGCCAGCGGGTAATCGTTATGTAGGTCATGCAAATGGTCTGGATACTCCAAGTCGACCTCGAGCAGTAAACCTTTTTTACTATTGTTGTGATAGTCGTGCAGATTAACTTTTTCTATTTCTTTCTCAGTCAACCACTTGAAGCCGCCCGTGGGTAGACTTCGACTCATTGCCCATCCATACAAATTGTTGGCGTCAAGGTACATTAGATACTTCGACTCTTGCGCTTTGTCATACCCTTCCATGTATTTATTATTCGCCACACCATGTCTGTTGCAAATGTAGCTCACACCACCACGCATACCTAATTCTACAAACTGGAACATGTCGATGTCGGACAATAATTCGAGTTCTACTCCAGTCATCTTTAACATAGCATCCCAAGCCAATCCGGGCGATGTAAAATAATGACACGGGTCTAATTTATACTCGCGATGGCATGTCTTTCTAAAGTTCTCAAAAACGTCGGCGAGCAAGAGCACATCACTTTTCAAATACAGGTCGTGGTACCCACCCATATTTTTAACGTCAAAGTAGTCCCACACATCGATGGCGCGCTCGTGCATTTCTTCCGTAATGTGCTCGTCATTCAGAACGCTGTAAAAGTCTTTTTTAGAGGGTAGCTCGCTTTCATCGAATTTTTCAAAGGAGTCCATATAATCATAGGGGTAGACTCCCTTTCTTGTCATGAGTGCCAACCCATCGTCGCGAAACACTTCTGACGTGTATTTGAAAGCGTCCCTTGGTAGGTTCTTCACCAAGTTGTCTAGACCACTACTCATGAACTGAAAGCTGTCCAAGAACACCAAGTTTTTTCCAAGCATGAACGCCATGTACTTCTCCATGTTGTTCGGTATCACATTTATGTCTTGGCCAAACTTACCAATCTCCTGCATAATGAAATGGCTATCGTAGCCGCGTAAGTTATGAAAGATCACAGGAATTTTGTCAGTCAACTTAAAGTTCACGTTACAATCGCGATGTGCAGACCCTCTGTACTTACCTGACACGTGACAGTGGTCTCTCACTCTAACGTCAGCGTCAGTGTACTCAACACTGCAAATATGGCAACTTTTAGCCTCGTCAAAGTCCTTCTTATCGTCATCAGTCAGTATCATCTCTTTGTTAAAGTGACTCTCAGATGTTTCTTTACAATATTCGACAATTTCTAACATCTCCCCAATGAACTTGTTGACTGCGTTTTCACCACGATACACTTTTACTGGCTTACTGTACTCGTTATCGTAGCAACAAACTAATTTATACCCATAACCACAGTCAACGTGTCTCTGATAAGCGTTTGTGTAGCTACACTCGCTTGACAGCTTTGTTGTGTGCACCTTCTGTGTGATAGCCTCGAAGTCTGCGTACACCACAAACGGCACATTTAGTTGTCTACTAAAATTCTCGTATTTTACTTTCGCGCCTTTTTGTGGCATTTTAATAGCTTGCTTCCCATTGATGACCAAACATACTTCCACATGACGTTCAAGCACGTCCTCGCGGGTGAAACACTGCAAACAATACCTACAAAAGTGCTTTCTCGCCTTATACTTTGTCTGACGGTACATGAATTTGTTAAAATCGCGAATGTACACATAATGCTTGTTGCCCGCGTCGTTAGTTATCAACAATAGGTCCATATGCAGTCAGGATACGTCTCCTTAGAAACGTACACAGGGAATGGCTGCTTATCTTCGTACCCAAAAACATTTATGCTAATATCGTTTGCCTTTTCGATCTTGTTGTAGTCTTTGAGTGTGACTGGGAAGTCAATTCCGTCATAGTTCAGCTCGCCGACATGCCTAGCGTACTTCGACGTTCTATCGGAGTGTTTTCCAACAGGAAACTTATGCGCTAGGTGACACCATCTAAAGCATTTGTTGTCATCATCGTTATTTACGTTTATCAGACCCTTCATACTGTTGCGCAGCTCCTTTGGCAGCGCAATGTAGCTACTCCCATGCAAAGGTCTGTAAATAGCGACGTTGACGTAGTGCACATCTATTTTGTCGATAGTCCATCCAGACCCCTCAGATAACCACCCGGCTATCCGCGTCAAAATCTGCTCCGACCCGCGATTGGCAACACCCTCGATGTCATGCTCGTTAATGACGACGAACGTTTCGCTGTTAAAGTAGGCAGTTTTGTACGTGGTCTTATCGAGTTCTAAAACTTTCTCAAAAGTGACCTTGACTGTCTCCACCACTTTCATTCCGTTGGTCTCACCCAGCTCGCGTCTCAAAAGGTTAGTGACAGCACTTCTACTACCATTTACCTGATTGATGTCTCTGTCGTCAATTACCTCGACTCCATAAGACCTTGTGAACCCTCTCAGTGCTCGATCCAACAGCTGCGTCGACGACGTGTCACTATGGTCTTCAACTGTGGGTTGTGTTTCTTGGTCTCCAAAAAAGCCGTGAACGTTGGTCGCTCTATCTGTTAGTAGGTTCACAGCGTCTGCATTTGTGTAGCTACCTCGAGTCGCACCAGTTCTAGCAAGTTTCTTATGCGTCCGCCCACCAACCTCGACTTGTCTTTTTGTCAGTGAGGTTTTCACAGTCCGACTCATTGGCTTATACTTATACTACACTTTTTTTCTTAACCCACTCGTTGTAATAACGATCGCCACTTTCGCACCACCCCAACTTTGGATACACCACCCCAAACAGATTGTCGTCAAACAAGTCTTTCACCTTCCCGTCTTTGAGGTCTGACACCTTCTTGAGTGTCTCGACTCGTCTTCTGTGGCACAACCTAATAATGTAGTACCCGTATCTGCTGACGTTTCTACCCTTTATCAAATTGCATGAGTACAACACATTGACAACTTTCAAGAAGTCCTCTTTTATCAACTCAAGGTGCTCACCCTTCACAACGTTCCGTAGTCTCCTCCCCATCCACCAAGACCGTTTGTGGACGCTTTTTGGTCGCGTGAGCCTCATGTCGCTGTAACTCTGAGTGTAACCCCATTCGATGTCACCACACTTTGGACACGCGTACCCACCACATTCAGTCACATTTTTCACAACGTCACAATCCGAGCAGTAGTAGAGCCTAGGGGTGCCTCCGCACTCGACTTGTGTCTCACTCGCGATTTCGTCAATTGTGTAGCCGTAACTCATCTGCCTCATAAGTTTGTCCATCACTCTTATACTACTCCAACATTTTTTTACCGAGTGAGTACCCACACCGCTATTCCACCACCCAAACCTAGCGCGCTAACAAACAACAATTGGTACTCCTTCATTTCCGCACTCGGTTGGTAGTAATCCGCAACCCTCGGACTCTCAGTGAACACTCGTCCGCTGTACTGTATGGTCATTACGCTTCTAAGTTCTTCCAACGCATGGTTTGTGTCATTGATGTCAGCGTTAGCATCTGAGAGCATTTGCCGTAAACGCTGGATCTTATCTTTCTTGGCGACCTCATTCTCATACCACGCTTCTTTCGCGCTGGCTAACTGCTCCAACGCATGGTTATGCCTTTTCATCTCAGCTTCATAACCTGTGTGATTGAACTTTGAAAACATAAAGCCAGCGCCTGCAAAAGCCACTGCATTAAATATCCCTCCAGCCACGACACTCGCCATTAACTTACGTTGATTTGAATGGGTCTGTCGGTATCCACTTTTTCGATTGCATCCATTTTACTAACAGCGTTCCTGCACCAACAGCTGCAGCAAGTTTCACTGTGCCTTTCACTGTCTCTGGTGTTCCCAATGGTTCTCCCAAAGCCTTTTTAGAAATCATACTCACTACCACAGCGCCAGTCGTAACAAGTAGCGCGTCGTACAATTCGTTCATAAGTTCTTTTCGATCGATCGCAGCCATATACATTGTCGTGTGTTTTGTTCAAGAATCAAATGTGTCTAACGCTGGACGACAAGTTCTACGATTTTCTGACGTGCTAACCACAGTGCTCACAGGCTCTAATTGTGTCTCTTTCTCACTGCTAATTGTGTACCATAGCGAAGCAGCGGCGATGACAACACCAAGTGTTCCGACAATATAACCATAGCTCCACTCACTACCCTGTTCTTCGTTGACTATCATTTCGCGCATTTTCTTTTCTTTCGCAGCTTTCGATATCTCAGCCAACTTTTTACCAGCAGCGACACGCTTTGGGTCCTTCACCTTAGCACTCTTCACATCAGTTGTGATCTTCGCTTCAACAGCCGTCTGTGAGTCTTCAACCATCTAATACACTATCACGTGTTATCTTACTCACAGTTGACCTCACAGGTGTCTCACAGTTGACCTCACAGGTATCTCACAGTTCCAGACCAAACGCACTAAAAATTAGGGTTTTTTATGAGAGTATAACATAATGACTCAAGCCCGAGAAATTAGCGAAGAAGATATTGCCAACATGCTGAGAACGGCCTTTGTCAGTGTGTCTACCTCACAAGACACCTCTGGGCCTAGCGTCTTAAACAAGTACTTCTCAACATACACACTGTTCGACCCTGACCCTGAAGGGCAGCCAAAACGGCTTAGCTCTCAGGTCCGCCATACGAGGTATCTTCTCGACGCTTGGATCGATCTTCGAGAGGAGAGAGCCAACGAGCTTGCTGATACATTAGCTGGCATAATCCCTGTGTGGTGTTACTCGTCATTCAAGTACCTTATGTTAGCAAGTGATGTCTACTTGAACAACCCTCGTGGGTCCACAGCCACATTACTCGGTAATTTCCTCCAAGTGTTCTTAGCGACCCTTATGTGGAAACCATGCCCAACCAAAGCCAAAGCGTGGCTAGAGCTCGCCGCAAACCGCGACGTTCACGTTTGCAAGGTGGGGTGTAATGAGATACTGGGTGCGGATGATATCAGGGACCACGTACTCTCGCCCGCCCACAGACACTTTGCGAGAGACGAAAACGCGTACACCTGTCACCCATGCGGTGTGGCCGCCAACGACCCACTGTATCGCTTGAGACACGAGAGCTCACAGTCCCACCTTAAAAACTTAGAGCTTCAGCGGATATTTAACAACGAACAACAGTTGCCGCAACAGGAGAGAACATTTCTCTGGAGGTATAGTAATCATGAAGAAACTCGGTAAACTAGAAATCGTGATTGGCCCCATGTTCGCAGGGAAAACAACAGAGACTCTTCGTAGGTTAATCACGTTAAGTAAATCAGGGCTCAAAGTCCTCTACATGAACAACACAGGCGACACTAGGCGAACTGACCACGCGTTCTCCACATATCGTCAGACCATTGTTGTCGGATCAGACAGTTTACCTGCGAAGTTAATCACCAACCTCCCGAGTTCTTCCGAGATAGCTGACTATGACGTCATCGGAATTGACGAAGGCCATTGGTACTCTGGGTTACTCCCAATTATTCGCGAATACATTAAAGCTGGCATTCACGTCATTATTTGTGGTCTCATAACAACAGAGCATTTAAAAAGACTTGGTGAACTTGATACGTTGTTCCCAATGGCAGACGACATCACCTTTCTAAAAGCGTATTGCGCCGTTTGTCGCGACACTTACGGAACAACTGTTGACGCACCATTCAATTGGAGATACAACCCAGGACCATCATTCGTTGGTGGCGCTGAGCAATATCGTGCAGTGTGCAGACGTCATCATCCTTCCACACAAAATTAGGGGTGTTCTCGGATACCCCACTTTATTAAATTTAGACATTGGTCACACGAAGCGTCCAATGTACCGTAGAAACATTTTTTCACACAGTGGTCAGAGGCCGGTTCGTGAAATAAAGAGAGAAATCTTCGCAGATATTTTTATCAAGTTAAAAAATATCTTTTAAAAATGTTAGAGCAGTTGTCACCTCAAGTGTCGTCTCAACAACGAGAACGAGCGCTAACTCGACTCATTACTCACTGTCTAAAAAGTCTCTTTACAGTAGCGTCTCTCGTGGTTACTTAACGCTGATTTATTTTTAAATTTACGAAAACACTGGGAGCACTGAAACCCAACGTCAAAGAAATATTTTACTACCGTGGTAATAGCGTCGTCGTATGAGTCGCACAAGAGTGTTAGGTACCCAGCGGATTTGTATCTGAGTAGCAGAGACTCCTGCTCTTTGGGTGTCTTGCCTGTGCCACCTGGATTCTTGAACTCAATCACGAGTCCGCTGTGCTGTCGGTTTGCATTAGCAATAACTAAGTCAGGTGTTCCACGTTGGTAACCTTTTTTCCACGAATTTATTCTTTTACTCGAAGTGTCTTGATTCTCACCACAAGCGGCTATCAAAATAGCTTCTGGATAGTATTTCCTAAGAAAACCAACGACTTTCGTATGGAGATCGAACTCAGTGATCATTTTAAACTGGTTGTGTTTGAGACCGACGTCAGCTAAACCCTTTCTAATGCTTGGTAAGACTTCTGTGTGCACCCACCTTCTAAAGTGTTTCGCACGCTCCATTTTACTCGAGAACGCTAACGAGTAGACCCCAAGTTCGTTGATAAATGAGGCCTGCTCCACCTTCATTTTACAGTCAGGTTCAACGTGGTCGTGTACTGCATCTTTTGGTCGAGCGTAACCTAAAGCGCTCGCGACTTCTTTCGCTTTGAACCATATGTCGCCGTTGTGATTAGCCGTCGTGATTTGGTGACCATCGAAATCAAATAGTTGAAGTGCTGTGGAAGTCATCGCTATATAGTCTCCCACAAAAAACTACTCGATGTGGGCGTTAGGTTTTTTATAGATCTGGTTTGTTGTGTACCAACGCATCAGGTGTGTTTTATTAGTCTTCAGTTTTCTACGTCGTCTGAAAAAGTTTCTAGCGTTACGAACCAGCTTTCTAAACCAACCCATTTTAACTTAGGTCACGTCTCCTACCACTCCCACAGTGTCTGACTCTGGTAACATAATAGGTTTGCCGTAAGTCTTTTTAGACCTCATACCAATCTCAGCGTGGAGCTCGAGAGTAACGTCACCGCGACCAAATGATCCACCAGCTTTGAACATGTGATCAGTCGTCTTATTTATCTTATATATTTCGTGAGGTCTCGAAAAACATGCTCCCATTTACTTTACACCATATTCCTTCATCATTTCTCCACCCATGATTATGATGTCTCGGTTCGTCATGTAACCACTCACAATTTTCACACCGTAGAATTCTATCAACGATGGGTACGCATAAGGTGCGAGTGGTATTCTTGGTCGGTGTATCCCAAAAATTGTTCCGTAGGGTGTGCCTATCTTTTTCATATTCGCTACGAAGTCTGAGTCGGCTGACTTAACGTTGTTGACCCTGACATGTGAATTGCTCATTTGCCAATGTATTGATATCATATGCATTTTACTTATGTCAACACCACTCGGAATAGTGCATATGCTCTCCATTGCTGGGATGCTACCACCATACGCGAGTCCATTAGTCATACCAGTCTTGTACCCTATGAACTTATCCCACTGACCATCGTCGTTCGATATAATTGTCTCCCAATTTGATCCAGCGGTGCGAGTAGGTAACCTTACCACAACAAAAATGGAGAGGTCGCACCATTGCATACTGGGACAATTAAAATGGAGACCTGACTCAAGTGGGAGTGGTGTTAACACGGGGGATAGAAAACTTTGACTCACACCGCTGATGCCGACAATAGGACCATAAGCTGGGTTGTTTTGCACTAATTTACTTGTTTCACCAATGGCTTTCACTTTGTTTGAACCATTGGTGTGAAATTCCACGTTTTTCAAGGCGTGTGTGCTAACGTTGAAGTCAAGCACAACATTATAGGACTGACTCTTGAGGAAACCTGATAGTAGTTGCTCTAGAGTTCTTTTGTTGATGGCGTCTGAGTCATCGACTGGGTCTGCTACGTTTTTTATCGCTGAGCCTTGCATGTCTATTAGTCCAGACATCCTTCCGCCGGTCGCGCTTAATTTAGGATCTTCGTCCAGATGCCTTTTCGTTCTCTTTAGTATTTTATCGTGAGGGTCGTCAGACTCATACCCATAGTTTAGACTCATTACTACTTCAAGGTGTATTTGGTTAGCAGATAGCCAGATACCGCTGAGAACCCTAACACTATCGCCAACGTTGTCGTGTCTGACTTACTTGTGGCCACTGCTTTTCTCATGGGAAGTGGTGCCGCACTTTCTTGGTAAACTTTTTTAGCCACGAGATTACTTAGCGCCGTCACATTTTCTTGGTGAGCTTTTTTCTTCACGGTCGTTGGTACTACTAATGAGTGAGTCACCACGTTTTCTTGGTGGACTTTTTTAGCCGTAATTGTTGGTGTTGTTGCATTCAAGCGAGTGTTCACTCCAAATCTCATGGACTCTGTGGCAATCTTTAATAAGTTGTTGTACCCGGCGATTTTATTCTTGAGAATCACCACGTTACTTGGCATTAACCATGTACTTGGCGACACTGCAAGATTTTGGACAACGTTGGTGTCTCTAATCGATTTATTCATGTTGAGAATCCATGTCGATACGTCGTAGTTGATAACACTGTCAGAGAACAACTTGCGGAACTCTTGTTGGGTTTCTAGACTTCCTGCAGAACCGCCAACGACTGATACACGTGTTCTCGCTTGCGCACCAAGTGTGGAGTACACAAAGGCTTCTATGCTCTGATTTAGATATTGCAGCCCAATGTTGGTAAAGCCGTCTGAGAGTCGCGCGACGTATCGTTTGTAATCATTATGGATGTCGTTGAGTGTGAAGACTCTGGATTCGCCTAAAGTGCCATCGCTCAGGACTTTATTCTGGTAGTAGTGCCTTCTGGGAATCTTAGAAATCTTACCATACAATTCAGAAGCGTTGAATTCTCTACTTATCGATTTCATGGTCTCACCACCCTCCATTCTTCTGAGAAGTCTTCTAATGGTGAAGTACAAATGAAATCTCATCACACTTGTAACCACAGGGTGAACTTCTTGTGACACTGACAAATGTCGCAACGACACTCCACAACAGAAACTTGCACAATACGTCGCAAACACAACGCGATAGTAAGATTCGCTGTCATCCCACTCTGATTTTGTCTTTGACGTGGTGATTTGTAAGACTGGTAGCTTTGACATGAAGTAACTACTTTGGTTAACAAAGACTTTGAAGTTATTCACTGGATAATTTAACACATTTTCTGTTGGATATCCATCCCAAAGCCCCCAGTGGTTCTTATGACCTTTTGGCAGTGGTTGGATAGCTCCACCACCTTGCCATATTATTGGGAACTTGCTATTGTGTAGCCACTTCCACATTTTTTTATCATTTTTGAAAGTCGCGCTGGTTATGTCTGTGCTGAGGATGTCGTTGTTTCTGAAATATATGTCAACACTCATGATCTTACCATCTTGCGAAATATTTGGATAGAACTCGAATTTGCTTAAAGTAGCGTGAGGGTACTTTTTGATGAGGTCTGCCTTTGCGTCGTGTGTAGCCTTTGACGTGTTAGCCATCGCGAGTTTGTAGTGCTTTCCATAGTAATCACGAAGGGCTTTCTGCATATATAATATACCATATGTTACACATAACACATGCTACATTATATATGGTCAGGGTTGTAGTATTGATTAGAGGTCCAACGGAGACTGTGGATCTACCAGAGGCACTTTTGACGTTTGGCTCAGATCCTCACTTACTAGTGAAAAAAGCGACCATCTTTTGGGACTACGTTAACGTGGAGACCGGTGTGAATGATGAAATAAGTTACAACAGTAACAAACACGTTTTTGAGCCTGGGTACCACACTTTTAAAATGATTGCCGACGAACTGAAAGGATTAGGGGCTATCGAGCTAGTAGCCAACAAACACAATTCAAAGTGCGCGATAAAAACTGACCAACAATTAGAGCTGTTTAAATTTGGAGAGCTGTTAGGGTTCAACGATAACACAACGGTGAGTAGTAGTGGTTTGGTCAGCCCTAACGTTGTGAACGTTAACAAAGGGTTGAAGTATGTACAAGTGGGTTGTAGTATTGTGAACAGACCTGAGAATATTGTTAATGGCAGCAAAAGCGAGGTTATCGTCGAGTTGCCATTGACCACCACCCAACCACTGAAGAGCTCCGTTCAACACTTCTTCAACATTGAGTCGAAGGTGTCGATAAACAAAGGCGCTTTTACGCAGCTGGTGTTTAATGTGACTGACCAAGATGGTAGTGGTGTCAACGTTGGTGACATATTGTTGGACTTGTATGCGACGCTTGAGTAGCTAACGTTAAACGCATGCTAAAGTAATGAGTCTAAACTATGGGTATGACTCTGGTGGTTACACTGAAAAGCGACGTACACACAACGATCCTCAAAAGTTGACGGTGCTCATTGAAGGTGTGGAGAAAGTTGTAACTTTTGACTACAGTGTAGTAGCCACACACGATAACCCACACATTGTAGTCAAGACGGCCACTGTGTTTTGGAACTACGATAATGTGATGGGTAGTGATGATATTCGATTCACATTTGGTAGATTAGGAGTACCGCATCCAAGACTCGCGACAACTCGATTGAGTGGGGGTCACTACGACTTCGACGCGTTGGTTAGAGCTCTACGACTCGCGCTCAAGGGGGTTGACGTAGACTTCGTGGTGGAGAAACTGGTGGCCACAGGTAAAAGTAGGGTCAAAGTTCGGCGTGTGTGGTATGGCCCCGACACCCGAGCAGAACTTAGGCCAGGTGGCGTCGGGCTTTTGCTCGGTTTCGTGAAGGACGCAGGAATTTTGTTAGATGGTAAGTGGCACGACAGCCCAAACAAGATTGACATGAATAGAGGTCTGAAGTATGTAGAAGTCTCGTGCGACGCTGTTGAGATGGAGAGCAACGTGGGCACTGATGGGAGGCGTAGTAATGTGATCACAACATTGCCAGTGCCCACCGAGCAGTCTCTAGATGGGGGGATACAGCGCTACGCATACGTTGATTCCAAGGTGGGAATTAAAAAAGGTATCTACTCAAGTATGACGTTTCGTGTCAAACCAAACAATGGTGACGCTGACGTTGGCGCGGTGCTATTGGAACTGTATATTGTGTGAATTATATGGAACTCGGTGTGGAAACAGAGCAAGGGTTGAGAGACATCTATTATAATCCCAAGACAGGGTACACTGGTGCAGAGAGGCTGTATCAAAGTGCATTGGGAGACGGATTGAAAGTAACTAGAAAAACAGTGAAAGAATGGTTGACAGCGCAGGACACCTACACTAGGTACAAACCTATTGTGAGAAGACATAAATTCCGCGCTACCCTCGTCGGATTTCTTGGTGAAGAGCTTCAAATGGATTTAGTGGACATGAGTAAGTATTCAAAACAGAACGGAGGTTATTATTGGATATTGACAGGCATTGAAATATTGAGTAGATACGCTTTTGGCATTGCAGTTTATAGAAAAGACACTAAGAGCATGACTAAGGCTGTTGGAGAGTTGTTGAGTGACTTTAAAGATCGGTTTGGGACCACACCTAAGTTAGCGCAATTCGATGATGGACTTGAGTTCTACAACGTTGGTGTGAAAAGTTTGTTGAGAGAACATGGTGTTGAATATTTCAGCACTAAGAGCGATAAAAAGGCTGCTGTTGTTGAGCGTTTTAATAGAAGTCTGAAGAGCATTATGTGGAAGCACTTTTACGCACGTGGAACGTACAAATGGATTGACGCTTTGGACCAGTTTGTGAGCAATTACAATAGCAACGTGAATCGAAGCATTATGATGAAGCCAAAGGACGTCAATAAGTCAAACGAGGGTGAAGTGTGGACCACTTTGTTTGGTCACCAATTTGCAAACAACCCATTGCCAAAGTTTAGAGTTGGTCAATCAGTGAGAATTAGTAAGTACAAGAGTGTGTTCACAAAGGGTTATGAAGCCAACTTCACTGAGGAGCTGTTTAAAGTGGTGAAAGTTATTCGTGGTGATCCGAATGTGTACGAAATTGAGGACATAAGTGGTGAACAGATTATTGGTAAATTTTATGAACAGGAATTATCGCTGGTCAATAGGAAACATGACGACGATGTGTACAGAGTTGAAAAGGTGTTGAAAAGAAAGAAAGTCAGAGGGAAGAAGATGGCGCTGGTCAAATGGTTGGGTTATGAGAGTAAACATAATTCGTGGATACCAGAAAGCGACATTCAAAATGTGAGCTAATGTAATATGGCTGAAGGTGGGGAAGGTTTTGATGAGATTGAGATGGAGAACCTTGGTATAGCCTACACTGACGATCAAATAGATGTCGAAATTGAAAGTGACACTAAAGCTTACAATTTAAATAACGATAAGTACCCCGGTGGTGACATGCCAGATATCGTGCGCGTCGAGAATGAGAGATTGTTCGATAGAATGATTAGATTTCAGGAAGAGAGAGATAGAAGGTCTCAAGAAAAAGAGACGTCGTTTATCGACACTGATGATGGTAAGACGGTGACAATAAGGGGGACTAACACAGAAGTCCCAACAGTAGAGTTTGTTGAACAGGAGTCATATGGCGACGTCAACGACGTAAGTTTTAGTATAGCTTTTGAAGAGGAGGAGGAAATTAAGAGAAGACTGGGTGAGCTAAAAGCGTCCAACAAAGAGCTAACAGAAAACAATGTAAAAAGAATCAAGCTAATAAATAGGAAAATACGTAAATTAAGCAAAAAGGGACTCGGTCACGACGACGCGTCAAGGAAAATAGTCAACAGATCATATGTGACGGACTCGGGGGCTATTCTTTTCAAACCGATAAACAAAGATGGTAAATATGGAAAACCCAAACGAATTCTAATACCTGGGAAAAAAGGCTTGATCTACAGTAAAGACGTGAGTAGTAAAAACGCGATCGAGCAGTTCAAACAGTTAGTTAGTCAAATCCCTGAGAATACAGAGACAACACTGCAGTTGTCACAACAGAAGTGATCCCAGATGACTTCCCAGTAGTTGAGACAAAAGTGGGCTATGACGACATACCTGGGTTATCACCAGACGAAAACCGCGAGCTGAGTGGTGTGGTTAATCCAAGTGATGGTGTGTTGCGTGAATCAAGAATAGGTGACACTGGTGCGTTGCAAATACAAGCAGACTATTTTCAAAAGGTGATAGATGAAACGAGTATGAGATTGGCAGAGCTCAACAGAGAAGGCCTCACGGCTGCGGAGAAAAAAGAGCGTATTGATCTAGTTGAAAGAATGATTGGACTTAGAAAGGCTACACTGTAAAAACGGAATGGTTATTTCAACCAATTAAATTGGTTATAACCAAATCAAATTGGTTGAAATAACACACTCAAAATTGGTTATATATTAACCAATGTAAAATGGTGGATTCAACCAAAAAACAATGATTAATGTAACCAATAATAATAGGTGGTTAGTATAACCAAATGGAATTGGTTAAATAACCCGGTTTAAATTGGTTAAAATATTAACCAATTGGTAGAAATAACACACTCAAATTGGTTATATATTAACCAATGTAAAATGGTGGTTTCAACCAAAAAACAGTGATTAATGTAACCAATAATAATAGGTGGTTAGTATAACCAAATGGAATTGGTTAAATAACCCGGTTTAAATTGGTTAAAATATTAACCAATTGGTAGAAATAACACTCAAAATTGGCTATATATTAACCAATGTAAAATGGTGGTTTCAACCAAAAAACAGTGATTAATGTAACCAATAATAATAGGTGGTTAGTATAACCAAGTGGAATTGGTTAAATAACCCGGTTTAAATTGGTTAAGATTAACCAATACACAATGTTACTATCAACAAAAAACAATGGTCAATTTTAAACAAATTTAATATTATTTTAAGTTATATACATTATAACACCGTTTCAATCAATTTTACTCATTCCTGATTGGTTAATGACCTCAATATTAAAATAGTTTTTTAAAATAACATCCGGGATGTTGGATTTTAATATTTACAAACATCAGTTTTCCCGCTTCTTTGTAAAATTTGGTAAACTATGAATTCGCATAAAATTGATTGAAAAAGTATTAAAAGGAAATAACATTTGTTCTCAAAGAATTAATGAAAAATCACACTTGTGTTTGGCGAAATACTAACCACATGTGGTATTATGAATATTTCACCTAACACACATGTGATTTTTCATTAATTCTTCTCAAACTGTGTTATTTCCTATACTAATACATCATATAAATTATATACATTATATAATACATATACTGAATCTTGGTGCAATATAGTAAGCACCATTTCTGTGTTCAGTACCAAAAGGATGAATTACATGTGCTGGCATATATGTCAGAAATTATTTTTGTGAGGAAAAGAAATTATCACTAATCGCTTCGCTGCAAACTTTAAAAGCATGAAAATGTGGAACAAATTCAATTGTAGTAAATTTTGTCAGATAAAAAATAACATTATTCTGCACATTGACAACAATGTTTTTAATCAATGAAAATTCAGGAATCTGGTCATCTGATATTCCAGTAGATACCACAGCTCCTACTCTATACTCTGTACCATGGATAACTATACACATTGTTTTCAATTATTTTATTATATTTAAATACAGCAGACTTAAATTACAAATAACTATCACTTATCTGAATATAATTGGCAAGGCTTTTGAATTTGACTGCATACACAGTATTCATAAATTATGACTATGTTTGATGTTTGGTAAACAAATTTCCGATAAATCACTGCCACTATAAATCATGCTTCTTTAGTACTGTGGTAAAACTGTCAGTGGAATTGCAAGTGTCTGATATGTGATGGCAAAGCAAAGCACTGACAAAATAAAAACCAGAAATGGTATGTAACAGATGTTTCTGGTATTGTTGATCCATTGTTTATATTGTCTAACTTTTATTGGAGTTCTTGTTGAGAATACAATACTCTCTGTGATGTATTAGTTCATTGCACATGTGCACGACTCCACATATAATGTAGTTGTCGTTTGGGAATACACCACTGCAACTACTGTATTTTATTTTCCCAAAGAACTTCCAAACAAATAATTTCCATTGTCCACTGAGTTTTCACAAAGTTGAGGTAAATAATTCCATGATGTACAGTTTATTACATATGTAGTTTTACAGCTTTGTGCACAAATCAATTGTAGAAACCACTGTAGATAATTATTTTCTCAAATCCAAGTTAGATGTTTGTAGTTGTATGTGATCATAGCATAAATAGACGTAGTGCCAGAGATTGAGGAGATGGTGTATTCATATGCTTTAATTCACAGTAAAGAAAAAACATGTCTCTTTTAGTTTCCTTGTTGAAGGAAGTGATACTGCATTTATATTGAGACAAACTGACAAACTGTTCATTATTATTTTGTTGCTACCAGACATTGCATTAAGTATACACCTAAAATAGAAGGAAAACTGTATTCACAAACAAAACAATTTGATATCATGATATATTTAGCCCATGACAAGTGATGCTGTGATGGCAAGAAATCACAGATACCTCGCAGTCACTGAGCCATATTTTCTGTTTGGTGAGCATTCAACAAGAAAAATTAAGTACAGTACACATAATCTTAGTCGTCTTATACTTCCTCACTGAAGGCAGAACAAATCGTTCAAACTTCACAGCGTTGACAAGTTCTGAACGGCGAAAGGCAGGAAATTTAATACACATGATAAAACTTCTACGTCACAAAACGTCATAAAACTGAACATCTCAACAGAGGGCAATTTACACAAATCGAGATTTCATTGACTATACTGTACATAGGTCCACAAAGAGATCTGGGCACAAGGATACAGCAACCCAAGTCAAGACTGGTATGCTGCCATAGGCAGCAAATACCATTTCAATCAATTTTACTCATTCCTGATTGGCTAATGTCATCAATATTAAACTTAAATCTTTTTACTAGGGGTATTTAAATTTTTTTATTGTGGTATTTTTTGTAAATACCCTTGGCTAGTAAAAAATTACATCCGGGATGTTGGATTTTAATATTTACAAACATCAGTTTTTCCGCTTCGTAGTAAAATTTCGTAAACTATGAATTCGCATATGCTTCGCACTTGTGGTATTATGAATATTTCGGCAAACATGTGTGCGATTGTTCATTAATTCTTCTCAATAGTAAACAGGGGCGGATCCAGGAATTTTTTACATTAGTCAAAAAAAATTACTATTCCAGGGGGAGTTCATCAAAATTATGCTCTTGTTACCAAAATATTTGAAAGACTAGCCGGGTCAAGTCATCACAGTAGAAATACCAATGCAGTAAAAATAGCAACAGCAATATATCTGCCTGTTTCACTCAATATCAAAGCTCATCAATATGTCTAGTAAACACTTGAAACATTTTCCAGTGATTCTGACATGGAAAGCCTCACCCCCCTATTGAGGGATTTGGATGTCCTATGGGTTCTTGAATCTCAATTTATCCGAAGGAATTTCCAAAAAATTATCCATAATTTATATATATATATATATAGTATATAAAAGTAGAGTGCTGCGTAGACAGTGTTTTGAATAATATAGCAAAAGGTATTTATTTTATTTATCATATATTTATTTTGCCAATAATTTAGTGACGAGATACTGACGTTTCGAGCGGAGCCCTTCATCAGAGCCCTTCATCAGTATATATATATTATACAGTATATATATATATATATATATAGGTAATATTTGGCATTTCACTCGATCAAACTACATGTTGAAAGGATTTATGGTGAAGGAAAATTTCGAGTGTTGGAATACATACATTTTAAGGCCTTCCGGCTGGAATTGAATCTGCGATACTAGTGCAATGCTCTGACTACCGAGCTATGGAAGCCGTTGCCGAGAGCCCAGTCACGAGTTCTGCATATATGCAGTGGTGGTAATGCCGGGATAAGATTCTGGGTATATTATAGGTAATATTTGGCATTTCACTCGATCAAACTACATGTTGAAAGGATTTATGGTGAAGGAAAATTTCGAGTGTTGGAATACATACATTTTAAGACCAAACCGGGACCAGTTGCGAAAAATGCAACTTCAAGGCCTTCAGGCTGGAATTGAATCCGCGACCCTGCGATACTAGTGCAGTGCTCTGACTACCGAGCCATGGAAGCCGTTGCCGAGAGCCCAGTCACGAGTTCTGTATATACCGGTATGCAGTGGTGGTAATGCCGGGATATATATATATTATATAAATTAAATTGAAGTAAAAATGAAGTAGTGTTAAGAATGTTCTTGTTCAAGAGCAAATTGGCCCATATTTTAGTGTTTTAACAATATACAAGGGGTAAATGAAGATATCCTAGGGGAGACTAGGTTAAAATCTATCCTAGAGGTGACAAATAATTTGTTATCCAAAGGTTGTGAAGCAACCCCTCAATAGGGGGGATGCGGATATTAAATGGAATGGCCCATTGACTGAAACTGGTATAGTTGGTCCAGGCATTCGACAGATAAAATCAAGATTTGGAATCGGATAGTAATGTATTATTAATGCATTACTTATCTATAGGCCTGGCTTATTACTCTAATGTCAGCATAAATGAAATGCAATAAATATCAAATCCCCACCACCAAAGGCTATATTAATGACACGTACAGCTTATTTGGCTAAAATGGCGAAGTCAGATATGCAATGCATATTAAATGAGTCTCAAAAATAAAGGTCAACTGGGGAAAACCATGAATAAATTTAATACAAAAGCTGCAGTTGTGTTTTGTATTATTTTGTAAATATAGTCCAATAAATACTAGCCCAATAAATTTAAAAGGTATGAACTTCAAAGTTTGTGGAAGATGCCGAACTTAGGCAAATTCGCGCGTGATTATTAATAAACAACTGAAATCATTTGCAATAGCTCGGGGTACTTGGGTTTTATAGTAAAACCCGAAAGGGCAGGAAGAAACAAAGGAAACGCTATACCTGAGAGCAAAATGCTTGCCAATCTTTGCGAACTTCGGGACGAATAGCTCATCAGCTCCTGTAATCCGGTTTAAGCAAGAGGACGGGAGAGGAGGACGGGGACGTCTGTGCACGAGAAAGACTGGGGCAAGTACCGGGTGACTTAAGCAAAATTACTTTAAAGCGCAGGACGGGAGATAAACACAATAATAAAAAAAGTGTATTACAAAAATGGCATCTTTTCGGGACGTTATACCATTGCTTACAAAGGAATTTACTTCCGGTAAGACGTCGTCGTCCTCTCCCGTCCTCTTGCTTAAGGTCCCTAATGATGTTCTCCAACGGAAAGCCTTCGACGGTTTAAACTAAATCGGAATGTCAGATCTATCGTGGATCTATCAACTATCGACTGAATTTCGAGTGAAATTCTCCCAACTGGCACAACAGTCTGGGTGGTCAGCGGCAGGCACTGGGGGCCATTTTCGCCGTCGCTGATTGGTTTATTTGCCTGCCCGCATGACAGGAGTTGGCCTCATCTGCCACTTTAGTGACTTGACCCCGTTGGCATCCATATTCGTTCAAACAGTGGATTTAATAACACTGGGCTGCTCGTGCGGCTTCAGAAATCATTTGCGTTATTGTTATTATAATTATTTGCGATAATTATTGTTTGAGATGGCCTTAACGATACACGAAGCATCAACATCAGAAGACATTTTAAAACTCCTCGAGCAGTCAAACCTGGGCGCACTGTTGGACGCATATTTCAAAGGTAAGATATTAGTCACATACCGCGTTGCGTTTGTGACGTTTTGTCCAAGTATATAATCCACTAGCACAGAACATTGCATTTAAGTGTTTAACTATAAATGTTCGTTTCTTTCGCGTTCACGATTATTTTATTCATTGAATGGTTTTACGGAATAAACGGCAGAAAATATTCCGAACAAGCGTCAATATTAACTAGCGTGACTCGAATCGATAAACAACTCGTTCGGCCTCAAATTATTGTCAAATATGGCCATTTCGACAAGAATGTATCAATTATTATATATATGTTATTATAAAGTATCCTTTGATTTACGACAATAGTGAGATACACTTTACGAGCGACCTTAAACTGCTTATAGAAAACCAAGTTGACGGGGAAGACTTTTGGCCTCGAGATGAGTGACCTCATTGTCCTCACAACAATGACCCGATTCTACTAAAGCTACGGAAAAAATGCATTTCTGTATGGAGCAAAGTCACTGGCTTGGTAAGTATTCATCATTTAGAAGTTTTGAGATACATGCCGCTAATTAAGCAAAGGTTGCGATATAACTTTGAGTTTATAGTTGTTGCTATTAAAGCTAGCGTTGAACGTTTTCCATTCGTATTTCGCGCCTAAACGACACCAAAAGACTGGGTAGGACATAGTGTCATATGATTCGAGCGAAGAAGCCTGCTGATTGGTTGTGATGTCAAATAATCATGGCAACGTATTTAAGTGCCTTTACTGTGTCACGGGCACTGATCTATATATAATTGGACTAATATTATATATATTATATTGAGGTTATATATATTATATTGAGGTTATATATAGGTCAGTGGTCCAATTAACTGCGAGGGAACTGGGACTAGAAAATAAATATGCTTATTATTCAGTCCCTAACATAATCCTACAACACGATCTCTTACCTTAAATTAACCATTATCCCTAATTCACAAATCGCTCTAAATTAAGGATAATGGTTAATTTAGAGGCGATCGTGAAAGTCGCACATGCGTGTGTTAGTCAATTACTATCCCACAAGCTTAGTATCTCTCACTTGTTTATAAGTTTAGCTAGCCAAGTAGGGGAGTGGATGCGTCGGGGGCTAGGGATGGAGAACATTTTGACGGGGGATTAGTTAAAAAAAAACCATTAGGCGGGGGGTTAGGGTTAGGATCTTTGTTGTGTTGGGGTTGGGTTCTAGCATTAGATTAACAACCATTATCCTTAATTCAGAGCGATTTGTAAATTAAGGATAATAGTTAATTTAAGGAAGAGACCGGGTTGAATCCTAACCCTACATGACATGCGTATGGTTTAGGTAACCCTAATGTATGGTTAGGATTAGGGTTGTGTTAGGGCTAGTCCCAGTTCCCTCACGGTTAATTGGTCTCAGTGGTTGTTCTACACGCGAAAAATCCACAAGCTGTTGCAAGTTGTCAACAGGCGTGAACAATGTTGTGCTGCACCCTGTGAACAATGTTGTTGGAACAATGATGAGCAACATTGTTCGTTCAACAATGTTGTTCACGCATGATAGCCGCCTTCTTACAGTATTGTTCAGCCAACAACATTGCAACAACTTGTGCGATTTTTAGCTGTGTAGTGCCCACCAGTGGTCTCTTGTTGGTCAGCAGTCATATTAACTGGGGTTAGGGTTAGAAAACTCATTAGGCAGGGGGTTAGGGTCTAAGTTGTTTTGAGGTTAAGGGGAATTTTGTCACTTAAATTAATCGCTAATCTCTTGTTTAGTGGTATGGGCCTTTTTTTAGCAATTTTTTACTATTTAACCAGCAATTTCATTGATAAGTTCTTTATTTGAATTTATTTTAAGACATTTGACTGTAATGGGGTAAGAGTGTCTCTACCCCTCTTCAAGAAAAGAAAGGGAATGGGGTAAGTGATACTACCAAAACCAGTATAATGTTTGTCACACCAAAATTTGATGCACCTTACTGTAACAGCTAACAGAAAGGAATATGAGAATAATAAACAAAGAGGTTTCCCATGCTCTTTTTTACAGCCATCATAAATTATCTAATAAGATGAAAGAGTTGAGTGGGTGAAATTTCTTGTTTATCACTCTCACATGATTACTTTCTGTTGACCATTATCATAATGCATTATTATTTTAATATGTAGCACTCTTACTGGTTTTGTATAGGTACAGTAATAGTATGATTTTGAGTGCAATTTGGAAACAAATATGCACAAGTTAGTTTTTCAAATATCTCAAAATAGCACGAGTCAGAAGGACAAGTGCTATTTGGGGTCTTTGAAAAACTCACGAGTGTTTTTTTTTTTTTAAAATTGCACGAAAAATCATACTATTACTTATTAATAACATACTACAGGAAAATGTTTGAGACAATATTAATTCAAACTTAAATTTAAACTTGCTTGTCTGTACAGCACAAAATGACAAGTTTTCACTTGACAAGTTCAGTATGGTACACATAGAACTTTCTCTATCTCAATGATGATGTTTTTGCACTGTGATAACATATTTTTTCACTGTGATAACAAGTTTTTGCACTGTGATAACAATTTTTTGCACTGTGATAACAAGTTTTTGCACTGTGATAACAAGTTTTTGCACTGTGATAACAAGTTTTTGCACTGTAATAACAGATTTTTGCACTGTGATAACAAGTTTTTGCACTGTGATAACAAGTTTTTGCACTGTGATAACAAGTTTTTGCACTGTGATAACAAGTTTTTGCACTGTGATAACAAGTTTTTGCACTGTAATAACAGATTTTTGCACTGTGATAACAAGTTTTTGCACTGCGATTACATAGAAACTAACTAGTAGACCATTACAAATCATGAGTAATGGAGTTTTATCTCTATTCTGTACCATCTCTTTAGTCTTTATTATCAGTCTTTTGTCTTTACCATAGCTATATCTTATGATTTACTTTTAGCACACTGTAAGTTATTCCCAGTGTTGGACCACAACATTTTACCAGATAGTGTCAAACATCTAGATTTTGCCCTGGCACATCCCTAATGGCTAGGTTGTCAGTTGTCACTAACACTTCATACACATAAAGCATCGTGTGTTCTTAAAATAATTAACATCATCTGTTTCCAGTGCCATTGTTTAATTTGCACATTCAGTTTCTGTATGTACTTTGCACTGATATCACCATAATAGCAATGTTTAGCTTAATAATAATTTAATTATAAAATTGACATGCAAAAAATCCAATTTTATTCTTCAGAAGTGGACAATCGCTGTATTATGGCTGCCCTACCACACCTGCTTGGTGAGAAGAAGTCAACTGACTTTATCGCTGGGGAGATGTTTTGGAAAATCATTCTTGTAAGTTTGCAATTCATTTGCACTTTTCAATTTCCATTTAAAGGCACAATATGTTCCTGAATGGAACATTGTAAACACAGTAACTGCCATTTCTTAGTTTATTTTATAATTGTAGTATAATGACCTAATATTATAGTATAAAATAAAATAATATAACATTATTTCATATATAATTACAGGATGAAGATGATGTACAGACATCAATCCATGAGACAAAAGCTCCACGACTGATTTTGATTGGAACCATTTTAAATATTCATTAACTTTGTTTGGCCAATGAGGGCAATGGTCCAATTTTAAGCCATTCTCTGTTTAGCTACTAAGCAATTTGTCTGTGAGCCGGGATCAAATTTCAGTCCAGCTTACCGGGCTGAGATTTTAGCCCGGCCAGGCTGAGACTATCCATGTAATAAGCCCTTTATATAGCACTTTTTGCTGTTAAGAATTTTGTAAACATTTGTAAAACAGGAAGCATTTAGATTAAATTTTTTCCATCAAATTTGTGTTTTTTTTTTGTTATATTTCATAAGATGGATAAGATTTGTGTTTTAAATGTTAACCATTTGTGTAATGGTTAATACTACAACCAATAAAAAATTGTTAAAATAACACACTTCAACCATTTAGAATTGATTACCTCAGATCCACCCTGGGTACTATTCTAAATAGGTTAAAACTACTGTTGTTAATTGGTTACAACTTCGAATGACCAAATCTAATTGGTCATATACACCCATTATAATTGATCATTTCTACTAAAATATAATGGTTAAATCTACTATTGGAAATTGGTCGTTACAACAATTCACAATGGTAGTTTCAACCATTATAAAATGGTAAATGTAACCATTTAAATGTGGTTAATGGCGACCATTTATTAATTGGTTGTTATAACCATTTACAACTGTTTGTCTCAGATCCACATTTCAACCATTTTTTTTTGCTTGAAATAACCATTTCGTTTTTACAGTGTAGAGACAGAACCCTAGGACAGCGAGAAATAGAGGAGGTTAGAGAACAACAAGAAGTCGACATTGACAGATTTCAGAAATTTAAGGAATGGGCTAAAGAAAACGTGGTTGGGTTGAGCGCTGTAGCGATTTCAATGGCAGGGATTATAACAACTATATTATTATCGCTGGGAGGTCTGCTGTTATGAAAGGCGCTATGGCCACGAGGTCATTCGCACAGGCTGTTAAGAACGCGATAACGAAGATGGGTCCATGGGCTGTTGGGCTGGCTAATTTAGTTTACAATGCGTTGACGTTGGGTGCAAAGGGTCTCGCCTGGTTGGCTCAAAATCTCTGGGTACTCGCAGTGGTACTTGCGTGGTTTGTGTATGATTATTACAAGCTAAAACGGTAGTGATAAAACATATGTAAAGTATATGAACGTCACGTCAGCAGAGTTGAGCCCCGGTTTTAGACGAGCGACTATGGGTGTCATAAAAGGGGCGAGAACACAGCATGTGATCACGTTGAACCCTAATAAGGTCAGTCCTGGTGAGGAACTTTACATTGATATACCAAAGCTTAAGGTTAGCAGCTGTTTGGTGCCTGGGTCGTTGGGTCTAGTGTTCGACTTTAAGAATGCAAACGCCAAAAGCTGGTTCTTGAATAATGTTAGTAAGTTGTTGGTTGAGAAACTTGTTGTGAGACTAGCTGGAGAAGCTGTGTACGACAACAGTGGGGAAAATTACACTAGTGTTTATCGTGACCTTTGGGAAAGCGTCACTGTGCGAAATCAAATGATTGACTATGGTATTGGTGGTGAGAACTTGAGAAAGCTAATTTCTAAGGACGACAGTGGCGCGACGAGTGGAGACGTTGTTAAGGTTAGTGATGCGTTAATGTTTGGTGTGATTGGAACGAAGCAGCGGATTAAGCTTGGTAAGATTATGAATGACCACGGGTTGTACGCTCCTTTTAGCATGAACAACAACTTGCAGTATGTGATCACACTTCCGAAGGCCACAGACATCATGGTGGCGCAATCCGGTAGCGCTGTGGGTGGATACACTCTGGAGAACCTCGAGCTTGAGTACGAAACGATCGATAATCAGGAGCTTGCTGATGAAATAACGTCAGGCTATGCAAGTGGTCGTAGTTTGTCATACGAACACGTTACGTTGATGAAAACCACCGAATGGGATAAAGGTACGACCATTGTGAATGAAAACATTAATCTACCAAGAAAAAGCATGAAGGCGATTGTGTTGCTATTCACGAACAAGGTGCGAACAGACAGTGAGGAGTTTCTTTACCCAAATATCGAGAGTGTTAGAGTCACAATCGAAGGTGTTCCGAATAGCGTGTACTCACAAGGCATCCCAAAGTCGAAGTTCTACGCAGAAGCTAAGCGACTGTTTGGGTTGGGTGAAGAACACGCTCAGTTCATGACCATACAGAAGTTCTACAAAGATGGCTTTGCGTTGGTTATTGACTTGAGGAGCGTTCAAGATAATTACAACGTCGCCACTGGTAAAAAAATTGTGAACACACAATCTGGTGTGCTTCTTGAAATCACAAAGAGAGCGACGACCACAAATGTCATGTGCAGGGTGTTTGTGATAAGTGATGGGTTGGTCAACTTTATGAACAATGGGTTGCAATCAATCCAGTACTAAATCAAACGTGAGTTAATGGAGACTCCGTTTAATGCGCTAATTGTTGGTATGACAGCTTGTGGTAAGACGCATTATTTTCTGGAGACATTGGAATCTGAGTACTTTAGTAAATTTGACTACATTGTGTTGATTTGCCCTACTTTCGAGTGGAACAAAGCGTACCAAGATTGGAAATATGTGCGCGACCCCGACGTGTTAGCGATAGACTGCACACAGGACAATGTCGACGCTGTTCTCAAGTGTGTGACTAACGTTTTTAAAGGTACCAACACTCTGATTGTGTTGGACGACTGTGCGAGTGGGCAGGACGTCAAGAGTAGGACTAGTCAATTGGTCAACTTGGCTTTTAGTGCGCGACATTTTATGTTGAGCGTTATTGTCATCACACAACAACTGACGTCGATCGCAAAACCGTATAGAGAAAACATTAGTAAGCTCATTTGCTTTTACTGTCCGAGTAAGAGTGATATGAAGGTCGTTATTGATGATTACCTTGGAGACATTAGCAGAGAGGAAGCGTCGGCGATTGTGACCGCACTAAAAAATAATAAGTACGCTAGACTCGAAATCTCACTACGCTATCCATACAGTCACGAAGTTGTAATTCCGCAATAAAATATAGGTATAAGTAATAGCGTGATGGTAAAACGCAAAAGTGAAGAAAATCCTACGATTGAGGAATTAGTTGAGGAGACTGACGACACCTCAACTGTGGAAGACAACATTGACGTTAGGAGATCCGAACTTATTAGACTGTCCGGTGACGGTGTGGTAAGTCAGTCCGAAGCGTACATTAAAAAAGCGTCCGCGAAAGTTATTGATAAGATATGGCGCCAACACGAGTTGAAGAGAATGGAGATCGCAAACGCTTTTCTCACCGACTTGCTAATCAGCAAATTCGCCAGCTTACTAGATGGGTTGAACGCTATCGAGAACCCTGAGGAACTAAACGACGAACTACAAAAAGATCCATTACTAAAGAAAGACGTCGAGAGTATTGTCGCGGTTGTGACACCATACGTGCCTTTCTTGGGCTTGTTGTCTGGAGGAATTATAACGTCGAAACACGTGTACGATCACCATTTTAGGAGCGAGGCGACAAACGCTGAAAATAGTGAACAAACGGACTAATCAATTATTAACAGGTGACAATAATCTAATTTGCATAACAGGTGGCAATTTTATCACGCGTGAGACACTTTTACGATACACAAGTTTGTAAAAACGTTGAAATGTTTATTTTTCTTAAACGTGATTTGACACAAATTTGTGAAAATGTTGAAACGACACTTTCTATTTTTTAAATGTGATTTGACAAATTTGTGAAAATGTGATTTGACAAATTTGTGAAAATGTTGAAACGACACTTTCTATTTTTTAAATGCGGTTTGACAAATTTGCGAAAATGTTGAGACGGCACTTTCTATTTTTAAATGTGATTCGACAAAAAAAAATGTGAAAATGTTGAAATGACACTCTCTATTTTTTAATATGTGAGAGTGGGCTCGTACCACATTTTATTTTTTAACACGCGAAAATGTTGAAACGACACTTTCTATTTTTCCTAAATGTAATTTGACATAAATTTGTGAGAATTTTGAAACGACTATTTTTTAAATGTGGCTGAAATGGTGTCAAATTTAGCGAGAGTCGCGATTTGGTATAAATTTGGTGTTGTTTCGCTAGTCTCGCATGTGTTTGACACCAATTTAGTAGAAAACGTGCGAAGGGTGTCTAGATTGACTAACGATTGCTGTAATAGTATAGCAGGTAGGGCTGCGAGCTTATTCGGTGTCAACCGTAAAATATAACACCAAAACATCACCAAATTTGTCGAGTCGCGACTTGGCAAATTTGGTGATGTTTTTTGGTGTTATATTTACGGTTGACACCGATTGGGCTCGCAGCCCTACCTGCTATACTACTAAGCATGATTCAGAAATTTGTTTACTAATCACCAACTACATACTGTAGCCACAATGTACATATACTGTGTATGTGTATGCAGTCAAAAGCCTTGCCAATTATATTCAGAGAAGTGATAGTCATTGCGGTGCCCCCCTGCCAAGTTGGCAATGCTTTATATTCAATGCTTTATGTTAATGCTTTATATAATGCTTTATAATGCTTTATATTGTGTGAGTTTGTTCGGAATCAATAGCAAGCATCTACTTCATGTATGCCTATTATTTTGAGGCGACATTTTTAACGAACGCCATAGGGCACTGCACTTATATTTAAATATAATTAAAATAATTGAAAAAAATGTGTACTTCATTTTGGAAATTTTATAAACAATTAGGCTTCCCATGACTTTCTACGTTTACCTAACATTTAAATCCATATTCCCATCATGTAACTGGTACACGATGAGTTATTTCTACATTTGTAAAAAATTTAACCCGTATTCGCATCATGTAATACATTTCATTCCATCCATCTCTAGAATTGATTAAGAAAAATAGGCTACTCAAGTCATGTCATCTTGTAATAAAATAAAATGAGTAATGGCAGTGCTGGGATTTGAACCCAAGCCAGGCGTTTAGGGATTGGGGGAGGGGGCCGAGGACTGGGGTGAGGGACGATGGAACGCCTGCACAAAAAACTCATGTTTTTGGATTTCTACGTCCACCAGAGGACGCTAAATTCTGATTGGCTAACTCAACTCATTAGTATTCAGGGTTTCCTGTCAGGAAATAAACATTTAAAAATCGCGACTTGAGAAAAACCGTGTTAGTAGATTATTTTCTTTCGAAAGATTTAACCGATCTTCAGTTCGTTGCTGGTCGCAGCTTTAAACTAAAACAGGAACAAAAATTTGCAACGAGGGGGCTGCTGGCAGGAAAAGATGTTTTGATGTATTACCAACGGGATTTGGCAAGAGTTTGATTATAGATTTAGTAGATTTACCAGACGTTCGTGCGAGCGCGTGATTATCAGTCGGCAGGCCAAGGGGAAGCAGCTATTATTGTGATTTCTACCTTGTAAAGGTCTTCAGGTGTTTCAACGGTGCTCTCTCGGCCTTCGGAGAATTCCTTCGACGTTTCAGAATAAAGAGACTTACGGCTAGACGTATATAAGTGATAGTTTCTACGTTGTTTTGCCTATGAAATTTCTTGGCCAAATCCCATTCTGATGTTCGGTAGTGAGATGTCGCTTCATTCTATCAGGGGAACATTAACATTGCTGTCTCTTTGTCTGACCGACAAACCCGCTCGGAGAAAGTTTCACTGCGTAGTAATGCAAAGCCGATTGATTCACAAGTCTTAGCCAGAATCAACTCTGTGCTTCCATGTCTACACGATTTCTTGAATAAATTTTCAAAATAAATCTTGTTTCCAGCAGATACAGTCAAGCTTTTTACGGAGTTTTCACGATTCGGCTCGAAGTGAAAAGTTTTAATCATTGAGGAAAGCCCGCTAGTCGCTGATTGGTTGTTTTTGACAGTTCTTCATGTGGGCGGAAATACAAAAACATGGGTCTTTCGTGCAGGCGTTCCCTCCCCTCCTAACGCCGCCAACAAGTTCGTTAAATAGAATGCAGAATAGCTCATATGACATAATAGGTACACAGTGCGTACATGTGTCTACTGGATTTTTCTATTAACATCTACAAGGCTAGTGTGAAATATTAGCCGTTACAGAAACGTGTGCCGAATAGGAAATTGACTGCAGTTTAATTGCAAAGTTTGTTCTGAAAACAGCATAGTATAGTAGCATGTAGGTTTAAAACTAGAAAAAGATAAGTTTGGCACAGCTGACATATTGCATTCGTTTTGTTATAAGGAGTAGACGAGCATTGTAATTTTACTAACTTTGTCATTAGGCATAAACAATAAAGTTCCCAAGGATGCTGTATTAAATTTCCAAATTCCAATAATTAAATAATTGTTATCAGCAATCTCATAAATTGTGAAATGTAAAGATTTTTTATCACTCAAGATAATTCATGTTTCTGGCAGACAAAAAATCATAATTACTTAGGTAGGGAAAGTATGCCTAAAGTATTGTACTTAACTTGTTGATTTATTGTACCGTTTATTGTACCCTGTATTTGCAACATGAATTTAATACACTGTTGACCTATTTATATAGCTATCTGTGTATTGATTGTTCATATATTATTATATATGAATGCTTAATACAAATGAACACCTCGTGTCTGACATCCAGACCAACTCCAATCCAGATCAACTCCAATCGATGAAGTGTTTGTTATTGTTCGCTGGTTTTGCAGTGACATCTTGTGCAGCCATGTATTTTTCATTGTCCCTTACCCAACATAAATTGTTGTTGTTTGCCAACTGCATGTTAATTGGTCTGCACAGCCAGATACATTGTACACAGCTTTCAAACTGATTTTTGAACTTGATTACATGGAGGCAAGCTGGCTCAGTATCTGAGTTTGCTCGCTAACCATGACATCACGTAATTTGTCAATTGGTTGGGAATATTTTAAAACTATTAATTCAAATATTTGCTTGACCCGCTCTATTTTCACACATGAACAGAAATACTGTAAGAAGAAAATTTATGGTTTTTTTTTTCTGTCTCACTAAAAATGCAAACATTTGTTTATGTGTGCTTGTGCTCATCTTATTGTGTGTTGCACTTTTTTATTATACACTTTTTATTGTGTGTTATACTTCTTGTGTTACACTTGATGAAATTAATAATAAAATTTCATAGCTCGTAGTAATGTGGGCAAAATATTTCATCACCCTGGGTCAATTTTACCAGTATACCATAAATAATGACGCCCTAAATGAGGCGAGCATGCTCAAATTATATATGCGCTAAAATTATAAATATTTTTCTGGTTCAATATGTTGGTTTTGCGAAGAAATAATGTTTGTTCAAGCTGTTTAGCTTGTTGCATCATAGTCTTCAATATGCCAAAGTATAGCCCTAGCCTGCACAGGCTAAGGTAGCCTGGTGTAACGCCTAGCAGGCATCTTGTTTTAATATCAACAATTTCTAAAAGTACATTGCATTTTTTTGTATGCGTACATGTGTCTACTGGATTTTTCTGTTAACATCTACAAGCCCAGTGTGAAATATTAGCCGTCACAGAAACGCGTGCCGAATAGGGAATTGACTGCAATTTAATTGCAAATTTGTTCTGAAAATAGCATAGTAGATTAGCATAGTATATGTAGATTTAAAACTAGAAAAAGATAAGTTTGGCACAGCTTGTATATTGCATTGGTTCTGTTGAGGAGTACACGAGCATTGTAATTAGGCATAAACATTAGGCATAAACAATAACTGGGTCCCAAGGATGCTTTAATTTCCAAATTCCAATAATTAAAGAATTGTTATCGGCAATCTCATAAATAAAAGATTTTTATCACTTAAGATAATTCATGTTTCTGGCAGACAAAAAATCATAATCCTTATACTTACTTGGGTAGGGAAAATACGCAGAAAGTGTTGTATTTAACTTGTTTTGATTTATTGTACCGTTTTTGGGTTTTTTTAGCTTATAGTACACATAATTGTTGGTTTCAGGGGCTCTTTGAAAAAACCGACCTTATTCGATTTTAGGGGGGTGGTCAAAATTTTCTTATCATCAAATAGGGTATTGATTAACATGCAGATCAGCTGTACATTTCAAGGAACCTTGGTTTCTATTTTTTTTGGTACAGTAATTACTCGGGCTACTGTGGTAGCCGAGTCTAGGTTTCGGTGTTTTTATTTTTTTGGGGTCGAGATATGACCCCAACAGTCTTTGAAAAACTGAGGCATGTGACACAGCCTCCGTGGCTGCGCCAGCATCCCGTGTCCTGGAAACGAGGGTACACAATAATTGCGATTTCTCACATATTCAGCATACTTGAGACACAATAATGACGATTTTTAATACACCATAATGGCGATTTCTAGCATTCTCACATATTTAGAAAAAAAAAATTAATAAAAAAAAATTAATAAAAATAATAAATTTGAGATGGGCACCCTGTGTTTGCAACGCGAATTTAATACACTGTTGACCTATTTATATAGCTAGTTGTGTATTGATTGTTCATATATTATATATGAATGCTTAATACAAACATAGTTAATATAACCCAAATGAACACCTTATGTCGCCCTAAACCAACTCCAATCCAGATCAACTCCAATAAATTGTTGTTTGCCAACTGCATGTTAGTTGGTCTGCACAGCCAGCTACATTGTACACACCTTTCAAACTGTCCTTGATTATTGATTTTTGTCCTGGCTCGGTATCTGAGTTTGCTCGCTAATCATGACATCACTGTAATTTGTCAATTGTCCAACACTAAGGGGGACTGGTCATTATTTATAGGGTTTACTGGGTTGGGAATATTTTAAAACTATTAATTCAAATATTTGCTTGATCCGCTCTACCAGGGAATAACATTTTTGAAACCTGCATGTCCAAACAACCATAATTGGTGAATTGGTTGATCCTTTTGTGAGACCATGGGCACTACCGATATGAAATATGGAAATGCATGTTGTTTTGAAAGTTGCATGGCTGGTGCATTTGCACACTGGTAAGACAGTCACATCTCGGAACGTTTAGAATGATGTTTCACACATGAACAGCAATACCGTAAGAAAATGTATGGTTTTGTTTTTTCTGTCTCAATAAAAACACAAACATGTTTTTGTGTGTGCTTGTGTTCATCTTATTGTGTGTTGCACTTTTTATTATACACTTTTTATTGTGTGTTATACTTCGTATTGTGTGTTACACTTGATGAACAAAAACATTTCATAGCCCGTAGAAATGAGGGCAAAATATTTCACGACCCAATTTTACATTAAATTACATTACATTACATTACATTACATTAAATTACATTAATTTACAGGGTCAATTTTACATGATCCAGTTTCTCCCCATAAATAATGACTGGCCCCTAAATGAGGCGAGCATGCTCAAATTATATATGTGCTAAAATTATAAAGATGTTTCTCGTTCAAAATGTTGGTTTTGGGAAGAAATAATGTTTCTTCAAGCTGTTTAGCTTGTTGCATCACAGTCTTCAATATGCCAAAGTATAGCCCTAGCCTGCACAGGCTAAAGTAGCGCGAGTTACGCCTAGCGGGCGTCTTGTTTTAATATCAACAATTTCTATATAAATGATATAACCTTATAAATGCTTCTTTTGCATTTTATATTATGTCCTTAAAACAAAGTAAATTTAACAAAATAATGTATATATTATATTATATAAATTGAGTCAGTTCAAACACAATGTCAATGGTTCAATCCTGTGAGAATAAAATCTCACAAATATACAGCATGTTGTCACCTGAAAGACATATAAAAGGGATAAAACAACAAGATATTTATAGATAGATAGATAGTAGTTTATTAACAATAACATTGCAGCCAAAAACGCTGAATTAAGTTAAGTTTACAAGGATAAAATAAGTAGAAATTTAAAATCTCTAAGTTCAAATATCGATATTCGCCTTTATATAGTTTGAGACAATTTAAATTGCCTTTCATATAGAATTTAATAACATTCACAACATTAAAAATCATTTCAGTGACAACAAAGCCAAGCAAAACTTAAGAATTAGTACGGTTTCGGCCATAAATATTACCGCGATACAATGGCTAAGAAACTGGCGAGTAATGAACTGAATACTAAACAAATGACCTGGAAAACATACTACCGATTTTATAACACCCACAGAAAATCTTTATAAATTAAAGGAAATTCAACGACTAAACACACAAAACATTGTCACTGCACTGACCGAAATAAAAACGCTTATAGAACTCATCTTTTGAAAAGAACAACTGTCGTTTACTCACCCAGAATTTATTAGTTATCCTTTTTCCTCAGGTTTTCCCATGTACAGTATTAAAATATTTCGTTTGAGCTAAAATTCAGTGGTCTTTTTTGCCTTACTTTGATCCAGCTTCGAAAGGTTTTTAAAATGACCGGCTTCTGTCAGCTTGTCAAAACTGGTAAACAACTCCAAATATGGTAAGGCCACCTTGGGAGAATTTAGTTTTGCCTTGCGTTTCGCAACAATTCCTGGCTAAATTATAATGAAACTAACCGAAATTTACTTAATTGTTATCAATTTGTTTTGGTATATGCTAAAACAATTATTCACCTCAGTGTCAGTGAATAGTGGTTGGATATTTACCTCGACGCTTCGCGTCTCGGTAAATATCCACCACTATTCACTTCCACTTCGGTGAATAATTGTTAAATATTAATCAGGTTATGCTTTCAACGAATTAAAAATAATAAATTTTTTTTAAAAACGGTCCGTTTTGACCCTAGGCAGTATGAATGTACACTTTTTTCTTAAGTTTAGGGAAGTATTATTGACAGTAGGTAACAACTTATGTAATTTATGAGTCAGCGTTTCATTGAATTCTAGGAGACTGCCGTAAATATAGCTTGACGAAGTCCGTTTACGGGCACGTAAATAAAAATACACGCTACCGTCACTTCATTAGAACCTTAAATGAAAATGTATGTCTAAAAGATCATATTTACTCACCCTGAATGTCGAAAAACCGCAAAGAATCCTTATATTTTCGACAAATTGCGAGTTCACTTGGAACACGTCTTTAGTAATGGTATAACAGGTCTAGCGTGTAATAAATAATAAGTAATAATAGCGTGTAACAGGTCTCAGACATTCAACGCTTCGAGCGAAAGCCCTTCGTCACTCAAGACAATCAAAGAGTTACTGTAATAAACGATAAAGTAGTGAAGCCAGTGCCATTCGTACGGTAGCAGTAATTCAACGAAATGCTAATCCGAATATCACCAAAACACTAAACCTAACCAAATTACTAACCCTAACCAAAAAACTATGCTGAAAAGGCAGATGATTAATGTTTATCGAACTCGACCGGAAATCACGGGTTGGGAACGAACGCCTTGTTTACTATCTCCTGTCTTGCAAATATATAGACACTAAAAGTTAAAACGAAAGGGCCTTCGCTCAACACAGATTCACAGTGTACTATTATTATGAACAACATTATTTGAGAATACTAATTTGTTTACCTGTATTCGTGTCCGAGCAAAGTATCCTGTATCCATAGGCGTACAATCTTTTCAAAAGCGTTGGGGCACTGACAAGGTTTTTGACTCATTTCCTATTTTTGTGCCCCTGATCAATGTTGTACGCCATATCTACTGCGAATTTCGTCGAAAGTATAACTTGTTTCGCTAGACAACTTGTAAAGGGAGAGGGAGGGAAAGTAGCCCCATTGTCAAATAGATGATGTAGATCAAGTATATGATAGAAAATCTCAGGTGTCCCAACGACTTTTGAAATTGATTGTAGATGAATATTTCAAAATAAAACTAGCTTGTCCGTCAACACTACAACACTCTACAGTTTCGGCATGAAATCAGTGTTTGTTCAAAACAAACCTTACTGCATCCGCCGATTTTGTGCGGAATATGACTTGTTTTGAATTTTGATGGTCTGGTATTGCCGTAATTATATCTTTTGTCGCTCTCCTTTTCCCCGTAGTCTTTCGACCTTTTGCTCCTCGGTTTCACGGTTTTGTTCTTGCCGCCTGCTTGTTGTTTATCCATAGCAATAAATTTGTCAAACTCACTTTTTCAAAAAACTATATTTGAAAAAAAAACAACTTTGAATATAGTTTCAATTTTTGCATTTGCAATCATGTGACGGTTGCAATTTAAATATTAATTCAAATGCAGATATTTACCATATCTAGTTACCAGGGCCAAATTCTCCGATGCCGCGCATGGGCCGTTGATCTTGAATATATAAAATTAAACTGGATGCTAGATCAGATTCCCTAGTTTTGCATTTCCCATGATAAGGGACTAAACGCCGGTCTTCGGCCGGCGGGCGGATTATTCATAGTACTAGAAACACGTATACGCAACAACCACTCGCCCGCTTGCTGTTTGAACTTTTTATAGCGTAGTTGCTTACAGGGTACTTCTTTACTTGAATTAGATAATAGCCCATTCATTTGTCAGACTGAATAAATAATTTCCAGTGGACAATATTGCTGAAATCTTTGTATTCTTTGAATTTAATTGTTTCATAAAACATCAAACTAAATACAGATATGAAGCCCAATCTTTTTTAATTTTTGGGTGCAGCAACAGAATAATGGGGAAGTCTACTGTTGTTTCTACCATCAATCACTAAGAAAGAAATTACTTTTTTCACACTGTTGATGATTCATGAAACAGACACCAAAGGCTGCTGAAACTTGAAGGAAGAATGTGCATCTTTATCATACAATGTGGTACAAATAGTGCAAATCTATAGGGTCCATTCAAATTGGATCCACAATTTGGACTACCGTGATGTCGAGCTGGCATGGATGTGGATATAACTTAATATGTGATGCTCTTGAGAGGTCTCAATGCAGGGCAGGGAAAGTGATCATTCCTAACTCAGGACTTGGAACTGATCGGTTAATAGAAATCCTAGGATTGGTACCTTTTCTAATTAGAAGAAAGATACATTGTGTAATGCTGGTTAAGAAATTCTGTGAAGGCATTTTAACATCATATATAAAGAACTATTTTCCATATCTCAATGAGTCTGTTCATCATGTATACATGTTGTAGCACCATTATCAATTGCCTTAATTGACAACACGTGCAGCATATATAACTTTTGAGTTAAAATGAATTTTTGTAACATATTGTACTGTACATATATATGAATATGTGTTTATATTTGTAATAACTTTAGTTTGTTAGGAAACAATTAAGACCACCATATATTGATACTAGTGTTAGCTGAAGGGGCTATCCTGTACAATAATTACTAGAAATACGTATACGCAACAACCGCTCGCCCGCTTGTTTGAAATTTTTATAGCGTATAGTTGCTTACAGGGTACTTATTTTACTTGAATTAGATAATAGCCCATTCATTTGTCAGACTGAATAAATAATTTCCAGTGGACAATATTGCTGAAATCTTTGTATTGTCTGAATTTAATTGTTTCATAGAACATCAAACTAAATACATGAAGCCAAATCTTTTTAAATTTTTGGGTGCAGCAGCAGAATAGTGGGCAAGTCTACTGCTGTTTCTACCATCAATAACTCAGAAATAAATTACTTTTTTCACACTGTTGATGATTCATGAAACAGACATCAAAGGCTGCTGAAACTTGAAGGAAGAATGTGCATCTTTATCATACAATGGCTGTGCCCTTTAAAAAATCAAATAGGTGGTACATATAGTGCAAATCTATAGGGTCCATTCAAATTGGATCGACAATTTGGACTACTGTGATGTCGAGCTGGCATGAATGAGGATATAACTTAATATTTGATGCTATTGAGAGGTCTCAATGCAGGGCAGGGAAACTGATCAGTTAATAGAAATCCTAGGATTGGTACCTTTTGTAATTAGAAGAAACATCGTGTAATGCTAGTTAAGAACTTATGTGAAAGCATTTTAACATCATATCTAAATAACTATTTTCCATATCTCAATGAGTCTGTTCATCATACATGTTGTAGCACCATTATCAATTGCCTTAATTGACAATATGTGTAGGATATATAACTTTTGAGTTAAAATTAGTTTTTGTAACATATTGTACTGTACATATATAAATATATGTGTTTATATTTGTAATAACTTTAGTTTGTTAGGAAACAATTAAGACCACCATATATTGATACCAGTGTTAGCTGAAGGGGCTATCCTGTATAAATATTATTGTATTATTATTGTTAATAATAATAGTAATAATTATAATAATAATAATAACAATAATGCCTAGCTAATGCAGATTGCAGATACCATATTTTGATGGTTATTAATACAAAAGCCATGTAACAAAGCACATGGCATTGTACTTGTAGTTATATAGTATCTAAATTATATATCACCATGCATGCACAGATATAACAACCTATATTCAGGATGACATGTCAATTTGATACTTGTTGACAATGATCTAGCTGACACAGCACTTGTTCAATCCCTTTAACAATTTCTGCTCACATATTTAGTGTCAACATACCCAATGTCAACATACCCAATGTCAACATAATCCTATATAAGCTGTATTTTACATTACAAAGACTTAAGGACCAGCATTGTCCAAGCTTATTAACAAACACAATAAGTTGTGGTGCAGTAGGGCATACTATAGTCCTAACATGTTCCGTAATGGATGGAGTAAACAAAGATTATTTCTGGAATACATACCAGTATACAATACATGGACGTCAATTAAGCTATTAACTATGATTAAGCTCATATCCTCAGAAAAACTATACCCGGGTGAAAAAAATATAACCTTCTGATTGCTAGTGACTGCCTCTAACCATTGAGGCATCAAGAGTCAGATGGAGAGAGGTTACAATGATGTACTGATTTGAATGATATATAATTATCAGGGCCGGATATAGATATGTGGAGGACCTGGGCAGCCTTCCGTAGTAGAGGCAGCCTTCCGTAATAGAGCCCCCCCTCAAACTTAGAATACTAAAATGATGACAAAACATATTTACAGTCACCCATAAAGTATATTTTTCTAGTACAAATAATTTGAATAAAAATGTACACGTATAAACATCTGAATCTGAATACGAAAGAATCTGGATACGAAAGAATCTGAATACGCTAACAGTAGATCTATAAACTGTATATACTACCATTCATGTAGGCACTCACAAATACATTTTTCCTTGCAATTTTTTCCCATGAAAAATGTGGAAGCCCCCTGATTGTGGAGGCCCCTGGGCAGTTGGGCAACTGCCCAGTCTTGCCCATAGGTAAATCCGGCCCTGATAATTATACTGCCTATGCAGCAGTCACTATATATCAGTAATGCACATAGGTATATACATATTTCAATTGAATCAGTACATCATTGTAACCTTCACTCTGCATCTGAGTCTTGGGTAGCTCAATGGTTAGTGGTTCGATTCAGGTTCAATTCCTGTCTGGGACTAAGAATAATTTTTCTGAGAATATGAGCTTGCATAACAATCATCCATGTATCGTCTGTCTCATATCCATATGAACCACTAATCCATATGAACATGTAGTTTAATCGAGTGAAATGCCAAATATTACCTATAATATACCCAGAATCTTATCCCGGCATTACCACCACTATATATACAGAACTCGTGACTAGGCTCTCGGCAACGCCTTCTGTAGCTCAGTGGTCAGAGCACTGCACTAGCATCGCAGGGTCGCGGGTTCAATTCCAGCCGGAAGGCCTTGAAGTTGCATTTTTCGCAACTGGTCCCGGTTTGGTCTTACAATGTATATATTCCAACACTCGAAATTTTCCTTCACCACTAATCCATATGAACATGTAGTGTTCAATTCCAGCCGGAAGGCCTTGAAGTTGCATTTTTCGCAACTGGTCCCGGTTTGGTCTTACAATGTATATATTGCAACACTCGAAATTTTCGTTCACCACAAATCCATATGATATATATATATATATATATATATATATATATGTGTTTGTTATGAGATGGCTCTCCACATTCGAATTTTGAGCTGGGCTCTGATATTCATTTTACGATTCATTTTACGACTCTAAAAAGTTGGTATACTGCCAAAATTGTCCTTCGTCACACAGTGAAATATGTTGTATATTTATATATATTGATGTTGTGAATGTGGGATCTTGGTATAGATAGACAATACATGGGCAATCATCAAGCTCAAATCCTCAGAAAATGTTTCTGAGTCCCGGACAGGGATTGAACCTGTAACCTCTGATTGCCTGTGAGACGCTCTAACCATTTAGCTACTGAGACTCAGATGGAGAGCGAGAGTTACAATGTCGATGTACTGGTTGATTGATATATGTACTTGACGATACTTGATTGAGCTTGACGATCGCCCATGTATCGTCTACAGTGAAATATATTAATTATACTTGTGTTTGGATAAAAGTATCCAAACATGGGAATTTAATGCAGTGTAAAAGCAGTCTCGTATACATGTACATGTATATACCCTATTGCATTACACTGTACTTTTTTGTTTTATGTTTTATATATTAAAATATTAAATATATATTTTGTTATATGTTTACTGGAAATTATCAGGAAATATATACTGTACTTATATCCTCTGGATTGAGAACTAGTTCATTAACATGAGTGATATTTGCTTGTAGATAAGTCCTGGGGTTGGTTGTTCAAATCCTTATATATATAAGCTATATATATAGCTTATCCAGTGAATATATTTTCTATCCACTGAAGTGAATGGCCATCTCAGTAAAATAGTGAGTGAATACCACCATTAGTTGAATATGTTGTTGAAAACATGGCTGGTGATATTTACCTGCTATTTTTCTTAGATGGTCATTCAGTGGATAGAAATATATATTCACTGGATAGGATTTATCCATTGGATAAGCTATCCAGGCTTTGAACAACCAACTCCAGATATTAAGTAAGATATCTGCAGTTCGAACAACATGCCACAGACTCAACCGAACAAAACTTCAAGAGCAGTTAAATATATATTATTAAAGTCAACATTTAGCATTAAACTTGCCCATCCAAACAAGCATATTGTACTGTCGGGCAGATCCAATATGAAATAAGGAAATGCACGTTATTGTTTTAAAAGTTGCATGGCTGGTGTATTTCAATTGGTGAGACCGGTTCCTTAATAGTTCCTGGTAAAATACTCTTCTACATATATTTTATACATATATTGTATAATAAAGTACCGGTATAAGGTTTTTTATATAAAAAGGTTGTTATCGTGTTGTTTAATAAAAGCTTCTGTTATGTTTGGATTTGAATGAAATGGCATTCTGTTATAGCTATTATACATATACTGTATACTGCCATGCAATGCACAATTAAATTTTAAACATCCAGAATTTCTGGTTCAGGATGCCGTGACTGAGTGTCAGGATCATTTTGCAACCATCTGAATGTTAGCAGATGGCACTGGGAACTGCAAACAACTTCAGGGCAACCTAATTTACATCTTTACTCCCTAATTATTCTTATTAATTTTATTTATTATTATTGTGCATCTTTTGTTTTTAGCTGATAGTACCATACAGGTATGTCTTGATCAGGATAACATTATCCAAAGGACAGTGGAATTCACACGAAATAACAATATGGTTGGAACTGGAAGGAAGATGACAAAATTACAACTTACAAAGCTGAGAGAAGCTAATGTACATTGATATGATTATTTTTATTATTACTGTAGAGAAGGAAAATGTATTGCATTAACATTACAGCAACATCATAACCTTAACATTATTTATAAACCTTTTTCGTAAAGATTGCAGCTGAAACAAGGCTTGTGGGTCAAAAACAAACTCAGGGTGAACAATTGAAATTTGCTATACATATATTCATTTGTTGTTTGGACTGAGACAAAACAAGTAATTTTGACCCATAAGCCTCGTTCCTGTGATGTCTGCCATCTTTATCCAAAAGACCTATATCTAATTATACCTAGGTGGTGTTTATATGGAGGCGAGCCAGCTCAGGTACCCGGGCAGACTGCTATACATTTTCACTAATCCTGCATTAATATTTATAGTTTTAAATATTTACAGTATATATAAGGGGACCTGTACTTTTGCATACAGTTATACTTGGCATGCATGGTTATAGCATTTAATTTGTTCGAAGTATTTTCATGTAGGACTATAATCTTGAATTTTATTTATTTAAATAAATGTTTGTATATTTATATACATGTTCTAATTGTTTGTAGAATCAAATGCTAGACTAGACAAATTCAGTTTGCTTAGGATATTACTTGTTTTGAGCACAAATATTCTTGAAAGATTCTTGCCAATAATTATATTATTACTTAATATGCAGGCAATAAAATTGCTCAATTTAGGCAAATATTTTCTTAAAATTAGAATTATTTTCTTAAAACAAGAATCGGGTAATTCTTGGTAAGAATATATTCTTGCTAAGAATAATATTCTTACTATATGGACAAGAATAATTTTACTAGTTTTAAGCCATTTTTTGCTCAAAACAAGAATTGTTTTCCTTAAAATAAGAATCGGATAAGAAATATATTGCTTATTTAAAGCATATATGTTCTTGTCAAGAATAATGTTCTTGACAAGAATAATATTCTTGGCAAGAATGGCATTCTTGATAAGAATAATATTCTCACTATATGGACAAGAATGATTATACTTGTTTTAAGCAATATCTTGCTTATAACAAGAATTTTTTTTCTTAAAATAAGAATCACGATTTTGCTGTGTAGTGCGTAGCAATGATTTATTAATTTGTGTATTTGTGTACTAGCACTTCTTCGTCGCTATAAAAGACCACCGTCTCCATGTTGTAAACATTCGGCGGGAAATAAGCATTTTTCGCGGTTTTTAGCGAGTCATTTTAGCAGTTTTAGCGAGGTTTTTTGCGATCATTTCCGCTTTCGGCGATTTCCGCATTTGGTTTCGATCGTTTCGTTTTCCGTTCTTTACAGAAACGCCGAGCCTTCTTGAACTTCTTCTTTGTTTTTCTCTTCTTCTGGACAATAGAACTCGCTTTCCGAATGCTCACTATCACTCATGATGAGTGAAAAGTATACTTTGGAAATTTAAACCTGATATTTTGAGGAGTGTGTGCCTTTTGAAGTTCTATGGCATTATGCCCTCGCATTTCCCGTCCAGGTCATTACAGCAAAATCCGGACCGCAAATTAACTAATGACATTGCGTAATTCAACCGGAAGTAACCCTGGCTATATAATAAAACGACATAATATCACGCGACACGTTTTCTATTTCTTAATTAATATTTCCAAAACTTTTAACGGTAGTTTGTGTCAAGGAGGCGTGGTAATTTGTATCCTAAAGAACACAAAAACCATCGACCACTGATTCATTTTGGCATGTTAATAAAAAAAGGAAATATTCTCTGTCGGCTATAGTAAAACTATATATAGCGTGGTATTATAGTAATATAGTCTTCAACCATGCAAATCAACAACAGAGTGCGCATGATCAGGACTAAATTAATCCCACAAGCGTTACGTATTACGAATATCTATAAGTTCCGTCTAGAATTGCTTAAACCTATAGATTAACCAAAGACATAACGCTTGTGGGATTAATTAGTCCTGCTCATGCGCACTCTGAGGTTGACTATATTTCGGCCACTATAATATCTCGATTATAACGTTGGTGTATGATTAATTTTTTTGTTTGCATTTGATATTTTTGGTATTTCCTCTACCACAAGCAATTGGCCAATTCCTCGAATATCGATAACATTAATAATTTGTACTTCCTTACCTAATACTACAGCAGAAGAGGCCTTTGATCCGGTTTTTGAAAAATGGACGTTTATCGCTGAATACGAAAAAGCAAATGCTGCCGGATGGAAAAAATCGATAACCAGGATTAGCCAGGGTAGTTGAAGAAACGACAAAGAAATCTCGCAAACTGCGAAGATAAATAGGGCTATCGCCATGGTTCGAAGATCACCAAGTCTGTTTATAAGCTTGCCTGCCAAAAGAAACCAGATTACTGCAAGAGTTCGACGAACTAGGCCGGCAACCGCCATGACTTTCGGGCTTCCAGAAAGCTTTGCGATGTACCAATATTCCCAGTAATATTGAAATGAATAACAGCAGCCAACATAAAAATTAATGAATAGAATGAACATATAGTGTTTGTTAAATACAACACTTTTTACTTCGGCCCAGTTGATTACACGATGTTCGAGATATTCAAAATAGATCCATGGGAGAGCAACAAGCGACAAACTCGTAGTAATGGCTACGAATGGAAACGCTACGAAGTATCCATATATGACTTTACCACAAACTGTGTTCTTTACGTACGACGCGATCATGCCGACGGCAAACAAAGATATACAACTTCCAATTTGTCCCCAACCAAAGTACGAACCGTATTTCGCTCTCTCTTTCTTGAGGTGAGTCATGACAGCGACGTTATACAGCGATATAGTGGATGTATTCAGGATGAGGTATAGCCCTCTAATCAAAACCATCAGCAGAAATACGAATGAATAACTCGAGACATATGCTTTCCGTTTCAATGGGTTCCATGTTCGGTTCACGAGGAAAGACTGATTACCTGAGACTGAGAGGACTGAATACTCTTCTGTTAATTTCAAACTTGGAGTATTCTTGTATGTTTTGATTGACCTGAAATCGGAGATATTTTTAACCCACAAGGTTGTGTTCAAGAAGTTTTTGTTGTCAATATTTAAATAATCACTTTGTGTTGTATCACAGGTGCCGTGTATGACCTTGGGCAGCACTGTAAGAGGCAACAACGACAGCAGAATAAGTACAAGAAGGCATACAAATAAAACCAATTTTCTTGCTCGATATCGATCAGCTAAAACTCCAATGAGAGGTACAAATATAACATGCGCTCCGCCGAGAGTTGTGAACCCGATTTGTTTTGCAGTGAAGCCTAATTGCTTCAGGTACAATGCATAATATTCCTGAAAGGTCACCAAACTTGACAAAAGGAAGAAAATAATCCATTTCAACGCAACGGTTTTCAACGACCACGAGAACGATACCATGTCAGGTTTATATCAAAGATACCTTGTTATGCCGAAATTTGCGGTGTAATTCCTTTCCAACGAAAGAATGTTTGTTTCAGATTTGCATAAATATCTTGTCACAACTGAATGCGTAGCTAACGACGCGGGGTGACTGGAAATTTGTTAAACGACAACGAAAAATCTATATAATATCTGTGCTATATTTTGGTGCGAGATATTTTCCATATCAAACTTAATATTGAGACATCTGATCACTTCTTGTTTCATGATGCAAAATAGCAACTTCAGGTCATTAATTAAAAGCATATTAATTGTTGCATACACTATTAAGTCTACGGAAATAGTAATTATAAGTGATAGCATGACAGTTGAGGTTGATTAGTGATTAAATATACCCGAAAGCTGAGGGAGGTTTAATCACTAATCAACCGTAATGCCATGCTATCACAGTGTAATATTATGGCTACCGAGACGATAGGCACGCTTTTAGCCAATTCAACAAGTTCAAATGGAATAAAACTTTATGAGTTGCTATTAATGGTTATTGGGGATTCGATAATTGTCACTTCATCTCTTGTTAGTTATTCTATTGAAATGTTTTAGAGTAGTTTAGCATATATATAAGCTGGATGAGTAGCGTGTTTGGTACTGTATATGATATACAGAACGCGTAACTAGGCTCTCGGCAACGGCTTCCGTAGCTCAGTGGTCAGAGCACTGCACTAGCATCGCAGGGTCGGGGGTTCAATTCCAGCCGGAAGGCCTTGAAGTTGCATTTTTCGCTGGTCCCGGTTTGGTCTTAAAATGTATGTATTCCAACACTCGAAATTTTCCTTCACCATAAATCCTTAGAATATATAAATCCTTAGAATATATAAATCCTTAGAATATATAAATCCTTAGAATATATAAATCCTCAGAATATATAAATCCTTAGAATATATAAATCCTTAGAATATATAAATCCTTAGAATATATAAATCCTTAGAATATATAAATCCTTAGAATATATAAATCCTTAGAATATATAAATCCTTAGAATATATAAATCCTTAGAATATATAAATCCTTAGAATATATATATATATATATATATATATATATATATATATATATATATATATATATATATATAGTAAGAACAAAAAAGACGAACTTTGGTTACTTCATTTAAACTTTATTTCACTACAGATCTGTTTCGTATGGAAAGCTATATTAGCTTACCACACTCATCAGGTGAGTATTGCGACTGGTGTTACAAAGCGGAAACTTGATATTGTATTGATATTGTATTGATATTGATATTGAAACTTGATATTGTATTTTATATATATATATATATATATTATAAAAAGAAAGACAAAAAGACAAACTTGATTACTCATTTGAATTTTAAATTAATATATTCGTAGTGGAATGACAGGTTAATCCATATTGATTCGTAAAGTGCTCATCAATAAAGGAGCGTGCAGGGAAGCCTCGCATGTCGATTTGACCCACGAGAAACGTCATATGGACGTTTCTCTGGAGAACCCCACCCCCCTTAGGAACGTCATACATAGTTATCGAAATTTTATTGTGTATATAAACACTGCAAAACTACCGTTAAAGCCTAACGTCTTCAAACAGTACTTTCTACTCTTTTATATGAAATGTCTTCCAGCAAGTTCCATTAAAACAGCTTTTGTAATGGCCACAATTTGAAAATTAGCTTTTGGAGATCAGTGATAGTCTACCCTAACGGAATATAAGAGGCGGTCAAGGCCGTTCTGCGCATGCACTATGTTAAGGCTCTCAGATGTAAACATGCATGTGAAGTTTTGAATTTATATTGGTCATTTCATGTGTACAAACACGCGACAAGACTTACCTCTGTTTGCAAAACCGGGTCATTTTATATAATAAAAGTATCAAGAAATTTACGCTTACCTTCGAAACAGCAATAAACAATCACTTGATGATGGAGATGAGCAACTCGATATTACAATTTGCCATTTTGTTTTTCCCTCTTTCACACGTCCTTATGTCCCGCAAAGTCCCTCACTTTCCTACATTCGCACACGCTTTCCCACATTCTCACACACTATCCCACAGTTTTCTTACACTGCCAAGATGATTCCGAAATGTCAAAATGTTTAAACAAACTATCGAAATTTTCCACGATGTTTCACAGAGCGACGTCACAGCCGCCAACCCCCCAACGTCCATATGACGTTCTCGTGGGTCAAATCGATATGCGAGGCTTCTCTTGATAAATAACAAGTTCGAAAATATATGACTAGAGTGCTCAATACCGAGGTAGAGCGGAATAGTAACCTATTGCATAACACTCTAATTCCTGCTCAGCTAAATTCAGGTATGGGAACAAATGTTGGTCAGCGTGGTCTAAGCCAATCTGGAACAGCTTGGCTGAGACGATGGAGCCTGAGTACGATCCCAACGAATATTGAAGGGTGGGCTATTGGGTGGGCCGTTCTCCATCACACGCCCGACCGGTGTAACTGAGCAAGAAGGGAATGTTCTGGTCGGATTCCGTATTTATATAGCCATCTGATTACGCAACGCACGTGTCCCTATGCATACATTTCCATTGAGCAGTCTATTATACCTTATTTTATCTTTGGATATCATTATGAGCATTATAGTAAGACAAAAAGATAAACTTGAGTTACTTCATTTGAATTTTAATATATTCTTAATGGAGTATCCAAGGTTGACAGGTTAATCCATATTGATTCGTAAAGTGCTCAACAGTAAAGGAGCGTAACAGATAAATAACAAGTTCGAAAACATATATGACTAGAGTTCTCAATATCGAGCTAGAGCGGAATAGTAAGACAAAAAGACAAACTTGAGTTACTACAATGCAAATACCATATTTCGATGGTAAAATAAAAAAGCCATTTATGTACACAAGGCATATAGCATTGTATCCGCAATAATCCCCTCGCTCGCTCTTTCTACTACTAACCCCCACCCCACACCTATAGTTTATTTTCCTCATACATGGTCCCCAGTGCCGAGACCGCGTCTGTGATAACAAATCCCAAAGCCGATGTTCGTCGTACGCAGATTTTGAACGTTGTCTCGGCCAATATTTTCTCGATTTAAATTATGCAAACAGTTTTTGGAATTACCAAGTCTAAATACATGACAAATCTGTCTATTATATTACGAGAACGTGCATACCCATCGTAAAAACGCTTTATGTACATAGAAATTATTCGGCAATGAGCCAGCCGCCTCGTCGTATATTATTTTGAACGTTATCTTGATCAATATTTAACCGTTTTCAATTGTGAAAACTGATTTGGAATTAGCGAGTACAAATATACATAACACACACACACCTATTATATTTCGCAAACGTGCATACCCTTCGTAAAAACCTCTTTATGTAATTCGTCAGATCACCACTCGCCAATGGCCGCCCTTCACAACATTGCCAAAATATTGTTTTCGACTTCCTTATAAGGAGTTGGTCCTACCATATGCTATTTGTCCTCCGACAAAGCTAAAAGGTCAAGGCCAAGCGCGAAAAGTGCGATGGGAATTACTCTATTTAATTATTTATTTAGCATATTGATACGCCTAAACTTGAACAAACAAACCGAAATTGACTCCCTTGATATTATTAATGAAAAACATGAATATTGACGTAACCTGCATGTACGCATTAAAATGAACCCTTATAAAACGATCTATATACTCCTGGGAAATTAAAAACACGGTCTTAATACACCTGGGAAATCAAGATAACTTGTAATCGTACGAAGGAGCATAACTGCAAAGAAACATGCAAAATATATTAAAGATGCAGTCCAGTCCGTTCTGCGCATGTGTGATATTTCAAACGTTGGGGACCCCACATGTAAACAAACTTTAACGGAATAGATTTGCGACAGTTCGTTAAAGGTGGCGAAGGCACGAGTAGTAGTTTGATATATTAACAACATTTAGGAACAGAACAGCTTCTTATAACACGCTTTTTAGGCGGAAAAGCTCAAGCGTGTGAAAAAAATCCGCAATACTTCATGTTCAATGTTTATATAATGCAATGTAAACAAACGATGTAAACAGAAATGTAGACATGCGCAGAACGGACTGGACGGCACCTTTAACGTTTCTTTGCAGTTATAATGCTCCTTCATACGATTACAAGTTATCTGAATTTCCCAGGTGTGTTAAGACCGTGTTTTTAATTTCCCAGGAGTATAAGACCGTTTTCTAAGGGTTCAGTTTTGTTTTATACACACTGTATTAACGTTTCTTTGCAGTTATGCTCCTTCGTACGTTTACAAGTTATCTTAATTTCCCAGGTGTATTAAGACCGTGTTTTTAATTTCCCAGGAGTATAAGACCGTTTTCTAAGGGTTCAGTTTTTTTATACTGTGCAGTGTGTATAAAAAAACCGGAACCGGCATAAAATTAATTAACATTCCTTTCAAACAACTTACAGTAGTGTACAATATCGTAGTAGTTTGAAAGCCCTAGACAGGTTCCGATTTTTTTGATACACACTTTATTGTATATACATTACGGTATTAAACACTCGCTTTTCGTTAACAGCGCCGCTCCGCACTTCAGTATATTCATCATTATTTTGTCACCGCATTTACGATTTATCCTTGCATTCTCAACAACAGAAAATGGCTCATTTGAAATCCCTTGAGAGAAAATTTCAGTTTGTTTGTCCGCCTTTTAATTAGAAACTCGTGTGCGCTAGGATATTGGAAACAAAAACAGGGAAATATTAGTTTATACCTTTGTGAATCACTTTAACTAATAACAATTAATGTTTACTTCAAACTTCAAGTTCAAGCCACTGGAAAAATAAACGATTCAGCATAAACAGTCTATTAATAACTGCTTATCAACCCACGCGAAAGCGGTTATTTTTTATATTTATATATAAAAGTGCAAATTCAACTTCCTCAACATCCAGCTCCTTTCGGTTGACAGGTTTTATTGTCTTGAAGCATGCACATCATTTGTTTATGCAGTCAGATTTATTCAGAATGACGGTAGTATTTCCTTTATCTGCTGGTAAAATAACAATTTCATCATCCTGCTTAAGGTCTTGTAAGGCTCTTCGTTCTTCTCGTGTTGCATTCTGCACTCGTGGTGGTTTAGCGTGTTTCAGTATATTACAGACGTCACTGCTAAACAATACTCTGCTCAACTGAAGCGACAATTTCATTCACAGGAATCGTCCGAGGCGTTATGACGAAGTTTAAACCTTTTCTAAGTAGAGAAACTTTATCTTCTGTTAGTTCTTTGTTAGAAGTGTTAACTACCCATTTTTTCTTTATCGACTGCACGGTTGTGCTCGACCTATCCAATTGATGAAACTTCTGTTGATGTCTTTAATTCCTTCAATTCGTTTTCCGAAGTTGCCGAGCTCGTTGTTGAATCATGTCGGACAGCAACGTAATTGTATGTTCGTCGACGTCGTTCCTAATCTTGTTGGTCACATCTTTTATTCTGAGGTCCAGTTCGTTGAGTTTATTGTGGGAATCGCCAATTAAAACACGTAAATATTGCCAACCGGTTCTTCGAGCAATTTCCTTTGCTTTTGGGAGCTGAATTAAAGGTGTTTTAAATCGTAAAAATCGTGCAATAATGTTTTGTTCCTTGCGCGAACTTGCTTGTATAAACATCCTTCTCTAAACGTCTGGTCATATGTATATAAGGGTCCTGCGCTGTAAATATTCTTGATAGGTTTAAAAATCTTTGAAGAGCGATCAGTAAATATCATGATTTAATAATAATTTGAAGCTGATCTAGATAAAAAACTTTATATATAATTTTCTTCTGCAGACTATCAGCCTTCCTCAGTGACTAAAAAGCGCTATATTTACATAAACGTTAAAACTTAGTGCATTTATACATTCTCAAAGCTAGTAATGTACGGATTTGAGCACCGGTGTATACTGTAGTTCGTTGGAAATTATTTTCTCTCGTTGATTGCGTCTTTTCGGAAGTTCGTTGAAACGAGCCAATATAAACTGTTTTTAACCAACTTCCAATAGCACTCTCGTCCAGAAAAACGAACATTCCAGCCAATAACAAGAACGTCATAGCTCTAAATGATCATGCAGATCCTCATGCGTGTCATTAATACTATGCAAGCACTACAAATAAATGGGTGAAGTTTCATATCAATCCCGAAATGACGTCACATAGACTATCGGTAGTAAATTCTATATTAAAATCACCTATATCGTAAGAGTTAGGGTTAGTATTAAGCCCGGCGCACACTAGAGCTATCTGCTTAGCCAAACTTCATTCGTGACCGATGGCGTAAGGCGTTAGCTCCAGTGTGCGGGGCAGTTTTGTAAGCATTTCGTCACTCGTGCCGTCTTTCACAAATATTCAACATGTTGAATAATTTTTGTCACGAATGACAATTTCCTCTAGTGTGCGGGGAAGTGAAAGCAGCGAGCTTACAACTTTCCGGCAATACGCATGCGTGTTGAGGTTCAAATTTCAAAACAACAAACATGGCGGATCATTTGGAGGAAGAAGACGAAGATACATTGTTGTTTCTGTTGCTTTTGAGGCGACGTCGTAGACGTTTAAGAGCAGCAAACAGACAGATATGGACAAAACGTTGGATTTTAAGATGGCAAGGACAAGGGGTATATGCAAATCTTGTTCGCGAACTAATTGCAGAGGACCCCGAGAAATTCAGGCAATTTCACATCGTAAAGGCATGGATAATCTGGCCAAATATCAGCTATTTGATCGTCTAACATTACATCAGCCACCAATACACTAGGTGCCGCCATGTTTGTTGTTTTGAAATTTGAACCTCAACACGCATGCGTATTGCCGGAAAGTTGTAAGCTCGCTGCTTTCACTTCCCCGCACACTAGAGGAAATTGTCATTCGTGACAAAAATTATTCAACATGTTGAATATTTGTGAAAGACGGCACGAGTGACGAAATGCTTACAAAACTGCCACGCACACTGGAGCTAACGCCTTACGCCATCGGTCACGAATGAAGTTTGGCTAAGCAGATAGCTCTAGTGTGCGCCGGGCTTTAGGTTCAGGGTTAGGGTTAAGGTTAGGTTTGGGGTTAGGACTATGTTTCAATAAATTCGCGATACTTGTACGAAACGTCCGCCAAATAAATCCTTTTTTCAATCAAGGCCCACTATTTCTAAAGCCGGTTTTCCACTTGGCGATTTTGTTCGCGCGATGCAACTTTTTATTGTTCAAATTGAAAAGATTTCTAATTAGTTCCAACCGAGAGCTTATATATACTCTTTTTGGAGGGTCGTAGCGTCCTTGAGAGGTATCGTTTGCAATACCCATGCCTGGCGAATGACGTCACCAGGGCAGAGCAAGATCCTGGGTACGAAGTAGTTCGGTCCCAGACTTGCATCCTATCCAGGCCTAGTAATCTACTACGCGCGACTAAGCGGTGTAGTGATGTGGCCACGTAGCCGAGAACCCTCTTCAAAGGTTACACCTCCAGCAGCGCTGGAGCGAGGGCTTCGAGGCCTCCTCCAAACGAGAGAAGTGCCGTCTAGTAGACGAAATAATTAAGCGAGGAACTGTGCTACGGATGCGAGCACAACCGGGGAAGTATGGATGTAGCGTTGATAAGCGTTGCTGAACCACCGAATTAATGTTTTGATGAGATGGTCCGGAACGCCCGCAGCTGCTGCAGATGTCGCGGTGCCGATGCGAAAGCTATGGCTAGAAAACTGGTCTCCTTTTCCGCTAGCACACACGATGGACCGCAGCCATGAGTTGACCAGCAGGGGTGATAATGGTGTACCAGACGCTGCGACGAATAGGGGTCCATCAGCGGAACCGCGTCTGACCAAATAACTGTGTAACGCTACGACTGGACAAATCGCTTTTCTAGTAGCGCCGATATGGAGTGTTACTCCGTGACGAAACGGGACGGTTGTTGTCGATTTAATGCAGCAGTAAATACCGGCGGTGTCAATGGTGATATCTGTAATGGGCAGGTGTCGGAGTGGATCGTACACCCCGTAGACGTAAACTCGCTAACACGGATGAATCCAAAAAGGCCAAGCAACATACCGCCCAAAAACATGCAATGATCAAACGAGGAAAGTAACAGTGGAAGCGTGATCGGGATGCTGCAAAGACGGGGGGACGATGCCGATCGTTTGATGTCGCGTACTACCCGCTGCAGGTGAGGGGTGACGACTAGGGGATCCGGGAAACCCCGATCGATGTGTAACGACCGTACGGCTGCCATGTAGACGGATAGCGTAGCTGGTGATACGTTGCGAACACACATGAGCCAAGTAGCGAATAGCATTAACGTCCATTCGTCGGCCGGAAGGGACGATAAATGAGCCAACACACAAAACTGACCAAACAGGCGTTGATCGGCGCTGTACGTGCACATGGGGTGACAACTTAGTGTTCACCAACGGGAAGACATGTAAGTGACGGATTCGACCGTAGCGAGCTGAGGCCACCGGGGCCTTTTGGGGCAAACCAGAAGGATTCTCCAACGGGGAGACTCGCAAGTTACGTCGCCGACCGCGAGCTGAGGCCAACGGGGCCTTGTGGGGGCAAGTCACAAGGGTTCTCCAACTGGGAGACATATATGTTACGGCTCCAACCATAGCGAGCGAGACCAACGAGGCCTTTGCGGACAAGGAACAAGGGTAAGTCACTAAGCTATATTTAGCTATATTGTAGAACTCATTTAGCTATATCATAAACTCATTTAGCTATATTGTATCACACTTATGGAACAATTTACCAGTTGACATCAAAGAGACTGATTCCTTAGCGATTTTTAAAAAGAAACTACAAAATATTGTTTTATCTAAAGCAGCATGTTTATGTAGCAGCTGCTCGTAATTTCAAATTGTTGTATATTGGTAAATTTTTATTACTAGTATACTTGTATTATAGTTAGATTAGTGTTGTTCTGTTTTGTCGAGCGTTTTTAACATGAGCTATTAGCTCGGGAGATTGGGTGACCACTCCTTACGCTTTCGACGGTAAATAAATTATTACTATTACTACACGAGCACCCAGGCATGCCACAATAATAACATATATACACTAGAAAGACATACGTAAAAACATGCACTGATACTCATATTTAGTTATCACCTGGCCAACCATGGAAAGCAAGACTCCCGTGTCTGTGCCCAACAATGCAAATTCACGTCCGTCTAGGACGCTTTTCCTATATTATGCGGCGGGAAAAAGGGGGCGTCGGAGGGAAGGGGGTGGTGGGAGGGAAGGGGGTGGTGGGAGGGAAGGGGGTGGTGGGAGGGAAGGGGGTGGTGGGAGGGAAGGGGGTGGTGGGAGGGAAGGGGGGTGGGAGGGAAGGGGGTGGTGGGAGGGAAGGGGGTGGTGGGAGGGAAGGAGTTCCGCTAACAAACAAGAGAAAGAGAGTGAGCCACAACTCAGGCGAACCTCTAGGTGCCCTGGTCCTGCATAAATTAGGTAAGTGAAGTACGATTGGTCCATGCCACAAGTAGGTGGAGTTACCCCCTCGGAACTCGAACAAATACGACAACTCCGCTTGTTCTTAATCTCATTTATTGCAAAAATTCAATTAAATTGGACTACACACAAGGAAACCGCTCAAACGGTGATATGGACCGTTATGTATCAACGTATTGACGTTATATTATTACACCACGCAATGGTCCGGGGGAGGCGGAAGTTTGAAACGGGCACTGGGTCCCGCGATGAGACACCAGACAGCCCTTTGTATCACATACATGACGTTACCTGCATTGGGGCAGCCGAGAGCTTAGCATCAGCCCGTGTTCCATGATCGACACAAAAAGGTACCATGGGATGTTCCATAGGCTACACCGGGGGAGGTCGAACCCACCTGGGTACTCAGGGGCCGAGTTTGTATGGAAATTGTACAATTCCACGTTAATATACAACCAATCGATTACGCCGCAGGCCGCCGCGTCCTGACGGAAGGCTTCGTCGTAATCGCGTCAAGCGCGCTACCGAATTCGCATGATGCGCAGCTGGTACTGTAATAGGTCCCTAGCACGATGAGAGAAGGCGGTATAGTCAGGACTATTGTAAAATATACCAAACGCCAGTACCCACTGGACGATGTCCGTAATCTGAAGGAGTATTCGTGTAAGTGGGGAGATGGCTAAGCGGCCATCAAATGGAATCCTCCTGGACAGGGTTGCCGAGCAACGATGCTAGGTCAAAACAAGTTTCAAACACAGACCAGTTTAAGCACTGGGCGAAAATCTGGGCCAATAACGATAGACTGATTAAGGGTGGGCAGCGCCCGCGGGATACTGGGGCCAAGGAAAAGCAGACGGGGTCGTACCTGACATCGGAGCAACAAGGTGGCAACCACGCAGAGTCAGCCACGGAGGGTCCTGTGGTCCACAGGCCGGGGAGATGAGAACGGGCCGGTGCTGCGACAGAGGGTGTACCAAGAAGACTGGGAGCTAACCAGGTATATGGCGTAAACGTAGTACACGGTACCGGCGAAATCGGCGTTGTAGTACCATAAAGGGATGGTGAAGGCGCGGGCCTGCACACCCGACGCTGACAAGCAGGAACAGGTTCGCCGGAGTGGAGACTGGGGCCGAGGTAAAATAAAGCCAACATGGCCGCCACTAGAATTCCATTCTCGTGTATAAAGAGAAGGCCATAAGGACGTCGAACTGGTCCACAAAAACGAGGTCGGAACGGTGGGCGAGGATAAGGTGGTTGTCGTAGACGAATTTCAGGGACAAAGAGACTGAGATATGTAATGTGGGTGGTAGAAACGACAGGAACCTTCGCGAACTTTCAGCAGACTCAGGCTCGGACGACCCACGAACTTTAAACGAATGAACGAACATTATTAGCCAGGACAGAGAATGGTGGCAATAAACCGCGTGTATCTTCCGATGTGCCCGGTCTACGGGACATTATACCAACCAAGGAGAACGTATTTTAATTCAAGGTGGATGAAAAGAAAGGAGTTCTGACAACGTGTAACGTGTACTGTAGAATAAGGCTTGCCTCAAGCAACCTCGAGGTGTCTCGAGCTTTCGTATATTAATTAGGTATGTGTTTGTATGATTGGTTAATCACCGATGGGATTATATTCCAGGCCCCTGTCCCAATAACCACAACTCCGTTCGTTCTTAATATCATTTATTTCATAAATCCAATAAGAATATGGTGTAACGTGTGTAACGTGTTGTGTTTCATTGAATTTCAATACAATTTCCTCATAAACTTATGTGTAACGTGTAGTGTAACGTGTGTGTAACGTGTGTAACGTGTTGTGTTTCATTGAATTTCAATACAATTTCCTCATAAAATCATGTGTAACGTGTGTGTAACGTGTGTGTAACGTGTGTGTAACGTGTTATACGACTGTTGGATCAAAGCAAACACACAATATAATCATATGAAATAAGTTAACACTCTTCATGTAAAAATGCCAGCTCTGCGAAGCAGCGAGGGCATGGGGAAATATATTTCTGCTCTTCCTGTGGGATCTTGTGGGTAAATTAGAACACCCTCCACCTGACAGACATCATCTCTGTTTCCCGTTCGTCTATCCGCGCGTTTCGCCCGTAATAGACAATTGACTCGCTGGAGGTTGCAAAAATTGGAATGTCAGTGTCAATGCAAATATCGCTCGAATGTTGGTTTTTTGGAGCAGGCAAGTGTACAATATGCCCCTCCAGGAGCAAGAGGAAGTCCTTCCAGGAGATGAGACTGGAGCTCCACCGGAAGGCATTTAAATAAATCACTTCGCTCTGCTATGTACCCAGTTCTCTAAGCGAGCATCGCGCGAAATGTCTTGTAGTATTGTTCATGATTGAGATTGAAATATCTGCTAATATCGTTCAAGATTGAAATATATGTGATTTTTAATTTGCGCGAAATTGAGGTTTGCGGTGCCGCTATCTCGCAGAGACAACGATACAGACAATCAGGTGCATAAATTATGAGACTTTTCGCACTTTCCAACTGTTTTGTAACAATGTAACTCCCCCTCCCCCCCCATATACAATGTTGAAAAAACATTTTTAGCTGGCTCTTTGCCTCAGTATCATTTTAGCAACATTGTATGAGGGGGGAGGGGGGAAATGATGAGCTTGTCTCAATAATTTTTGCACTTGATTGTAGCACTGGGTTTCATGTATACCCAATTTATAGGCTAACGTGAGAGAGAATGCTTGTGGGCTGCACATGCGCGGTCAAGGTCCCCAAAAAAGTGATCCCAAAAAATCACCAATTCCGCACGTTTTATAAACCAATACATTATTGGCATTATTTTAGCATTGTAATCAATACGTTATTGGATTGCAATACGTGACTAGTCTATTAATTTAGGACCCCAAGTAGGGGAGTGGTGTGGGTTAGCGACGGAGAATATACGGCCGGGGAGTTCAAGTTAGAAAACTCGCTAGCCCGGGGGGTTAGGACCTTTGTTATTTTTGGGGTTGGTTAAAATCCAATAACTTATAATTGGTTACAATGCTAAAATAATGCCAATAATTTATTGATTACAACGTGCGGAAAGGCTGCAAAAAATAATTTTGCCTCACGTTAACCTATAAGTTCAAACAATATCATATATGTGACAAACCCACATCGCAGATTTAGTTCTAACCCTAGAGTTCAATCCTAACCCCTCGCCTAGAAACTATAAATTAACCAAAGACATAACGCTTGTGTGGTTAATTTAGTCCTGCTCATGCGCACTCTGTGGTTGATTTGCGTGGTTGACTACGTTGGTGTATGATTGATTATTTTCTGTTTGCACTCGATATTTGTGGTATTTCCTCTACCATGCAAAAGCATTGACCAATTTCTCAAATATCGATAGCATTAATAATTTTTACTTCCTTACCTAATACTACAGCAGAAGAGGCCTTTGATCCGGTTTTTGAAAAATGGACGTTTACCGCTGAATACGAAAAGGCATATGCTGCCGGATGGAAAAAATCGATAACCAAGATTAGCCAGGGTAGTTGAAGAAACGACAAAGAAATCTCGCAAACTGCGAAGATAAATAGGGCTATCGCCATGGTTCGAAGATCACCAAGTCTGTTTATAAGCTTTCCTGCCGAAAGAAACCAGATTACTGCAAGAGGTCGACGAATTAAGCCTGCAACCGCCATGACTTTCGGGCTTCCAGAAAGCTTAGCGATGTACCAAAACTCCCAGTAATATTGAAATGAATAACAGCAGCCAACATAAAAAATAATGAACAGAATGAACATATAGTGTCTGCTAAATACGATACTTTTCACTTCGGCCCAGTTGCTTACGCGATGTTCGAGATATTCAAAATAGATCCATGGGAGAGCAACGAGCGACAAACTCGTAGTAATTGCTACGATTGGAAACGCTACGAAGTATCCATACACGACTTTACCACAAACTGTGTTCTTTACGTACGAGGCGATCATAGCGACGACAAACAAAGATATACAACTTCCAATTTGTCCCCAACCAAAGTACGAACCGTATTTCGCTCTCTCTTTCTTGAGGTGAGTCATGACAGCGACGTTATACAGTGATATAGTGGATATATTCAGGATGAGATATAGCCCTCTAATCAAAACCATCAGCAGAAATGTGAATGAATAACTCGAGACATAGGCGTTCCGTTTCAATGGGTTCCCCGTTCGATTCATGAGGGAAGACTGATTATCTGAGACTGAGAGGACTGAATACGCTTCTGTTAATTTCAAACTTGGAGCAATCTTGTATGTTTTGAGCGACAAATTGGAGATATTTTTAACCCACAAGGTTGTGTTCAAGAAGTCGTTGGTCCCATTATTTAAATAATCACTTTGTGTTGTATCACAGGTGCTGTTTATGATCTTGGGCAACAGTGTAAGAGGCGCCAACGACAGCAGAATAAGTACAAGAAGGCATACAAATAAAACCAATTTTCTTGCTCAATATCGATCAGCTAAAACTCCAATGAGAGGGACAAATATAACATGCGCTCCGCCGAGAGTTGTGAACCCGATTTGTTTTGCAGTGAAGCCTAATTGCTTCAGGTACAATGCATAATATTCCTAAAAGGTCACCAAACTTGACAAAATGAAGAAAATAATCCATCTAAACGCAACGGTTTTCAACGACCACGAGAAAGATACCATGTATACCTTGTTAGGACGAAATTTGCGGTGTGATTCCTTTGCAACGTATAACGAAAGAATGTTCGTTTCGGATTTGCATAAATATCTTGTCACAACTGAATGCGTAGCTAACGGCGTCATTCGTCCACATCAAGAAATGAACCACGCGGTGACTGGAAATTTGTTAAACGACAACGAAAAATCTATATAATATCTCTGCTATATTTTGGTGCGAGACATTTTCCATATCAAACTTAATATTGAGACATCTGATCAGTTCTTGTTTCACGGGTTAAAAATAGCAACTTCAGGTCATTAAAAGCGCATTGTTTCGTACACTATTAAGTCTACGGAAATAATAATAATAATAATATTATACGGTACGCATGAGCGAAGTAGGAAAGTGTATTATTATAACGGCTCATTGCTCTATTCCCTATAGAGGATGAAGTATCGGAGGATTCCTGAGATGTAGATGCACACTATCTTGTAGAAGTGACTTGGTTAACAGTGTTGGCAACGAAACTTAAACTTCGCTTCTATTTCTGTCGCTATATATTTCTTACTATATATTCTGTAATTAGGCATGAATGAATAATTTTAGCCATTTAAGTGCACGAAATATTTTCGCGACAATTTAACGCTTATCATCGTCTGTAAGGTCAGGATGTGTAGTGTTTCGACTTAATTTAAGAATCATCCCAGGCTAATATAGCTATGGAAGCCGTTGCCGAGGGACTTGAAGTTGCATTTTTCGCAACTGGTCCCGGTTTGGTCTTAAAATGTATGTATTCCAACACTGACATTTTCCTTCACCATAAATCCTTTCAACATGTAGTTTGATCGTATATATATATATATATATATATATATATATATATAATATATATATATATATATATATATATTATAAAGACAAAAAGACAAACTTGATTACTTCATTTGAATTTTAAATTAGTATATTCTTAGTGGAACTAGTATCCAAGGTTGACAGGTTAATCCATATTGATTCGTAAAGTGCTCATCAATAAAGGAGCGTGGGAAGCCTCGCATATCGATTTTATACCCACGAGAAACGTCATATATGGACGTTTCTCTGGAGAAATGTCTATCCTTATCCTTATCCTTATCCTTATCCTTATCCTTATCCTTATCCTTATCCTTATCCTTATCCTTATCCTTATCCTTATCCTTATCCTTATCCTTATCCTTATCCTTATCCTTATCCTTATCCTTATCCTTATCCTTATCCTTATCCTTATCCTTATCCTTATCCTTATCCTTATCCTTAGCCTTAGCCTTAGCCTTAGCCTTATCCTTATCCTTATCCTTATCCTTATCCTTATCCTTATCCTTATCCTTATCCTTATCCTTATCCTTATCCTTATCCTTATCCTTATCATTATCCTTATCCTTATCCTTATCCTTATCCTTATCCTTATCCTTATCCTTTCCCCTTGCCCCTTATCCTTAACCTTGCCCCGCCATACTTGTGTAACAAATTTAGGAAAAGATCAAATATGCATGAGCGCCACACCCGTCATCAGGATCTTTTGCAAATCCCGTTTTATAAAACCTCAGCAGGTCAGATAATTTTCCACTATAGAGGAGTGAAAATTTGGAATGAATTGGACAACGAATTAAAGCAAGCATCCTCGCTGTCCAGTTTTAAGAAGAAATTAAGGATGGACATGTTGGACAGATTTTTAGAAGTAGACTTGTAACCTTGAATTTTTAGATATTTTGTACTAATATTTTTAAATACTTTTATATTCTAATATTTTGTAAATTAGTGTTGAAAAGCCCTTAGGGGAACACAATAAAGTATGTATGTATCGTTATCGTTATCGTTATCGTTATCGTTATCGTTATCGTTATCGTTATCGTTATCGTTATCGTTATCGTTATCGTTATCGTTATCGTTATCGTTATCGTTATCGTTATCGTTATCGTTATCGTTATCGTTATCGTTATCGTTATCGTTATCGTTATCGTTATCGTTATCGTTATCGTTATCGTTATCGTTATCGTTATCGTTATCGTTATCGTTATCCTTATCCTTATCCTTATCCTTATCCTTATCCTTATCCTTATCCTTATCCTTATCCTTATCCTTATCCTTATCCTTATCCTTATCCTTATCCTTATCCTTATCCTTATCCTTATCCTTATCCTTATCCTTATCCTTATCCTTATCCTTATCCTTATCCTTATCCTTATCCTTATCCTTATCCTTATCCTTATCCTTATCCTTATCCTTATCCTTATCCTTATCCTTATCCTTATCCTTATCCTTATCCTTATCCTTATCCTTATCCTTATCCTTATCCTTATCCTTATCCTTATCCTTATCCTTATCCTTATCCTTATCCTTATCCTTATCCTTATCCTTATCCTTATCCTTATCCTTATCCTTATCCTTATCCTTATCCTTATCCTTATCCTTATCCTTATCCTTATCCTTATCCTTATCCTTATCCTTATCCTTATCCTTATCCTTATCCTTATCCTTATCCTTATCCTTATCCTTATCCTTATCCTTATCCTTATCCTTATCCTTATCCTTATCCTTATCCTTATCCTTATCCTTATCCTTATCCTTATCCTTATCCTTATCCTTATCCTTATCCTTATCCTTATCCTTATCCTTATCCTTATCCTTATCCTTATCCTTATCCTTATCCTTATCCTTATCCTTATCCTTATCCTTATCCTTATCCTTATCCTTTCCCCTTGCCCCTTATCCTTAACCTTGCCCCGCCATACTTGTGTAACAAATTTAGGAAAAGATCAAATGTTCATGAGCGCCACACCCGTCATCAGGATCTTTTGCAAATCTCGTTTTATAAAACCTCAGCAGGTCAGATAATTTTCCACTATAGAGGAGTGAAAATTTGGAATGAATTGGACAACGAATTAAAGCAAGCATCCTCGCTGTCCAGTTTTAAGAAGAAATTAAGGATGGACATGTTGGACAGATTTTTAAAAGTAGACTTGTAACCTTGAATTTTTAGATATTTTGTACTAATATTTTTAAATACTTTATATTCTAATATTTTGTAAATTAGTGTTGAAAAGCCCTTAGGGGAACACAATAAAGTATGTATGTATCGTTATCGTTATCCTTGTCCTTGTCCTTGTCCTTGTCCTTGTCCTTGTCCTTGTCCGTGTCCTTGTCCTTGTCCTTGTCCTTGTCCTTGTCCGTGTCCCTGTCCCTGTCCCTGTCCCTGTCCCTGTCCCTGTCCCTGTCCCTGTCCCTGTCCCTGTCCCTGTCCCTGTCCCTGTCCCTGTCCCTGTCCCTGTCCCTGTCCCTGTCCCTGTCCCTGTCCCTGTCCCTGTCCCTGTCCCTGTCCCTGTCCCTGTCCCTGTCCCTGTCCCTGTCCCTGTCCCTGTCCCTGTCCCTGTCCCTGTCCCTGTCCCTGTCCCTGTCCCTGTCCCTGTCCCTGTCCCTGTCCCTGTCCCTGTCCTTGTCCTTGTCCTTGTCCTTGTCCTTGTCCTTGTCCTTGTCCTTGTCCTTGTCCTTGTCCTTGTCCTTGTCCTTATCCTTATCCTTATATATACCAAAAATAGCGTAATGGCATCGGAAAGTCCACGGTTGGAGATTTAAAGGTACACAGGGGGACAACGACAGGTCCTACTGGTACACGAGCTAGGGTTAGGGATTTCTGAAGGTTTAATGACGTAATATGAACAAATAATTAGGGTTAAGGCTCCTCCAGGAAGACGAGAACTCATGACGTAACATCAAAATTCGAAATTATGTAATGAATATTTAATAAGGCAGCATCCTTTGGCCGACATATGGGCGGTTATCACAAAGGATGCCGCCTCATGAAATATTCATTACATAATTCCGAATTTTGATGTTACGTCATGAGTTCTCGTCTTCCTGGAGGAGCCTTAACCCTAATTATTTGTTCATATTACGTCATTAAACCTTCAGAAATCCCTAACCCTAGCTCGTGTACCAGTAGGACCTGTCATTATCCCCTGTGTAACTTTAAATCTCAACCGAGGACTTTCCGATTCCATTACGTTATTTTGGTAGATATAAGGATAAGGATGAGGATAAGGATAAGGATAAGGATAAGGATAAGGATAAGGATAAGGATAAGGATAAGGATAAGGATAAGGATAAGGATAAGGATAAGGATAAGGATAAGGATAAGGATAAGGATAAAGATAAGTATAAGGATAAGGATAAGGATAAGGATAAGGATAAGGATAAGGATAAGGATAAGGATAAAGATAAGGATAAGGATAAGGATAAGGATAAGGATAAAGATAAGTATAAGGATAATGATAAGGATAAGGATAAGGATAAAGATAAGGATAAGGATAAGGATAAGGATAAGGATAAGGATAAAGATAAGGATAAGGATAAGTATAAGGATAAGGATAAGGATAAGGATAAGGATAAGGATAAGGATAAGGATAAGGATAAGGATAAGGATAAGGATAAGGATAAGGATAAAGATAAGGATAAAGATAAGGATAAGGATAAGGATAAGGATAAGGATAAGGATAAGGATAAGGATAAGGATAAGGATAAGGATAAGGATAAGGATAAGGATAAGGATAAGGATAAGGATAAGGATAAGGATAAGGATAAGGATAAGGATAAAGATAAGGATAAGGATAAGGATAAAGATAAGGATAAGGATAAGTATAAGGATAAGGATAAGGATAAGGATAAGTATAAGGATAAGGATAATAATGAGAATAAGAATAAGAATAAGGATAAGGATAAGGATAAGGATAAGGATAAGAATAAGAATAAGGATAAGGATAAGAATAAGAATAAGAATAAGGATAAGGATAAGGATAAGGATAAGGATAATGATAAGAATAAGAATAAGGATAAGGATAAGAATAAGAATAAGAATAAGGATAAGGATAAGGATAAGGATAAGGATAATGATAAGGATAAGGATAAGTATAAGCATAAGGATAAGGATAAGGATAAGGAATTTTTATTTCCTAAACAGAAATAGCTAGTACATACAATTACTGTTGTTTACATGCGTCAGGTCTTTCTAACATCACAGTAACCTTCTTTCGCGTTATGTAGTTTATGGATACCTTTCGCGACAGTTATGGTTATTATATTTCTAAAGATATCAATAGAACATATAGGTTGTTCAATTTCGGATGTTTTTCAGCCCATTAGGAAAGAATTATAACTGGACAAAAGCACATTAACTTAAGGGACGAAAGTCGCTCATCAGAGTTCTTTGCTCGTGTATTCTTTTGCGTAGTTATCATCAAAGCGAACAACATACCAGATAGATATGTTGTGTTTGGATTTTTTAACGAATTAGACGAAAAAAAGAGGAATTTCACTAAATTATATACGTCTAAGGTGGCTCGTCCCATGCCTCTTTCGGCTTTTTTTCTCTCACTTTTTTTCTTTCAAAGAGAAATTGTAAAGAGAGATATCTCCAATACGAAAAAGGAGCATATTATATACATGACAAAATTACA
>JAYKKM010000382.1:397500-515000 GCA_035772405.1 Chrysogorgia sp. JL179-B06
GCTGTTTCAGCAGTTCCGCAACACATTTTTCCTCATTAAACTTTTTCATGTTTCTCATCTCAACAATATTCTCTTGTTTTTTTGTAACAGAAATTTTCCTGATTGCAAATATTAAACTATGATCACTTATACCTGTATGAATGACACCAGAATCAGAAATTTTCTCTGATGTATTAGTAACAATATGATCAATTAGACTGGTAGATTCACCAAAAGTCACTACATTCGTCTTAGTAGAATTAAACTCGAATCTCCACTTATTGCTGTAACTAACCATTGCGTCAATCATTCTCTGTAATCCATGTACCCTTAGGTATATTAGTGTAATATCATCAGCTACAAGTATAGAATCACAATTTATATCTCCTGTCATGATACCATCTCTTGTTGTACGCAAGACTTCGGGAATACGTATACGCAACAACCCATCGCCCAATTGCCGTTTGAAACTTACAGTACAATACTTCTTTTAGTTCTAAATTACTTGAATTAGATAATAGCCACTTCATTTGCCAAACTAAATAAATTTTCAGTGGACAATATCTCTCAGAGCTTTGTATTGTCTGAATTTAATTGTTTCATAGGACATCAAAATAAATACATGCAGGCCAAACATTTTAATTTTTGAGTGCAGCAACAGAACAGTGGGTGGTCTACTGCTGTTCCTACCATCAATCACTAAGAAAGAAATTACTTTTATCACAATATTGATGACTCACGAAATAATCAATGCAGTATTTAGTATATAGACACCAAAGGCTGTTGAAGGAAGAAAATGCATCTTCTATCATACAATGAGTGTTCTTTAAAAAATTAAATTCGTTCAAATGTCTACAGATGCATATCGTTCAAATGTATAGGGGTCCATTCAAATTAGATTAACTAAGACATATTAGGGATTCTACTCCAATTGTTGGTGTGGATAGATTATATACAGCAAGTTGATAATTCTACCCACATTGGACTGTGATGTGAAGCTGGCAGGAATATGGATTACTAAATATTGATGGTCATAATCAGAGGTCTCTGTGCATGTCAGGGAAACTGATCTTTCCTAAGTCGGGACTTGAAACTGATTGGTTAATAGAAATCCCAAGTTTTGTACCTCTTGTATTAGAAGCAAATTACATTGTGTAATGCTAGTTAGGAAATTCCATCGCATTTTAACATCATATCTACCAGTAAAGAGCTATTTTCCATGTTTCAATTAATCTGTTCATACATATTATAGCACCATTATCTATTGCCTTAATTGACAATATATGAAGGATATACAACTTTTGAGTTAAAATTAGTTTTTGTAACATTGTACTGTACATTTGTGAATATGTGTTGAAATTTGTAACAACTGTAATTTGTTAGAAAACAAGACCCCCATATATTGATACCAGTGTTAGGACGAGGTTGGCCCGTTGATCCCCCTTCGTAAACAAATAAACTAAATGTGACTCTGGAAACAGCTAGGAATCCCGTGTGAGCTAGGGACTAAACGCCGGTTGATATTAGAACCCTCGCCCTCAGGCCTTCGGCCAGCGCTTCGCGCCGGGTGAGGGGATAACGCGAACGAAGGTTACTGTGATGTTAGAAAGACTTGACGCATGTAAACAACAGTACTTGTATGTACTAACTATTTAACAATTAGAAAACGAGACCGATCGAATTGTCTATGAGCAGATAGTATCAACCATAAACAACCTTTTGATAGTTTTACCTTTTTGTTTGTAGAAGTCTCCCATTCAAAATGTAGAGTTGCTCGATGACACATGATAAACAATCGCTCACAAAAAACGAGATTGTAATTACTTTGCTTCACATTTGGTATAGATATACTCCATAGGCATAAGCGAATTCATTTTCTTATTCGAAAATGTCAAACTGAACAATTTCCCATTATTTCGGGCCAATGTTTTCATGATTTCATCACTCGTATATAAATTTTGGTGGAGGCTATTTCAGATACCTTGACGTTGAACCAACTCGAGTAAATATTCACCATATTATTGATGAAAAAATCCATTTTATGGCAAGAGATTACGAGCTCCGAACAACAACGAAATTCACAATCTACAAGAAGACAAAAGCATTTGGAGTCCACGACCACCACGTGCTTCGTGCGCAAGCTTTTGTATTAACTCATATAAACGATTTTCATTATTCTAAATTAACTACAGTATGGTTACACAATTCCAGAATATAAATCGAGGAGCAGTTTTACATCAGCTTCACTTTGCTAAATTCTTTGGTATTCCGTTTTTCTTTATTTTGCGCTATACATTTATTACGAAACTCGAAAGCACCGAGCAATGAATGGCCTTCGTTTGAAAAGATCGTATGGACCTTACTATTGATTGTCTGGATTTATATCGCAACTTTGAACACGCAACGCGTTTTTCTTGAAGCGGTATATATTATAAGACCTTGAAATTTAAGATTTGTTTTTATATGTATAAAATATCCACTTAGACTATTTGGAAAGAAATTATATAAATTGTAGATCTTTGATATCCCTCATAGCCTGCGAGTAGGCAAATTGGCCGTTTAAAATAATGAAAGTACTGGGGCGGATCTGCTTCAAGGTATCTGAAATAGCCTCCACCATACATTTTAGCGGACGCCATGTTTGGACTAGATTCCAGGTTTGGCCGTGCAGCTTAAATATGTCGTGGCTTCTGATTCGTCAGGATAGGAATATTCCAGCATAAGAAGGTTTGTGATTGGGTAACGCTACTCACCGTCTATCACCAATAGACAGTGAGTAGCTCAGCCAATCAGAATGCCGAATTTGTAGTAGACCACTAGTTGGTTGATACTAATTCTGTTTAGTAAAGAAAAAGTACACAACAGAGTCTGAGATGCCAAGAGAGCTAAATTGATAGCGTTCTTGTTATTGACAGGAATGTCCGTTTTTCTGGACGAGAGTGGATATGTAAATTGCATGTGCTTAACGTTATTAAGCATAAACAAATGGTGGAATTATATGCAACCCCTGTGGGAGTTAAAGAACTGTGGCATGACGGAAGTAATAGGCCTACATGCATGTGATTACACGTGTCATGCACATGGATGTTAACAAAGTGATTGGACTTGTTGTGAGTTAAGTTATATTTCCAAAAGATTACCAAAAACCATATGTCTGGTAATATTTTGGTAATAGCATTTAACTCAAGGAGTTAAAATAACACCCCTGTTACCCCATTTAGGTGGAGTTAAAAAATAACTCCACTATTGGGAGTTCAAATAACTCCCAATAGTGGAGTTATTTTTTATTTTAACTCCTTGCAAATAACACTTAAAAAATATACTCCCTTTTGGGATATCGTTGTCTGAGAAGATTTGTTAAAAAATAGTCCCAGACGAGTCAAAATGCTATAGTTTCTTACATTATATCAACTCGGACATACGATGCAGCGACAGCGAAAAGTCATTAAACACGGAAAGATATTCAGGTTATCTGTATAGACTACAGTAACTGTAGTTGGATTTGAAGTGTCCTTCGGTTCGAAGACTTTGTCGGCGATCAGGGACAAGGACTATGCTTCAAGAACCCATTTGTTTTTGAAGAAACCTGTCTTCCTGTCAACAAGAATGTTTGGCCTAAGGTTTACGTTCATGCTGCTGTCGACTACAGCCGCCGCTTTTAAGTATGAATGCCGTACTTATTGGCTTTTTTACTTTCTTTGTGAATCGTCGAGTACTGTCCAGTTATTAAACATATATTTTATGTCTAGTTTAGAAAAGTTTTGTTCTGTTCTTAACTTTACGAAGATTTGTAAGTGCTTTTAATAATTCATTATATACGATAAATATTACTATAAGTTAAAGAGTGATCGTGTGGCGCAGCGGATTAGTCGCGGATTAGGTTAATTAAGTTAAGTTTAAGTTAAGCAAGCACGAGCGGTCGCGTACGACTTCCGAAAGTGAAAATTAATCCCCAGACCCCCAGGGACGCGAGTTAATTTTTAACTCCGAAACACGGGTTGGTTTTTAACTCCAAAAACGGGAGTTAATTTAACTCCATAAAACGGATTATTTTGAACCTTTTTTTGGACCCGAATTTTGGAGTTAAAAGAACTCCCTGAAAATAACAGTGCGTGTATGCCACGTTTAGGCACATGCTGGCTTAAAAAATCCCGACAAAAAAGCTAGATAGAGCAGCTGATAACCTTTGGAACGTACTGCCACAGATGTTTAACTCCCACGAGGTTATATGCTCAGCTCATTTCCTCAACATCAAGGTTCACTATTTCTGACAACCAGATTGCTCTTCATCGTAAATATTCGCTGGATAAACGCGGAATTTTAACACTGAACACGCTAGGATTTGAATGACGGCTTGCCACCGATCGTTTCGCACTTTTCAGCGAATATTTACGATGAAGAGCAGTGGGTCTTAATTGTTGTTGATTAAGTGAGCATTTATTTGTAGTGCTTGCATAGTATTAATGGCGGACGTTTCATAGATGTATCCCGAATTTAAATATATATAGTCCTAACCCAAAACCTAACCTTAATCCTATATAACCCTAACCCTAAACCTAATACTGACCCAAACTCTTACGATAAACCCTCTTTTAGGAATAATAGCTGATTTTAGTTTCGAATTTTACTACCGATAGTCTATGTGACTTCATTTCGGTATTTGTATGAAACTTCACCCGTATTAATGCACATGCACGTTCTTGTTATTGGCAGGAATGATCGTTTTTCTGGACGAGAGTGCTATTGGAAGTTGACACGTGTTTAAAATTATTAAGTAGCTATAAACAAATGGTGGAATTATCTGTAACCTTGTTCGAGTTAAACAGCTGTGGTAGTTTGTTCCAAATGATGTTATAGCTCTGTCTATAGTATTTTAAATTAGCTATAGTAAGCTAAATGATCCTTAAAGTTTTCATGGCGTTATTATTAAATCAATCAAAAAGCTTTGTGGTTTTCACCATGTTTAATTATTAAATCTGAGCTTTCGACCCGTGTAGCCGAGTTGTCATCAGAGAAACTAGCATACAAGTTTGCTAACGTCAACATTACAAACATGGTTGTGTGTTCAGACTTGCGTGCGCAAACATGTATCACGCAACTTCAACGGGTCTAATTATCCTAAATTTACATAGTATAAATTCTAATTGACAGGAACGAAAATTGCAGATAAAACTGAAAATAATTAAATAAAATAATAAACTAAAATTTATAAATATCCGTGTTATGAACTCAATCAACTCTTGTAGCTCCGATAAACAACTACTTCCCGTGGAAAATCAATCGAGATCGATCGATCGAGATCGCTAAACACAGAACAATGCCACAGGAAGGCAAACCTTTAAATGACATTTGGACAAGCCTTTTTCAAACTTTCATGACACGGATATTTATAAATTTTAGTTTATTATTTTATTTTACTTTTTTATATGTAAATTTATAATATGTAAATTTAGGATAATTAGACCCGTTGGAGTTGCGTGATACATGTTTGCGCACGCAAGTCTGAACACACCACCACTTGTAATGTTGCGGGTACACGGGCCGAAAGCTCAGATTAAATAATTAAACACGGTGAAAACCGCAAATTTTTTTGATTTATTTAAACATATATATATATATATATATATATATATATATATATATATATATATATATATATATATATATATATATATTATATATATATATATAATATATATATATATATATATATATATATATATATATATATATATATATATATATATATATATATATATAGTTAGTACATGCATTACTGTCCTTGTTTGCATGGTCAGGGCTTTCTAACACCACACTAACCTTCTTTTGCGTTATGTAGTTTCATTTCAAATAATAATGAACCGTTGAGAAAGCATATATATCCTGTTCTTTTCATATAGATCCTGCGATCGTTTTCTCAGGATGTTGCAGCGTTTGTGTCAATGTGTGCATTACCAAGATGACGGCTGTGCTGATATTTTATAACATTCGAAATTTGCGTATTTACCGCGAAATCGTTTTCTTCGATAAACGTAAATAAATGCTCTCAACATCAACGCCCACTATTTCTGACAACCAGATTGCTTTTCATCGTAAATATTCGCTGTATGAACGAGGTGACGACCACACCGGGTCTAATTGAAGCGGGTTGACCCGGTTATCGTGTAATAACAGCAATAGAAGTGAAGTTTTCCATGCCAAACTACAGGATAGTGTGCCTCTTTATATCAGGAAGTGTGCATCTTTATACACTTTCCTACTTCACTCGTGCGTAGCAAAGTCCCTATTTCTGTAGACTTAAAGTGGTACTACGATCAAATTTTTACCTATCGATATTTTTACGTATTTATAAAGCAGAGCTGCTAAATATTACTCGGTCGAAACCCACGTTTTACGATTCGACGATTGTAAGTATTATTTTTCTGACTCCAAATCTGCAGTTACGTCCGCCGTTAATTACGTCCTGACCAGCGTAACGAATTAGTGACGTCATATTCTCAATGCGAAGATTCCACATGACTAATTCTTCAAGTAAATCCATAGTGATCAAGATCGTTTTTTCAAATTCTTCGTCTCAAAGGCTGGACATTTCATCTACTTCTCGAAGAAAACAAGAAAACAAGTAAACTCGACTGCAATTATGGCGTACCATTGAGAATCTGACGTCCACAAACAATATTACCTTTTGAAATTGCGGGCTCTTTTGGAACACATTCTTAGTAATTGTGGCCTAAATAGTAGTGATCTCTGAGCTCAAAATACTTAATTTAAATACCATTGTTTAGTTTTTTTTTACATCGATGATCACTTTCGACCCTGAAATACTATTCTATGCTAAAGAAAATCTAAAAAACGGGGGTGAATTTTCATCGCAGTGCCACTTTAATAGTGTACGCCACAATACGCTTTTAATGAGATGAAGTTGCTATATGATATTTAGATATTATATAGGTAATTTATATAATTTAAATCTTTTTGTAATTAGCTTTTAGATATTTATTTACTATTTTATTAGTGTATCTATAAAGGATGTAAAGCGCATTCTGTCATTTATGGAGAATGCGCTATATAAGTACTATATATTATTATTATTATTATTATTATTATAAATGGTTCCGAAGGTGGTCTCTCCAATATATGGCGGTCGTGACCTATTTCCGGCTTCAATTTCAGAACAATAGATGTTTTAACTAGTTTCTTATGCAGTTATAACGTCGGTATATGATTGATTATTTCATGTTTGCACTCGATATTTGAGGAATTTCGTCTGTCATTAGCATTGACCAATTTCGTGAATACAGTCGATAGTCTTATTTTTTAAATTTTATTTCCTTACCTAATACTACAGCAGAAGAGGCCTTTGATCCGGTTTTTGAAAAATGGACGTTTATCGCCGAATATGAAAAAGCAAATGCTGCCGGATGGAAAAAATCGATAACCAGGATCAGCCACGGTTGTTGAAGAAACGACAAAGAAATCTCACAAACTGCGAAGATGATTAGGGCTATCGCCACGGTTCGAAGATCACCAAGTCTGTTTATAAGCCTGCCTGCCAAAAGAAACCAGATTACTGCTAGAGGTCGACGAATTAAGCCTGCAACCGCCATGACTTCCGGGCTGCCAGAAAGCTTAGCGATGTACCAATACTCCCAGTAAATTTGAAATGAATAACAGCAGCCAGAATAAAAACTAATTAATAGAATGAACATATAGTGTCTGCTAAATACAACACTTTTCACTTCGGCCCAGTTGATTACACGATGTTCGAGATATTCAAAATAGATCCATGGCAGAGCAACGAGCGACAAACTCATAGTAATGGCTACGAATGGAAACACTACGAAGTATCCATACATGACTTTACCACAAACTGTGTTCTTTACGTACGACGCGATCATGCCGACGACAAACAAAGATATACAACTTCCAATTTGTCCGCAAGCAATGTACGAACCGTATTTCGCTCTCTCTTTCTTGAGGTGAGTCATCACAGCCACGTTATACAGCGATGTAGTAGATATATTCAGGATGAGGTATAGCCCTCTAATCAAAACCATCAGCAGAAATATGAATGAATAACTCGAGACATAGGCGTTCCGTTTCAATGCGTTCGCCGTTCGGTTCACGAGGGGGAAATGATAATCTGAGACTGAGATGACTGAATTCGAATAATCTGCTGTTAATTTCAAACTTGGAGTATTCTTGTATGTTTTTTGCGACAAATCGGAGATATTTTTAACCCACAAGGTTGTTTTTAAGAAGTCGTTGGTCCCATTATTTAAATAATCACTTTGTGTTGTATCACATGTGCCGTATATGATCTTGGGCAGCAGTGTAAGAGGCGCCAACGACAGCAGAATAAGTAGAAGAAGGCATACGAATAAAACCAATTTTCTTGCTCGATATCGATCAGCTAAAACTCCAATGAGAGGGACAAATATAACATGCGCTCCGCCGAGAGTTGTGAACCCGATTTGTTTTGCAGTGAAGCCTAATTAGTCGATTTGACGCACTATGCTTTCATAGTCGAACCTAGAAATGCTCTTTCCAATAAACTTTTTTTGTTGATTTCTACTCCAATGGGGTCATAGAACAAATTCAGCTTGGTTGCCAAGATGGCAACTTTGGGCAACTCTTGGAATTTACGTAAATTCAAGATGGCCGCCGGCCGCCATTTTGAAAATTTAACTTTTCACCCAATTACCATAGAATGCTATGTAATGCTTCTTTTTAGAGGTTTTATTCTGCGCAGAATTCAATTTGTGTGTTATTAATTAAAAAAGAGGTCTTCTGTTTGCTATTTTTATAGTTTAATATCAAGGTCACGTGGTAAAGGTCATCAAAACAATTGACAATTTATTTTTATTGCCACCTATTTCTTTGATTACTGCCATTGTAGTGGGACAATATGAGAATTAACAATCAGGTGTAAAAAATATTTTTTATTTTAAAAGAATTATGAATGGCGTAACCAAGAGAAAAATATTTCGAAGGTCAGCGGTTGTATAATTTAAAATAAAATAACTTTAACTTTAATTGTCTAGGCTATGTGCACTTGCTCGAAGGTCTCTCGAATATACATGTCAAAAACTCTAAATTGCTTCACCTGTAATGATTCCTGAAAAGTATATTTTGCTATTTATTTATTTCTGGATATCAATAGCAAAACCAGGTAAAATTATGTATTAAACAATAATAGGCATAGTGATTGATTAACTAAAAGGTTGCTCTTAAAGCATTGCGAAAATTATCTATTTTTCATCGGGTTGTTTACGACGACAGACTGGCGCCACAGATGCAGCTAAATTTATAATTAGTTTCGCACGAGTTTCGCAGAGAGAGAAGGTGATATTCACTTGAAGCTTCTTATCGTGAAGCGCATGATGCCATACTTCTTCGTTGCTGGTTACGTACAGTATGCCCGTTACCTCACCCAGTATTTGCTGGAAATGCGTGCTCTTGATACTGAGAAAAAGGTTGACCTGGTCTGTCGACATCACGATGGATATTGGAACGCTGTCTCGGCTGATCAGTTTGGAGACCAAAATGCAATCAAGATCGGCAAAGGCATGACTCTTTCAGCAGAGTTAGTGAGCGAGTGGATTGACGCCTTCCCAATCACTCTACGTGTCAGACCGTGTAGACTATGTTTAAACTGCTGACACACCGGGCGAATATGCACAGAAGAAGCACAAGGAGGAGCTGAAGCACCGGCGAATATTGGATGCACATGATCGAAGTTTAATTGATGCGGAAGTGCAGAAATACCCACACCCACTAGAAGAACATCGTGGTCATCTCTACAACCCAGTTAGCGGCCAGATTGCCCCCGCTTCTGTAAACGTGGCTGATTCTGGTGTGATTGGGAGAAAGATGGAAAGCAAATTCATCGACAGTCTACCTGATGGATTTTACCAAACTATCAGTAGCCCAATCAAAACCATGCATATCTCTAAGCGCAAGGGCAAGAGTAACAAGAATAAAAAAGGAACAGATCTTGAAAACATCTTTCTCCGGCTTTTGACGATTGGTCAGCGGCGACAGTTGGAGCTAAGGCCACTGTTTGCGTACGAACTGTGTGCAGTACCTTCATCGCTCATAGATGAGCATAGTTGTCTCCGTAAGGCCAACAAGTCATGTGTGGTTAAACGCCTTGGAGTCCTTGAAATCTTGCCCGTTGTTGCAGATACTGTGATCGTAGATGTTTCACAACTCTTCTACCATATTGTCTGGCCATATGGTGGAAATGCGTCAGATCTGATTGCGTCCATCCGATATGTCGTTCAAGTCGCTACCCAGACCATGCTGAGAAAATAGTCGTGTTTGACAAGTACAAAGGCGTCTCTGCGAAAGATCATGAGAGAATGAGGCGCGTTGGCGAAGCTGTCATCGACTTCGAAATTTCAATCACCGGCCCTCTGCCCAAAAGAGATGCAATATTAAAGAGCAAGAACAACAAGAGGAGGCTGGCGAGCGTCTTGTGTACTTTCGATCCTGGAGACAATACGACAATGGATTCTCTGGATGATGGTGTATTTGGTCATGATGAAGCAGACGTTACCATGTGCATGGTGTCTTATGTCCTTGAAACTGCTAGGCGTGGCAAGAGCGTGATTCGTGTGCTAAGTGACGACACAGATGTTTTTCTCCTTTTGGTCTACTGGGTTTACCGAGCGGAACTGCATTGCAAGGTGCAGATGGAACGCTGGGATGGGACAGTGCTGGATATCAATGCCACCTGCTCGAATCTAGGGTCAAAATACTTGCAGTTGATTGGCATGCACACCCTTAGCGGATGTGATACAACATCTTATCTGTTTGGCAAAGGAAAGATCAGCGCCCTAAAGACCTTGCTTAATGGGACTTGTTTAACCAACGTGCTTGGTGAAGTTGGCGCAACCCAAGTAGATGTTATGGAGGCAGCGAAGCCCTTCATCGTTTCTCAGTCTCTATGGCCAGGCACCAGGGACATCAATGGAATCTGCTCGTTTTAACCTCTTCACCAAAAAGGAGAAAAGCCCGAAGGTTATGTCTCTACCACCGACATCAGCCAACCTGTCCCAGCACGTGTTGCAAGCTCACCTCCAAACCATGCTGTGGAAAGCAGCGGACCACCAAGCCCCTCCCGTTGAGTCCGAGGACATCACTAGATTTGGATGGGAGATTCAAGACGGCATTTCAACTCCTGTCATTGCTCCGGGAGATCCAGCTCTACCAGAGCTAATAGACGTGATTCGCTGTCAGTGCAAGGCACAAGGCAGCACTGAAGTGTAGCACCGAGGCATGTAGCTGTAACAAGCAACATATTTCCCGCACGTCGTACTGTAACTTCGCTGCTGAAGATGCCTGCTGTAATCCGTATACACGCAACGTTCTGGTTGAAAGTTATGTCGACATCGAGAGTGAAGATGAAGAAGAGGGATTAGTGGAGGTTGAAGATGATGAAGGTGAAGAATGTGAAGAATTCGACAGTGAATTTTATGAGTATGATCCTGAAGATGATGAGTGGGAATGAAGTTGCTTAGCAAAGTAATATACGTATGCAGTAAACACTAGCATTATATCTAACATGCTAAAAGTATTTATTAATATCATTTAGACCAACGTACTTACAATGACTTTGGTGCATGTTATAATATGTAAGATTAAAGATTCTATATTTATCTTCTTGAATAGAAAGAAGTGTGAATGGATAAAGAAATGAATTATCCCTTGATACGTTTACCGGAATTGTAAATATGTGTTCCAAATATAATATATTACGATTCAATTTTTTGTCTTTCTCTCTCATCTTGATGGTGACCTGAAGTTTATCACGTCAATTTGACATAATATTAAAAAAATAACGAAAATATTATTTCTAATTTAAAAAATAACGCAAGAAATGTATTCTCCACACCGTAAAACCCCTAAAAAGAGACATTGGACGTTATTATACAGAAACTTGTTAAAAAGTTAAATTTTCAAAATGGCGGCCGGCGGCCATTTTGGATTTATGTAAATTATCGGAGTTGCCCAAAGTTGCAAAGTTGGCAACCAAGCTCAATTTGCTATAAAACACCATAGGATTATAAATCAGCAAAAAAACTTCATTGGAAATAACATTTCTAGGTTCCAAAAATGACAAATCGACTAAATTGCTTCAGGTACAATGCATAATATTCCTGAAAGGACACCAAACTTGATAAAAAGAAGAAAATAATCCATCTCAACGCAACGGTTTTCAACGACCACGAGAAAGATACCATGTTAATCTTTATAGCAAAGATACCTTGTTATGCTGAAATTTTAAATGATTCCTTTTGAAAAAAGAATGTTCGTTTCACATTTGCATAAATATCTTGTCACAACTGAATGCCTGCGTAACAAAAAGCGTCATTCCGCCACATCAGGAAATGAACCTTGCGGGTGACTGGAAATTTGTTAAACGACAACGAAAAATATCAATATAATATTTCTTCTATATTTTGGTGCAACACTAATGGAGAAAATAGCAACTTCAGGTACTGAAAAGCGTATTGTGGGTACACTAGTAGGTCTACGGAAATAAGGACTTTCCTACGGTGCGCATGAGTAAAGTAAGAAAGTGTATATATTCATTACGGCACATTGCTCTATTCCCTAGAGGATGAAGTATCGGGATTCCTGATATAGAGGCACACTGTCCTGAACTCTTTCTTCCTTTCGAAATAAAATCACTGCTCACATCATTTACAAAGAGTAATAAATAACTTGACGTGCCTGTAAATTAAGATTCTAATAAGGTTCTTATCGTGTAAATAATTTAATATTCTACCTCATATATTATTATATTCTACCACGTGATTAAATATTCTACTGTAAATAGCTCTTAATATCATTCTTCATGTTTGCTAGACAAATCAGCTTCGGTTGACGGGGCCAGCGTGTATAAAAAAGTTTCTATATAAAGAGGCACGATCTATCCTGTAGAAGTCACTTAGTTAACAGTGTTGGCAACAAAACTTAAACTTCGCTTCTCTTGCTATCGCTATCGCTATAGTTCTTACTATAATTATGTAATTAGGCATGAATTCTCTGTTCAGGGGGGGGGGGGCTAGCTGGTTATGCTGGGGGCCGCGGTTTTCACGAGCCAGGGTTGGCTCCCATCCCGTCTACGAATAAACTCGTTTGAATGTATACACGATCGCGGGGTCGTCACCACGAGTGATAATGCCGGGATAAGATTATGGGTATATTACAAGTAATATTTGGCATTTCACTCGATTAAACTACATGTTGTAAGGATTTATGGTGAAGGAAAATTTCGGAATATATACATTTTAAGACCAAACCGGGACCAAGTTGTGAAAAATGCAACTTCAAGGCCTTAATTCTGGCTGGAATTGAACCCGCGACCCTGCGATGCTAGTGCAGTGCTCTGACCACTGAGCTATACGGAGACCGTTGCCGAGAGTTTAGTCACGAGTTCTGTATATATAGTGGTGGTAATGCCGGGATAATATTCTGGGTATGTTACAAGTAATATTTCGCATTTCATTCGATTAAACTTCATGTTCTAAGGATTTTAAGAATGTGGATTCATTTTCATGTTAGCCTGAGCAAGATTCATAAATTGAATCCAAACACAACTACTGTACACATCCTGATCTTACAGACGATCATAAGCGTTAAGTTGACGCGAAAATATTTCGTGCACTTAAATGGCTAAATTTAGCATGCTATTTCCAGTTGGCGCGGTTACTTTCCTGCCGCAGGGCATGAGATCGGTTTGATTCACAGCTGACGGGTTAATTCAAACTAAACTGTTTGACAAGATTGAAACGACTGTAATTATTGAGTACAATCTGTATATGATGATGCAAATTATTACAAATATCTAAGTTATTATGGAAAGAACTGTGAATACAGGCGGTCACATAAGTGACGCAATCTCGCTCTCTTTATTAAATAAAACATTATAATTTACATAATATAGAATAAAACAGAGAAACACACCAAAGGCGTGAGAGTTTGGCTTCCTGTGGTTAGCCCCCCGAACAAAGCATTCATACCTAATTATATAATTATATTAAGAACCATAGCGACAGCCGCTTACATCAAGCGAAGTTTAAGTTTCGTTGAATTTCTCTTCAGCTTTTCATAAATATCTTGTCACAAACTGAATGCAGTTATACGAATTCATTTGCCCACATCAAGAAATGAACTGCGGGGATGACTGGAAATTTGTTAAACAAAAACACAAAATATACAGTATGTAACAAAGAAACAGAACTCGCATAAAATTAATTAGTATTCCTTTAAAACAACATGTGGTGGTAGTTTGAAAGCCCTGCCCCTAAACATCTCTGAGCCACGGATGCATAAAATAATATGGTTATATACATTTCAGGCGATTAACGCGGTGTTTATATGTTTACACTTGAAATCAACTCGGTACGCATTCAGTTTGTGACAAGACATTTATGCAAATCTGAATTAGAGAACATTATTTCTTTGGAAAGGAATCTTGTCTAAAATTTCAGCATAACAAGGTATCTCTGATATAATGCAAAGTGAAAAGGTGGTAAACTGCCAAGAATTTAGTGACGAAATACTGACGTTTCGAGCGGAGCCCTTCATCTTACTCTGATGAAGGGCTCCGCTCGAAACGTCAGTATTTCGTCACTAAATTATTGGCAGTTTACCATCTTTTCACTTTGCTATATATTCAAAACACTGTCTACGCAGCACTCTACTTTTTTTATCTCCGATATAAGCCTGACATGGTATCTTTCTCGTGGTCGTTGAAAACCGTTGCGTCTAAGCTGGATTATTTTCTTCCTTTTCTCAAGTTTGATGACCTTTCAGTAATATTACGCATTGTACCTGAAGCAATTAGGCTTCACTGCAAAACAGATCGGGTTCACAACTCTCGGCGACAAATATGGAGTTTTAGCTGATCGATATCGAGCAAGAAAATCGGTTTTATTTGTATGCCTTCTTGTACTTATTCTGCTGTCGTTGGCGCCTCTTACAATGCTGCTCAAGATTATATACGGCACATGTGATACATCACCAAGTGATTATTTAAATAATGCGTCAAACGACTTCTCGAACACGACCTTCTGGGTTAAAAATATCTCCGATTTCTCGCCCAAAACATACAAGAATACTCCAAGTTTGAAATTAACAGCAGATTGTTCAGTCGTCTCAGTCTCATATTATCATTTTCCCCTCGTGAACCGAACGACGAACACATTGAAACGGAACGCCTTATTCATTCTTATTTCTGTCTCGTCTATCTCGAGTTATTCATTCTTATTTGTGCTGATGGTTTTGATTAGAGGGCTATATACCTTATCCTGAATATATTAGTCAGGGCTGTTATGATACCAACACGAAACTTTGCAGTCTTATAGAGTTTGAGGTGCTTAAAAAGATAGGCTCGGGACCCCAACGTACGCCAAAGTGCCTCTAAATGCCATTTTTAGACAGACCAACTAGGTGCCAGACACCCCGGAGAGTTTTGTGCAATTTAACCTTATAACGTGATTAAGTAGCCTGCGAAGCAGGCGTTTAGGAATTGGGGGAGGGGGCCGGGGACTGGGGTGAGTGCGGATGGAACGCCTGCACGAAAGACCCATGTTTTTGGATTTCTACGTCAGCCACCAGAGGACGCTAAATTCTGATTGGCTAACTCAACTCATTTGTATTCCGGGTTTTCCAGTCAGGAAATAAACTTTTAAAAATGGCGACTTTAGAAAAACCGTGTTGATAGATTATTTTCTTTCGAAAGCTTTAACCGTTCTTCAGTTCGTTGCTGGTCGTAGCTTTAAATTAAAACAGGAACAAAAAGTTGCTACGAGGGAGCTGCTGGCAGGAAAATATGTTTTGAATTTTGATGGTATTACCAACGGGATTTAGCAAGAGTTTGATTTTGGATTTGATAGATTTACCAGACGTTCGTGCGATTCGTGATTATCAGTCGGCAGGGGAAGCAGCTATATTATTGTGATTTCTACCTTGTCCTTGTCTTCAGGTGTTTCAACAATGCTCTCTGGGCCTTCGGAGAATTCCTTAGACGTTTTCAGAATAAAGAGACTTACGGCTAAACGCATATAAGTGATGGTTTCTACGTTGTCTTGCATATGAAATTTCTTGGCCAAATCTCATTTTGATATTCCACTTTCAAGGACCGATCGTTTTAATAAGTCTTTTATTCCAGCTATGTGCACCATTGAGAATTATCATTAGTTTTCAACTTGAATTCTGTAATTAATGTATTTTTAATCTTCAATTTTTGTAAGTTTCTAAGTATCATTTTTTGTACATTTTAATCTTGTAAATTACGCAATTCAGCCTTTGGGCTGCTATGTAATTTGTTTTAATAAACTATCTATCTATCTATCTATCTATCTATCTATCTATCTATCTATCTATCTATCTATCTATCTATCTATCTATCTATCTATCTATCTATCTATCTATCTATCTATCTATCTATCTATCTATCATTCTATCAGGGCTATTAATGTTATCGGTTGGTGGAACATTGCTGTCTCCTTTCGCATGTGTTGATACTGATTTCGTAAAGTTATAAAGTTCAAAAGCATTTCTTATTTTCTCTGCCGCAAGACCTACAAACCCGCTCGGAGAAAGTTTCACTGCGTAGTAATGCAAGGTGTATTCTGCAGACCAATGAAATGTAGCAACCATTATGCATACCTACCGGTAACACGAAGTACCCGTTCATCTCAACACTGTTCCCCAATTCCACTGGCTAAAAGCATTTATTATACATTCAAAATTCATTCTCTTTTCTTGTTGGTCAATTCCAGTGAATTCTCAATCTCTGGCAGGTGCGACCTCATTTCTGTTGAATACTGTGAATTATTGCACGGAGGTGTTCAAAACATAAATTATTGAACGCTGATGACGTCACTAGGACCAAGCGTGAAAAAATTACAAAATAAAAAATGCCTGTAGTAGATTTGTTTGTATGTTTTTAGTAGGACTATCTTGAACAATGTATAATAAAACAATTATTGGATTCGGCTTACGCATGATATTAAGAGTTTTCCAGACCTCGGGCAAAGTTATCTGCTTTGGCAGATAACATTGACCTCGGTCTGGATAATTCTTGATATCATGCTCAGCCTCATCCAATAATTGTATATTATGCTGTACTGTTACTACCATACAATAACATTATAAAGGTATAAGGTATCTAAAAATATATACTTGCAATTAAAGGATCATTCATACATCTCACGGAAATTTAGGGGAGGGGTACACATGTCAGTCCTGGGTACCGGGTTTTGCTCTCGCCGGCCTTGATAATTTCTTTCTTAGTGATTTATGGTAGAAACAGCAGTAAACTTCTTCTGTTCAGTGCAGGTGCCAGGTACTGCACTCAAAAATTTAAAAAGTTTACGCTATTTAGTTTGATGTGCTATTGAAGAATTAAATTCAAACAACACGTACAAAGCTCTCAGAGATATTGTCCACTGCAAATTTATTCAGTTTTGCAAACTAAATGGGATAATACCTAATTCAAGTACAGTACTGTATTATAGTAGTAAATTAGCAACTACGCTATAAAAGTTTCAAACAGTATAAGCGGGCGAGGGGTGTTGCGTATAACGTATTTCTAGTACAGAAAATTCAATGTGTCTAGTAACCATGAAAGTGCACAAACTGGACAAAAACATAGAGCAAAGACTTGTGCCGCGTTTCCAGACAATATAATTATAGTGACTATATGATTGCATGCGTCAGGTCTTTCTAACATCACACTAACCTTCTTCTGCGTTATGTAGTTTCGTTTCAAATAATAATGAACCGTTGAGAAAGCACATAGATCCTGTTTTTTTGAAACATTTCGTCAAACATTTCAGCGATCGTTTTCTCAGGATGTTGCAGCGTGTGTGCATTGCTGTGGAAGCATATGGTCTACCGATGACCGCCGCGTTGACATTTCCTTACATTCGAAATATATTTGCGGGGAAATCGTTTTTTCAATGTAAATAAATGCTCTCTTCCTCAACATCAACGCCCACTATTTCTGAAAACAAGATTGCCCTTCATCGTAAATATTCGCTGTATGAACGCGGTGACGACCACAATGTGAAAACCAGCTGGGGGGGGCCCCCCCCCCCCCCCCCCAGCAGAGCATTCATACCTAATTACATAATTATAGTAAGAACTATATGGACAGCAATAGAAGCGAAGTTTAAGTTTCGTTGCCAACACTGTTAAACGAGTGACTTCTACAAGTATCAGGAATCCTCCCTTGTTGACAACCCTTGTGTTAATGTGTTGTAACCGCGTTCTCAACATCTATTCACAATATAATAGTTCATGAACATGTATAATATTAAACAGATGTAACTTGAACAATTCCATAAAAATGCAGTTGAACATAAAGATAAAACAGTTGTATATCATAGTTCTCTGTACAAGGCTTACATAAAAATGCAGTTCAATATGAACACAAAACAGTTAACGTATATGTACAGGTAATACCAGTTGACAAATTAAGTTAATCAGAATTTGTTTCTGATGTGGACACGGATGTGTATTCTTCTGCATGCTCAATATCTGTTATCTTGTTATCTACATATCATATGTGATATTGAATGATTTGCCATATTCAACAATAAAGAAGACCATGTCTAATGTCTTCTTCTGATGTGGTATATTTAAGATGGATGTTGCTTCCCAGATACTGATCAGCGTGAACACAATGGCTCTTGTGCTCTTGAATGAGAGTCAAAAACTTTAAAGTTCCCTTCAGAAGTCTTAAAAATTACAACAGTGTTGCAATCAACTATCAACAGACAATGCTGAGAATCCAAAAATAGACTATTGAGTGCATTTTGCAAAGAATAATAAGGTAGATTATTATAGTTGCCATAAACAAATCACCGGCAAATGGGTCACTATATATTGTAAAGAATACATTTTATCAGAAGCTGAAACCATTTCTGGCACGTCAGTTAAAAGCAACAAGTTTTAATTAATATAATTGCTTATACAAGTATAAAGGCTATTTCCAGCACACAATATGACATTCAAGAATGATGAATTCCATGCATTAATACTTGTCATTTGATTATGTATTATTGCAGTCAAAGACATGGCCACACATTGTTTACCAGCATTTTGTTTAAACTTTCTGGTATTGCCTTGGCTAAAATCAGCACATATTGTTTTACTTGGGTCCACAACATCATATATTGTGGGTCCAGGATTTTCTTCGACATCATTTGCCATTCTCAACAACAGTGGAACATACACATTATAACATGACGTTTTATTGGACGACATGCACTATCACTTGACTTAAACTTTGACATTGCTCTGTCAACTTCTTTGTTGGCAAATATAAAAATACACTGAGGTAAAATATTGGTATCAGCTGAAATAACATCAACATTGTTCCACAAAAGTTTATATCTTCGAGTAGTGTTGAATGCTGTTTGACTCTTATATTATTGTGTGAACCAATTCGAGCACGATATTGCTCAATTGTCACTCCCATTTAGACAAAATGTTCAGTTATATTTTAACAAGGTTTTTATCTGTACAGATGTAAGTTTCTTGAGTCAACAGGCACAAATTATGCCTTCGTTTGTATTTGTTTTTAGCGAGCACCACGACTTCGCTAGGATTGTTTTTAGCGAGCACCATGCGACTTCGCTAGGTTTGGAGTATGGTTGTAAATGGAGTAGCAACTAAATTACGTCACAAAATGTCATAAAACTGGCCCCGACATCCATCCGTACGCCAATTTTAAATATCGAGATCCTCGTTGACTATACATAGGTGCGCAAAGAGGTCCGAGCACGAGACATACGTAACCCACGTCAAGATTAGTGTGCAGCCTACGGCAGCAATTATTATTATTTCCGTATAGAGTTAGTGTATGAAACAATACGCTTTTAATGACCTGAAGTTGCTATTTTGAACCTCAATATTAAGTTTGATATGGAAAATGTCTCTACACCAAAATATAGCAGAGATATTATATAGATTTTTCGTTGTCGTTTAAGAAATTACCAGTAACCCATCGCAGTTCATTTCTTCAAGTTACGCATTCAGTTGTGACAAGATATTTATGCAAATATGAAGACATATTAAGGAATTTATCGAATATTTCAGCACAACAAGGTATTTTTTATATAAACCTGACATGGTATCTTTCTCATGGTCGTTGAAAAAACCGTTGCATTGAGATGGTTCATTTTCTTCTGTTGGTCAAGCATGGTGATCTTTGACGAATATTATGCATTGTACCTGAAGCAATTAGGCTTCACTGCAACACAAATCGGGTTAACAACTCTCGGCGGAGCGCATGTTATATTTGTCCCTCTCATTGGAGTTTTAGCTGATCGATATCGAGCAAGAAAGTTGGTTTTACTTGTATGCCTTCTTGCACTTATTCTGCTGTCGTTGGCGCCTCTTACAGTGCTGCCCAAGGTCATACGTGGCACCTGTAATACAACAGAAAGTGATTATTTAAATAATGGGACCAACAATATCTTGAACACAACCTTGTGGGTTAAAAATATCTCCGATTTGTCGCTCAAAACATACAAGAATATTCCAAGTTTGAAATTAACAGCTTTTCAGTCATCTCAGTAATCAGGGTATTCAGTCATCTCAGTCTCAGATAATCAGTCTTTCCTTGTGCAACGAACGGGAAACCCATTGAAACGGAACACCTCTGTCTCGAATTATTCATTCGTGTTTCTGCTGATGGTTTTGATTAGAGGGCTATGCTTCATCCTGTATATATCCACCACATCGCTGTATAACGTGGCTGTCATGACTCACCTCAAGAAAGAGAGAGCGAAATACGGTTCGTACATTGCTTGCGGACAAATTGGAAGTTGTATATCATTGTTTGCCGTCGGCATGATCGCGTCGTACGTAAAGAACACAGTTTGTGGTAAAGTCGTGTATGGATACTTCGTAGTGTTTCCGCTCGTAGCCATTACTATGAGTTTGTCGCTTGTTGCCCTGCCATGGATCTATTTTGAATATCTCGAACATCGTGTAATCAACTGGGCGGAAGTAAAAAGCGTTGTATTTAGCAGACACTATATGTTCATTCTGTACATTAATTTTTATGTTGGCTGCTGTTATTCATTTCAACTATACTGGGAGTATTGGTACATCGCTAAGCTTTCTGGAAGTCCGAAAGTCATGGCGCTTGGAGGTTTAATTCGTCGACCTCTTGCAGTAATCTGGTTTCTTTTGGCAGGGAAGCTTATAAACAGACTTGGTGATCTTCGAACCATGGCGATAGCCCTATTTATCTTCGCAGTTTGCGAAATTTCTTTGTCCTTTGTTCAACTACCCTGGCTAATGCTGGTTATCGATTTTTTCCATCCGGCTGCTTTTGCTTTTGGGTATACGGCGATAATCATCCATTTTTCAAAAACAGGATCAAAGGCCTCTTCTGCTGTGGTATTAGGTAAGGAAGTAAAATAATTTAATGCTATCGATATTCGAGAAGTTGGACAATGCTTATGGTAGAGGAAATACCTCGAATATCGAGTGCAAACATAAAATAATTAGAAATACGTTCCACAATAACTCATCGCACGCATCGCACGCTCCGTGTATTTATTAGAGCACAAATTGCAAAAGGCCGTTGACCCTTTTCATCCTGGATTTTGAACGTTATCTCTGCCAACATTCAATCGATTTCAATTATAAAAACAGATTTGGAATTATAGAGTCTAAATACATTACATGCACGTACCTATTATATTACGCAAAGTGCACCCTTCGTAAAAACCTCTTTATGTATAGTTCGTCAGATCATAAATTGCCAATGGCCGCCTTCGCATTTCCCAAATATTGTCCGATTCAAACGGATCACCCAAAAGGACTTTTTATTTCCTTATAAGGAGTTGGTCCTACCATGCTCCGTACAAATAAATATATATACAAACTTTTCGTGAGAAATGGATCCCTGCCGCAGCGAGATTATCACGCTCGCTTGCGAAGGGAAAAATAAAAATCGTTGTCGTGTGATATTATGTCGTTATAATCATATGGACTTATGACACGGATATATATGACAAGGTCATATCGGACGAGACTGGGAATAGCAAAATAATACACTGCATTAAACTAGCATATAGACCTCTTTCATAATGGCGCCCAAATTAAATATTCTTTTATATTCATTTAAATTAGCCTTTCTGACCTCGTTCGTGTGTCTGTAATTCCAAGAATCGTCGCTTTGTAACGAGGCCAGAAAGGCTAATTTGCATGCATATAAAAGAATATTTAAACTGGCCGCCATTATGAAAGAGGTCTATACGTTGCCCATGTGGAATTGTCAACACGGTAACGGTAACTTCCATACGCTCTTTATGAGAAAACTACGTTCGCTAGCCGGATAAGATGTATACGCATATTGTAAACAGATAATTTATCTTTGTTTTAATATATATATATTGTGGCTTTGGGAGTTGATTATTTCTCAAGAAAACGATCGTCGAAGACAGCCGAAAGTTCGTGTTTTTGTTTAGAAGAATGGTATCCGTAATACGAAAATTATACTAAAGAGAACTAAGTTAGCTATTTATAAAAGACTTTATAAATCACAGCGGTGCGGTTACGGTTAGAAATCTCGTTTGGCGGGGAGTTAGGGTTGGGGCCTTTATTGTTTTGGGGTCGGTTACAATCCAATTAACTAGGAGGCTGGCACAAGGACAATGAAGTATTTGCTCGTCAGGGCAACGTATATGCTTGTTAGGCCAAAAAAAAACACCCTGTTTGAAGAAAGATAACACAATAGACAACATGTACAAATCTGTACGGCAAGGTGGTTTTTCAGTATTTAGAGAAATAACTTGCTTTTAAAGTGGTTCTGGAAGAATGCGTGTTTCGCATTCGCCGTGTTAACGTTTCGAACATAACAACAATAGGTCATACTCATGCCATATAAAATATCACAGCCAAGTGCCCTATCAATCGTGTAAACTGCAAAGTGTTCTCCTACCAATTGGAAACATGTCTGGAGGTCAACAGAATATATTCCAAGGACTTCTTCCCGATAGAGTTGTGCTTGGGATGGTGGATGCAGATGTTTACAACGGATTAGAATGGAAAGAATCCTTTTAATTTTAAGAACTACAACACGACATTTCTTGCATTATCACTGAATGGAAAACACCGCCCTGGCAAACCACTTCACCTAAAATTCTCCGAAGCAGAAGGAACCAACTATGTTTCAGGATTCCAAACGCTGTATGCTGGTACCAACAAGTTGTTTCAGAATTCCTCGAGACGAATCGCTATTCCTTGTACGTGTTTGATTTAACAGCTGATCTAAGTGTTACAGATCATGTTCAACCTATCCGGGATGGGAACGTCTACCTGGAGTGCAAGTTAGGCAAGGCTCTGGACGCTGCTATTAAAATCGTGGTGCTTGGAGAATTTCAAAATCGTATCCAGATTGATACTAGCCGTAACGTGCTAAGTGACTTCAGAAGCTAAAATGAACACATGTCAACTTCTTCTGTCCTACAAAGTGACACATATGCCAAACCGTCCAGTCTTTACAAATGTTTTACCCTCGGATCATTTACCAAGTCAGATACAGAAAAGACCTAAAGGATTTATTATAAACGTTGATCCCAGCAATGGAACTGGTACACACTGGGTTGCTGTTTACATCACCTCGGATGGAAAAGGAGAAGTATTCGACACTTATATAGGGCCAACGCCCAGATTTTTACAGCAGATACATTGGAACCTTTCTACAAGATCATAGCAGCACATTTACTTGGAATGAAAAGACTCTGGACTCACCATGGTCTCGTGTGTGTGGACAATACTGTTTATTTTATGCTTTGCATCGTAGTAGAAATATTCCCATGTCAACTATCGTTAGTATGTTTACGGATCAACAGGTGTGGAACAATACATTAGTTCGTGATTTTATACGTAAATGGTATTTTGAATAAGAATAAAGACACGTTGTAACTGTAAGAATATTTATTCGATAAAATATTTACAAAAATATTATGAATACCATTTATATGGATTTTTTGTCTTTGCGTTTCTTTCTTGATTTCACTGGTGCCACTGGAGACTGTAGTGATGGCGTGAGAGAGAGGCAGCTAGAAGATAAAGGCTTGTTCCTATACTTGTTCACTAAATTTAGACGATCTTTGTTTCGGATGATTCCTTCAGATACATGGAAACGTCCATTATTTGGTTAGAAAGCTCGCAAATTGTTCTAAAAAAGGAGCGAGTAGAAAAGGTAAGATTCAGCTACCTTTTTGTAAAATATACTCTCCTTCTTTTCATGATCGGGTTTCTCTTATCAGCGACAGTCTGAATGTGTTCTGAGTATGCGGTAAGCTTTTTATACCTTTGGACTAATTTTAATCGTTTCACGGCAAATGTTCAAAAGGCACTCGGTAATGGTTCCAATAAATCTTTGTCTGCGGCGTTTATTATTTATTATATATTTATTATAGTTATTTAGTTATTTATTTGTCCGTAACATGCTACAGTCAGATTATGACCTAGATCCGCCCCTGAGCCATGCATAGTAATTTTAAGTAGAATGTCCACTGACACCTTCGTTGGACCTATCCCTACAACCATATCTTTCATAACACTAAAATTATTCTGTTACTTTACACTACTTAGTTCGTACGCATAGTTCTTTGGACCTCCTGAAACAAAGGTCAGGGTATTTGTTAACGTTATAACTACCTGTACTGGGGCATTTACCCGAGTAGGCCCATTACTTGCCCCAGTAGTGAAGCAAAATGTTTGGTTTTTGGCCCCAATTGGCCCTGGGCCCATTTCATTATCAATAAAAGTATCATGCTTTAAACTGCCTGCCTTCCCTATAATTATCCCTGGAAGTCTTCAAATCCCTGTCTTCTGGAAAGTCACATTCTCGTCCACAGTCCCTCTCCCGCTTGTCAGCTGGTGTCATATGTACTTCTAGCACGTATTCCATATTATAAGGAAATGGCCTACGAGCAAATACAAGGCATTGACGAGCAAATACAAGGCATTGGCGAGCAAATACAAGGCATAATCGAGAAAATAGATTCACCTCGTACTAGTCCACTTGTAAAGTGTAATTTCCACTTATTGGACTTGTTTTGAGTTAAGTGCTATTTCCAAAAGATTACCAAAAACCATATCTCTTGTAATCTGGTAATATTTTGGAAGTAGTGTGACGATCACATCGGCTATCATGTAAAACTCGGTAGCTACCCCCCACGGGCAGAGCATTCATGCCTAATCTCGTCGTGGCAGGGATAGATTTCTCAGGGATATATATATATATATATATATATATATATATATATATATATATATATATATATATATATACGAAAGTATACAATGTGCCCTACCGGCTATCACCATATGGCTTTATGGTAACTGTGGACTTGGGACCCACTATGTACGGCTACACATTGTTGGATTGCATTGTGGAGTCACCAGAGTGCTCAAACTGCGAGCAGTGAGCAATGCATAATGCTAACAGTAAACGTCTCATTGAGAGAGACTCTCCGCCCAATCCATGAGAGTGCTCAAACCACATGAGCGGTGAGCGTAATATATACGAAAGTATACAATGTGCCCTACCGGCTATCACCATATGGCTTTATGGTAACTGTGGACTTGGGACCCACTATGTACGGCTACACATTGTTGGATTGCATTGTGGAGTCACCAGAGTGCTCAAACTGCGAGCAGTGAGCAATGCATAATGCTAACAGTAAACGTCTCATTGAGAGAGACTCTCCGCCCAATCCATGAGAGTGCTCAAACCACATGAGCGGTGAGCGTAATATATACGAAAGTATACAATGTGCCCTACCGGCTATCACCATATGGCTTTATGGTAACTGTGGACTTGGGACCCACTATGTACGGCTACACATTGTTGGATTGCATTGTGGAGTCACCAGAGTGCTCAAACTGCGAGCAGTGAGCAATGCATAATGCTAACAGTAAACGTCTCATTGAGAGGGACTCTCCGCCCAATCCATGAGAGTGCTCAAACCACATGACCACTATGTACGGCTACACATTGTTGGATTGCATTGTGGAGTCACCAGAGTGCTCAAACTGCGAGCAGTGAGCAATGCATAATGCTAACAGTAAACGTCTCATTGAGAGAGACTCTCCGCCCAATCCATGAGAGTGCTCATATATATATATATATATATATTATATATATATATATATATATTATATATATATATATATATTCTTATATATATATATATATATATATATATATATATATATATATATATATATATATATATATATACATATATATATATATATATATATATATATATATATATATATATATATATATATATATATATATATATATATATATATATATATATATATATATATATTATATATATAAAATCTATTTGAAAATCTATTTGCTCTAACTATATGTTGTTGAGCACTCTTTGCATTTCGTAGACCAAAACCTACACGTATATATATATATATATATATATATATATATATATATATATATATATATATATATATATATATATATATATATATATATATATATATATATGTTGAAAGGATTTATGGTGAAGGAAAATTTCGAGTGTTGGAATACATACATTTTAAGACCAAACCGGGACCAGTTGCGAAAAATGCAACTTAGCGGCCTTCCGGTAGGAATTGAACCGCGACCCTGCGATTACTAGTGCAGTGCTCTGACCACTGAGCTACGGAAGCCGTTGCCGTGAGCCTAGTCACGAGTTCTGTATATATGGTGGTAATGCCGGGATAAGATTCTGTGTATATTATAGGTAATATTTGGCATTTCACTCGATCAAACTACATGTTGAAAGGATTTATGGTGAAGGAAAATTTCGAGTGTTGGAATGCATACATTTTAAGACCAAACCGGGACCAGTTGCGAAAAATGCAACTTAGCGGCCTTCCGGTAGGAATTGAACCCGCGACCCTGCGATTGCTAGTGCAGTGCTCTGACCACTGAGCTACGGAAGCCGTTGCCGAGAGCCTAGTCACGAGTTCTGTATATATAGTGGTAATGCCGGGATAAGATTCTGTGTATATTATAGGTAATATTTGGCATTTCACTCGATCGCCTTGCGTGAAACTGACAGTTGCGGCTTTTATCATTTTGAGGTAAGACCACTTTGAATCGAAAGTAGTCTTACCTCAAAATGATAAAAGCCGCAACTGTCAGTTTCACGCAAGGCGATCTTCAAGCGAATGAAAAATTTCGATATTGATGGCCGCTTAAGTAGCTTTGGTCGAAAGGTGGGCGTAATGGGTGGTATTGATGGCCGCTTAAGTAGCTTTGGTCGAAAGGTGGGCGTAAAACAAACTACACAAAATTTTCAAAAGAAACACGCTAAAAGTCAGTTAGTTGCATGAATAACGTCAAATCCTCAATCATGAGACACAATTCACACATACTCAGGAAAAACAAGCCACAACATGAAAACGCAAATAGTTGTAACTGCAGAGACAAGAGTAAGTGCCCACTTCCTGGGCAGTGCTTGACAAACAACATAGTATACAAGGCAACAGTTTCCACAAATGACACAAACAGCACCAAACACTACATACAGTAGGCATGACAGCAAGTAGTTTTAAAGAGCGATACAGAAACCACACTAAGTCATTTCAAAACAAAATATATTTAAACGAAACGGAACTTTCGAAACATATTTGGAGTTTAAAAGAAAAGAAACAAGATTTCAATATAACCTGGTCTATTTTGAAAAAAGCGGCTTCGTATTCGGGAGGATCAAAAAGATGCAATTTATGTTTGCAAGAAAAACTTTGTATAATGAAAGCAGACAAACATTTCCTACTCAACAAAAGATCAGAAATAATTTCGACATCCCGTCATAAAAACAAATTTAAAATTAGCAACGCAAAAATTTGAGGAATGCATGCATTGTTTCGGCGACCACACGCCCACGCGCCCATTACGCCCACCTTTCGACCAAAGCTACTTAAGCGGCCATCAATATCGAAATTTTTCATTCGCCTGAAGATCGCCTTGCGTGAAACTGACAGTTGCGGCTTTTATTATTTTGAGGTAAGACAACTTTCACTATATATTCGCTCTACCTTTATGGTATTGAGCACTTTCAACGTTCCGTCACATTCGTTTTAGTATATATTATATATATATATATATATATATATATATATATATATATATATAGTTAAAAATGGTTTATTTACAATTAAAAGTTAAAAACATTTACTCGAGTTTCACGCTCAAGGCGATCATCAGACTGAAGAACATGTCAAAGAACGGGGGGCTTATATAGATAGTACCTGATTATTTGCATAACATTAAAATTATAACCTAATGTTGCATGCATAAAATTACATGGAATTTTCCTAATTGAACCTAAGGTTGCTTACATAAAATTTATTGTCGTGTCTGCACTTAGATATCAATTCAGCTCTTTTGTTCAATAAAAACCGTTTATCCGCGTTATAAAATATAAAATTTTTCCGTAATGCATAAGTTGCATGTTTTGCTTCCGCTGTTGCACGATTTCGCTCGCTTCAAAATTGTCCATTTGATTGTGTAGTCATGGTTCTTCTCTTTCAATTCCCAGATGTGATTAGATAGTGCCGTTTTCGTGGAGTACTTCTTATGTTTAAATGACATTGTGTGGTTATTATAGCGGGTTTTAAATTCTGTCGCAGTCATACCAATGTAAATCTTCGTATCCTGGTTGTTTGTTTGTGTAACTTCAGCTTGGTAAACCAGGTTGTCTTCGCGGCAGGCACCATCCAGCGGGCATTCGTCCTTTTTTCTGCAGTTGCATTCTTTAGCAGGTGCTGGAATGTTGGAAGTGAGAATTTTTCCGTTGTGGCCTTTTATAATGATGACTACACAATCAAATGGACAATTTTGAAGCGAGCGAAATCGTGCAACAGCGGAAGCAAAACATGCAACTTATGCATTACGGAAAAATTTTATATTTTATACGCGGATAAACGGTTTTTATTGAACAAAAGAGCTGAATTGATATCTAAGTGCAGACACGACAATAAATTTTATGTAAGCAACCTTAGGTTCAATTAGGAAAATTCCATGTAATTTTATGCATGCAACATTAGGTTATAATTTTAATGTTATGCAAATAATCAGGTACTATCTATATAAGCCCCCCGTTCTTTGACATGTTCTTCAGTCTGATGATCGCCTTGAGCGTGAAACTCGAGTAAATGTTTTTAACTTTTAATTGTAAATAAACCATTTTTAACTATATCATTGCTCCACAATTTTACTGTGTTGAGCTCTCTTGCTGACTAGAAAACTTCTACTCACACACATATATATATATATATATATATATATACAGGGTGTATAAAAAAACCGCAACCTCGGAATTTCCCAAGAAATCCACTGTATTCTTAAACACAAAAGATTTTCGTCCCTGGGAATTTAAAATAGCTTGTAATCGTATTCCAGGGGCATAACTGTCTAATTACTACAAACTCGAGCACGTAAAGCAGAATTGAATCGAAATTTATGCATTTATTTAATGGTAAGTTGTTTAGTTTGCAAGTATCAACAACAGTTAAATTCCCAGAGGCCTAAAATATTTTGTGCTAATAAAAACAAAGTGGATTTCTTGGGAAATTACGAGGTTGCGCTTTTTTTTATACACCCTGTATGTGTGTGTGTGTGTGTGTGTGTGTGTGTATGTGTGTGTCTAATTAATGGTAGGTCCAACTCCTTATTAGGAAGTAAAATGTCGTTCTGGGTGATCCGTATGAATCGGACAATATTTGGGCCAATGGCGATTTGTGATCTGAACTGGCGAACTGACATGACCTTGCGAAGGGTACGGACGTTTTGCGTTACATAATAGCCCTGTATGCAGTCTTTGACAAGGTAAATCCAAATCTGTTTTCAGAAACGGTTAATTGACCGAGATAACGTTAAAAATAATACACGACGAAGCGGCGGATTAATTTCTAAGTACATAACATGTTTTTACATATGCGCTGTGGCATAAGAGGCCATTTCCCCTCGCATTGCCCGTCACATGAAAACTAAACATACATATCTATATCTTATATGTAGATCTGAGTGAAGAGATGTATAGAGCGAAGAGTCGTATTGGCAGTTAATATGCTTTATTTAGCCGTCAATAACTACAGTGACCGCGATCGTTGTTTCGACCAGTCAAATAAATGTTCTCTCAGTAACACACGCTACCTTATACGGTACGCGAAAATACTATTTTATAAGCTAAGGTGAATATATATTTATTTTTATATTTTGACCATTTATTTCAATCGGATCAACTAAATGAGTTCTCGACCAATCAGGTGACAATGACGGTGTGCTTAATTTAGCAACACAAATGCAGCACTGTCTTCGCAGAGGTTCGCCTGCGGCTCTACCAATCAGAATACAGGACATTTTGATCCGACACAGCATTGAAGCTCCAATCGCTTCGACAGTCGCCACATGCAACTGAATCCTTCGGCATAGCTGTAACAGTCAACTTCGCGTTTGGATTTGAATAATATTCTTTCAACGCAACCAACACTCGAAATGACAAAGTAAAGAGGTAAAGTAATTATCACTACTAATTTAATATTATAACTATGAATACTGGGTATACTAGTATTGCATCGGGTGTTCGATGATACTTCGGGCCTCGTCGTGTTCGAAGATGATGAGGTTTGATCCTATTTTGTTGTCGTTGCAATATACTCGGCCTCTTATTATAGTTTACAAGCGCAGCGTAAAAACCTGTTATTGTTGCACAAGCTGAATCTAGATCAACTGTTAATCTCTATTCTGCGGAGTCTGCTTGCTACCTTCTCATCAAGTCTGTATTCAGCTTGTCCAACAATAACAAGTTTTTACGCTGCGCTTGTCAACTAGTTATTACTATCTAAATATAATACGTGACCATGTTCGTGTGCACATGTATGCAAATTGCGGTGCCTTTGGCAACGCTTTATATATTCCGTGTGTGAGTTCGTTCGTTCGTCGTTCGGAATTAATAGCAAGAGTCTACTTCATGTAGGCATATTTTTAACGAACGCCACAGGTTTAACAGAGCTTTCCAGTTTACAAACTTGATCCATAATTTTAGCTTGATCTCCATACTGTAATCAATAATACAGCACAGGTCTGTCTGTTTTAATGAATTATTTTATACAGCATGATATTTGAAGTGCAGTGAATAGAAATGTTATGTAGTATGTTGGGCTACTATAGAATGTCTACCAAGATCTTCATATATGGAAGCACGGGTGGCGTGATCTGTTAGGGCGCTGTCACTCACCACTGAGGTCTGAAGTTAAGTGGTCAGACATGCCTACACACTAATCTTGACATGGGTTATCTATGTCTCGTGCCCAGACCTCTTTCCGCACCTATGTATAGTCAACGAGATCTTGATATATGTGAAAATTTCCTAGGCCGGTGGATGTTCAGTTTTATGACGTTTTGTGACGTAGTTTAGTTTGCTCTGGAACGAGATTGTTCACATACTCCAGAGGGTTATTCGTTTTCACGGAAGTTGTACGGAATTAATGTTCGGAACTTGTCAACGCCACCACGAACATGGTATTTTCTGATCACGCAACGCCATGAGGTGTGCCTTTGGTGCTGTTGGGAATTTCAATTCATTTCAGTGAGGAGATATTCTGTTTTCAAGGTAAGACGACTAAGATAGTTCTGTGTACTTAGTTTTTCTTGTTTGTCTCGTGTGTACACGCAACTCAAATCAAACGAAGTCATTGTGCTCGTTAAAATCAAACTTAGCGAAGCCGGTGACATTTGACAGTTCTCGCCAAAGACAATACTCAATATTTACAAACGAAGGTTTGTGCCTGTTGCTCAACAAACTTACATCTGTGCAGAGAAAAACCTTGTCATTACTTCACCTGAAATGGGAGTGACAATCGATCAATATCGTGCCCGAATTGGTGGACACAACAACGTAAGAATCAAACAGGATTCAAGACCACTCGAAGAATAGAAACAGGATTCAAGACCACTCGAAGAATAGATATAATCTTTTCTGGAACAACATTGATGTTAATTCAGTTGGTTGTAACAACCAGTATGCAGATTTTTAAACGATTTACATATTCAGTCATAACATGACCAGTTGCTACGACCAGTTTCGCTACTCATGGTAACAACTATGGTATTATGCAAATATTTTACTTCAGTGTATATTTATATTTTCCAACAGCAAGTGATAGTGAATATCATGTTACAATGTGTATGTTATTGTTGCTCTGTTGTTGAGAATGGCAAATTATGTCGAAGAAAATCCTGGTCTGACAATATATGTTGTTGTTCAACCTCGTACCCAGTTGGGCATTTTGCCTCCACGGTGGAAGGTCGGCGAAAATGTCCCTTGGATCGGCTGGTCCATTCTATAATGCGATTGGCTTGTCATAAAACTCCAATTAATTCAGCCGAGTATAATTTATTCATCTAAATCTGAATGCTGTCTTTAAATTGTACAGCAAATTAGAAGTGATAACTTTCACTAAATTGGATATATGCTTCTTCATACCTTTTGTAAGAGATAACCATGGATGTATGGTAAATTATTAATCTTGTTAGCTGCTTTTATGCCGACAAATGCTGACATCAACAACTCTGATTATTTTTCAATTGTTCAGGTCAATAAAGTAGACAAAGGCAATGGAACAAAGACCACAAAAATTATCATATCTAAACACCCAGAAATTCTGGGTGTCATGTGACCAGCCGATCCCAGGGCCATTTTCGCAGACCTTCCACCGTGGAAGCAAAATGCCCTGGGTACGAGGTTGGATGTTGTTGACCCAAGTAAAACGATTTGTGCTGATTTTAGACAAGGCAATACAAAACAATTTAAACAAAATGTGCAATAATACATTATCAAATAACAAACATTAATGCATGGGATTCATCATTCCTAAATGTCACATTGTGTGTTGGAAATAACCTTTATACTTGTATAAGAAATTATGTTAATAAAACCTTTTTGCTCTGATAAAATGTATTCTTTGCAATATAGTGACCCATTTGCCGGTGATTGGTTTATGGCAACTAACAATCCACCTTATTTTTTTGAAAATGCACTCAATATTCTATTTTTTGGAGTCTCGGTTAAACTATCAACATTGCTTGCTAACTGTTGATTGCAACACTGTTGCAATTTTTAAGACATCTGAAGGGAACATCTGAAGGGATGTGTGCTAATAACCGTCGAAGGTAATAAATAACCTGGTATTTTTCGATTTTGTTTTTTGGTTTATCAAGCTTTGTTAATTAATTATTGATGATTGAAAAAAATTTGTGACCATAAATGCGATAACAAAGCAGTTTCCCCTACGGTTCTACCCGCGCCTCTTTACGTCGCCAATCTGTCTTGTAAAATATTGGAATTTCTTTGAAATGAGGCAGCACTTCACTTGCGATAGTAATTTCTAGTATATACCTTTAATATACCTTCGACTCGGCCATGTTTGATCTGCGCCCTTCGCAATTCAGCCACCGGCTGCAACTAAGGACGATTAGCCTTGGTATATTTTTAAAATTTCTTCTCAGTTATTTGTTATTTACACTTATATGCTGAGATATTTTTTATTTGAATAAGTTCAGGAAGATGCTAATATCCAAAACGTGGTTGAAAATAGAACCAATTCGTCGCCACATGTTATTGTGAAAGGCTTAAAGTGCATATAACGTCTGTGGGGATTTAACATATTTGTAATCTGTGGATTCTCCTGAGATAATTATTAAATTGTAATATATCTTGTCAGCAGAAAATTTCGTCTTCATAGACTTTTTTGCTGTTAAAGTTGACGGAAATGACGTCATAGCGGGAATCTGTAAAGAGGTTTTCATATAGACAGATGCCTGCTATGACATCATTTCCGTCAACTTTAACAGCAAAAAAGTCTATGAAGATGAAATTTTCAGCTGACAAGATATATTCCCACAGACGTTATATGCACTTTAATATATGAAGCCCCAGAGATCTTCTTGGCTGCAGAAAAGAGCGGAAGGAGTTGTTGTTGAAGCGGCAGCAACATTCATGGCTGCTAATTACGTGTCCATGTTCCAGTACCCGCCATCTATCAACAACTTTGGTTTATTTCTCCAAAAATGTGTTTTAATCATATTGGATGAGTTAAAACTTCCTTCCTCAATAATTACATTCAAAAATAAATTAGAAGAACTTTTAACATGATGCATGCACTATAAATTAATATAACTTGTTTGTTTTGTAAATTTAATTCCTGACAAATATATGATTTTTATGAACTGCCACTAACTTTTGCTTGTATTTTGTCAAATTGTTAATTTTCGCCAACAACTGTATACTCAATTGTGAGTATTTAGGTATTTTACTCAAAATGAGGAGTTACATTAGGCACATTAGTGTTGAGTAACTAGAACTCAAATTTTGAGTAGAATTTACTCAAATATGAGTAAATTGATATTTTACCCAAAATAAGGAGTTGCTGTGGGTGCATTGATCTTGAGTAACTAGAACTCAAATTTTGAGTAGAATTTACTCAAATATGAGTAAATTGATATTTTACTCAAAATAAGGAGTTGCTGTGGGTGCATTTATCTTGAGTAACTAGAACTCAAATTTTGAGTAGAATTTACTCAAGCATGAGTAAATGAATATTTTACTCAAAATAAGGAGTTGCTGTGGGAGCACATTTTACTCAATATTTTGAGTTCATTGTACTCAACTTTTTTTACAGTGTACGCACGTTCTCATAATATAATAGACACGTGTGTATTGTATTTAGACTATGCATGCTGTTTTTAGAATTTAAATCGATTAAATATTGGCCGAGATAACTATGAAACATTTCTACGACGAAACGGCCTAGTTTGCAAATTGTGATTACACGGCCACGTGCAAGGTCTACCGATGACGGCCGTGCTGACGATGGTCGGGAATATCAAACTGCTGGAAAGGCGCTTTAGTATGTCGTTGAACCTTAGATTGCTGGCAGGCATTGCAGGTCCGAGCCCAACGTCGGACGTCACGATTGAGTCCATGCCATACAAAACGGGCGCTGATGAGCTTACAGGTGGAGCGGGTGCCTGGATGGGCAAGGTTGTGGAGCAAGTTGAATACCTCCCGACGAAATGGCTCTGGAACTACTGGTCTAAAAGTACCCTGAGATGAGTCACAGAGGAGGGTAAGGTTGTCATCACCATCGAGGCTCACGTCTACTAACTCGAGGTATGAAAGAACTACAAACGCCATTCTTTATCGTTTGAGGAGCTCTTTCAAATAAATCAATAAAAAAGTCATCTCAATTTTCGTTTCATAAACACTTTAAGTATACTAATTAATTATGGTTAGCGATGCGGCCAGAACCGTAACTGAAATAAGTTCCGGCCGGAACCGGAAATCAGAATTAGTATCTTTCTGTTTGAACCAGTAGGCAGATTATGTAGCTTAGTCTGATATTGTCCTTGTGGAATTAAATGGTCAAATAGTGAAAATAAACCATCATTAAATAATACCAGATAGAAAATTATTCAAATTGTCCTTCATATTTCCATTACATACAAAACTAGTTTTATTAGTTTTAACTTTTTGTTTTCCATACTGGTATCATGAACATTTTTGTCCGATCAAATGTGAATACTGAATATTCTAAAGTAAGTACTTTGTTTCCTAACAGTTGATCTGTTTAATAATAATAATAATAATAAAGACGTATTATAGGAGCATTATACAATAGTCTCAATGCTCTTACAACAATATATATATTCTTAAAGTTGCTTTTAAAACTAATTACAGTTTCATTATAAGATAAAGCCTACTACATATATTAACACTATGAACAATAACTATTAATTTTAAAAAAGAAAAGTCTTAACTGCAGACTTAAAATTACTTCATTCACCATTTGCTCATGCGTCGAACGCACTTACATAATCTTTGATTACTCCTAGTTAGTATTATTATTGCGCGTTACTGCGTTGATTGTGAATATATGGATACGGGGTTTTACCGTAGAACGAGGCAACAGTCAATGACTGTGAATAAAGTTGATTATGAATATATGGATACAGGTTTTTACATAACATTATTATTGTCATAGTTTATACGCATCGACCTCGTTCGCGTGTGTAAGTCAAATAAGGTTTTTAAAGAACGAGGCAATAACATTGTTATTGTCATAGTTTATAGGAATCGTTCGCGTTTATACGCAATGACCTAGCCTCTATGAGAACGAACCATAACAACATAATGTATTGGTATTTTGGCTGGCTTATTTGAGTACGATTAAGAAGCATACAACATAATATACGAACACAAAAGAACAGTGACAGTGGACGGGTATTCTGCAATTGAGGCGCGCAAGGAGCACAGTATAATTGTAACACGAACTCTCCTGACGAAGGGCGTTCGCTTGAAACGTCGACAAGTTTAGTTATTTCGTTCAGGCTGACGAGAATCCACACCTACTGTTTATGTATGTACACCGCGGCGGACGCTGAACCCCCAAGTTTAAAGAATACTATATTGTAGTGATATATTGCGTGTTTTATCAAGAACGGCGCAATACTATATTGTAGTGATATATTGCGTGTTTTATCAAGAACGGCGCAATACTATATATTGTAGTGATATGTTGCGTGTTTTATCAAGAACGGTGCAATACTATATTGTAGTGATATGTTGCGTGTTTTATCAAGAACGGCGCAATACTATATTGTAGTGATATGTTGCGTGTTTTATCAAGAACGGCGCAATACTATATTGTAGTGATATATTGCGTGTTTTATCAAGAACGGCGCAATACTATATTGTAGTGATATATTGCGTGTTTTATCAAGAACGGCGCAATACTATATATTGTAGTGATATGTTGCGTGTTTTATCAAGAACGGTGCAATGCTATATTGTAGTGATATGTTGCGTGTTTTATCAAGAACGGCGCAATACTATATTGTAGTGATATGTTGCGTGTTTTATCAAGAACGGCGCAATACTATATTGTAGTGATATGTTGCGTGTTTTATCAAGAACGGCGCAATACTATATTGTAGTGATATATGTTGCGTGTTTTATCAAGAACGGCGCAATACTATATTGTAGTGATATATGTTGCGTGTTTTATCAAGAACGGCGCAATACTATATTGTAATGATATGTTGCGAGTTTTATCAAGAGCGATATATTGCGTGTTTTATCAAGAACGGCGCAATACTATATTGTAGTGATATGTTGCGGTTTTTTTTGTTGAGAACGGCGCAATACTATACATGTATTGTAGTGTCCATTGGACAAGTTTATGTCCATTGGAAAAGGCAGTGTGCAATGCAATGGTCCATTGGAAAATGTCCATTGGACGGCAGTGTCCAATGGTCCATTGGATCCATTGGATCCATTGGACAATCGGACTATGGCGGCTGAGACTATGCCCTGCATGAGGTGTATTAATGACATACTATCCTCGACATGGGGGTCCATTGCAAAAATGTGTTTATTAGGTCCATTGGAAAAGGCAGTGTGCAATGGTCCATTGGAAAATGTCCATTGGACAACGCAGTGTCCAATGGTCCAATGGTCCATTGGATCCATTGGACAATCGGAGTCTGGCGGCTGAGACTATTCCCTGCATGAGGTGTATTAATGACATACTATCCTCGACATGGGGTCTGGAAAATACATTGTCCATTGGATCCATTGGACAAGTTTATGTCCATTGGAAAAGGCTATTGTCCATTGGATCCATTGGGCAAGTTTATGTCCATTGGGAAAGGTAGTGTGCAATGGTCCATTGGAAAATGTCCATTGGAAAACGCAGTTTCCAATGGTCCATTGGATCCATTGGACAAGTCATATTTCCAATGGAAATGTGATTTGTCCATTGCACCTTGTATCCATTGGACACATCACATTTCCAATGGAAATGTGATTTGTCCATTGGACCTTGTGTATAGGTATTGGACATGTATGAAGTCCCGAGGGAAAGCATGAGGGCGAAGCCCGAAGGCGTCCCGAGGGACTTTCACAAACATTCCGCGGTTTGCGGGAGATTTGATCACTATATTCTTAAAAACCATTGTATTAGTTTGTAATACCATGATGACCGAGGTGAAACTAGTGTTTTCATTGTACAAAACTAATTGATAGTAGGAGTATTGTGTAATACAATGCATGATCATATGAAGGGTGATTCCCGTCATAATTATATTTCGAATTTTCGTATGTATATTCAATTTTTGCATGCATTGAATCTTCTGCTACGGTGAATTTTCGGATGCTTCAAATTTTCTGATGCATTGAATTTTCGGATGCTTCGAATTTTCTGATGCATTGAATTTTCGGATGCTTCGAATTTTCTGATGCATTGAATTTTCGGATGCTTCGAATTTGATGCATCGAATTTTCGGATGCATTACATTTTGGTATGTAGCTAATTTTGTGCTGCATGCATTTCATTTTGGGATACATTACATTTTTGGATGCGTCTAATTTTCGGATGTATCGAATTTTCGGATGTATCGAATTTTCGGATGCATCTCTGGTCAGGACTGGTGACTATATATACGTTTCCCGCGTTTTCTCAATCATGGCCGACACGAACACTCAGTCAAGTGGAACTGGTAATTTTTCCACAGCTATTGGCCTACTAAGGCAGGCTACAGAAATTCTGGCTGGTTCTAATAGTCCTACTACCGTGCAGACGTCAATGGGGGCTTCAGTTAACCCAAGTCCAAGTGGTAGTCGTGAACAGACTCAAACTGCTCGTGATAATTCGGTCTTGTCAAACTTTCGAAACCTATTTTCTCCGTATGGAAGCTCTTCAAGCTCAGCAACGTCATCCACATCACAATCTTCTTCGCAGAAAGCGCGACGACCTCGGAATAATTCAAGACGTTTCGCTCCGTACAAACCAAAGGAAACCTGGACACACGAGTTTTTCTGTCTGTCAAACTCTGAACAGACGAGCGTACCCACAAAATCTGAGAAGATATACCTACAAGAAGCTGGTTTAGGCCGTAAAAAGATTGTCTTTGGCAACAAGGATGGGGCAATGGAAGTGATGAATAAGATTGAGAAAACATATCCTAAACTTAAAGATGGAGGAGGCTTCGAAATAATGCGAAGTGGGAGTAAAAACGAGATCCTGGTAGTTACACCTCCATTTGGGGGATATACAGTAGCCTTTCTACGAGACCAGTCCGGTCTTGCACAAGCTATGGCTTACATACGTCCACTACAGTGTGCATTAAGTATGGAGGTTTCCACAACAACAATAACAACGGTAAATTTGATAATGTAGATATAATTAGTTAATAGGCTGTATATGTAAAATACTAAGTAAAATAATGTAGCGAAGTAGCCTGGTAATATTTTCAGTTTTCAATCTTTTTGGGATATACTTCATGGTAACAATACATATAGTCTCCCACCATATTTTACGGTTATTATTAGGGTTATGGTTAGGATTAGAGTTATGGTTGGGGTTAGGGTTACGGTTGGGGTTAGGGGTATAAAAAACAGATGGAAAGCCGGTCTACTGTTACCATGAAGTATATACCATCTTTTTGTGGTCTGTGGAACAAATTCTGCAATATTATGTAAACAAAGTAAATGGCATATTTCAGGGCGACTGATATTGCAAGAAGTTTCTGTTTCCCGTGCTCAGAGCTTGATGATAGTCCATATATCATCTGTACATTAGTGTACAGAGTCTACAGACTATAATATTAGTATACAGTATATATATATAAAACATTGCAAGAACTGTTTGAATCTGGGGATGTGACTTTGAGTGTTTTCTGTTTAGGACAGTCAAGATGTAAGTGGTGCTCCAAAGGTAAATTGTTTGAAGTGTGGGGAAGGGGTCCTTATCACAAAAGTACGACTGCATCAACAGAATTGCAGCAACAATGCATGTGAGGGAACGTCCTCGAAAACAAGTCAGAATGAACTTCCTGGTCATTATAATACGTTTTTTGAGGTAATTGAAGATATTTTGAAGCTCTTTAAACTTGAATGGTATTGATTCTCTAATACAGTTACATAATTACACTCTTAGCTACATAATATTAGTATTGTTTTCCAATAAATGTTATTGCTTTTTTAGAACCAAATTTCTGTAGATGAATTAACATCACTCTTCCCAGAAGAGAATGTAGAGTCAATTAGAGACACCCTAATGGGGTGTAAAGGAGATGTGGGAGCTGCTGCTTCAAATCTTGTCCAGTGGGAATGTAAGTTGTGCTGGTTGTGTTAGAACTGCAAACTTTAATCATGAAGCTGTCCAGTTTACCTATTAGGGTGGTGTCTAAAAAGTCATGATTTTATACTTCCATGTTCACATGGATCTAGTGTATTCTGAAGTTTTTTTACTCGTAATGGGGGATTGGCAAGTGGGAGGGTGAGTAAATGAAGTACTGTATCACTCCCATATATTGGGACAGGGATCAAAAAGGTTTACTCAGAGAAAGGGGGATTTTGATGCTTTACTGTATGCTGAACATGCCTTAAAAGAGAAACTAAGGGCTTGTTCATTCTTTGCTTAAAATGTGATATGCTACACTTGTTTATACTAGACAATTTCTGTCTTACAAATTGCCAGTTTGATATCACATTTGTGTGACTTGATAGATAGGGTAGTATATGGTGTCTATCTGCTTACAATTTGGATTTGAACCAGTTGTTTCATTGCTGTTATTAAATAAGTATTTCTCATTGTTAATAAGAGGCAACAATTTCCTTTGAAACTGAAGATCTATAAGCATGTGTTATACCGAAAATATTAAATGTCAAACTGGTTCATATGTAACATGTTTTATTAAAATTGTCAGTTCGGGAATTGAGTTGCATAATAAATTAGTACTCAATAAATTATTTTGCACGTTTAAGTTTTATTTTTCTTTAATAAACAAAGTGTGTTGGAGTTAGTAAATTCAAAATTGAAAGTGTTAGTAGATTTTACAAGTACCATTATAATTTTAATAAAATTACAAATATGAATGGATTGCTGAAAGGTTAATTATCAGTTTGTTTAATTCACATTAGGCACTTCAAGCAGTGGACAAAGTCATAACACTGTTATCATTGATGACATAGACAATGAAGTTAGTGAAGATGTTACCAACCGTAACCATATCCCTGAACTTGACCCTGTTGAAGACTACAGACAGCAAACGCTTAACACTGATTCTCCACCTCTGAGGCTGTATGTCAACCGAATGCAGGATGATTTTACTTCTGACATCTTAAGCATTTACAAGAAACCTAATCGTTTTTGTTCGAGCATTAGGGTAAATTTCGAGAATGAAAGGGCAGTTGGGGATGGACCAGTAAGAGAGTTCTTCAGTACTCTCGTGGGAATGGTCCAGAATGGCTTTCCTTTGAATGGTGAGCAGCTAACTCAAGTTCTAGAAGGCCAAGCCGACCACAAACTTCCAGTGCCAGATGCTCTATTATGCAACAGTGGGTTTTTCATAGGTGTGGGAAGAATGATTGCACATTCAATTCTTCATGGAGGCCCTCCCGTATATGGGATATCACCTGCAGTGGTGAGTTTCTGGTATGATGAAAGTATTGATGCAGTTACAATTGACGATATACCTGATTATGAGTTAAGAGAAGCCCTGCATTAGGTGAGCTTGAATTTTATATCAATTACTGTACATGTATGTACAGGAATATGATCGAAATTAAGGGATGGCAAAATGCACTGAGGTCATGTGGATTTATACCCAGGGCCCAGGGGTGTCATTATTTTTTGAAGTAGCAGGCTCATTTCAGTGCAGTGTTGATAGACACTTAAAATTAAATACTCATGTAAATAACATTTGTAAATCGGCCACTTTGGCTATCAGAAATATTGGCAAGATCAGGAAATATTTGAGTAAAAAGGACTGAGAAGTTGGTGCATGCATTCATAACATCAAAACTTGACAGCTGTAATAGCATCCTATATGGCTTACCAGATACTGAATTGAGCAAGTTACAGCGAATTCAAAATACAGCTGCTAGACTTGTTGCAGGGGTTAAAAAATCGGAGCATATCTCCCCTGCGCTACGTAATCTTCACTGGTTGCCGGTGAGATCACGGATTGTTTTTAAGATACTAATAATTACTTTCAAGGCTTTGCATGGCCAGGCGCCTGTTTATATTACTGATTTGCTAACTAAATATAAACCTACTCATACTTTGAGATCATCTGACCAAAATCTGCTACTCGAGCCAAAATCCAAAACGGTGACTCATGGAGACAGAGCATTCTCGGTTGCAGCGCCAAAACTGTGGAATTCATTACCACAGGAAATTAGAAGCTTTGAAATGTTAAGTAATTTTAAGTCTGCAGTTAAGACTTTTCTTTTTTAAATTAATAGTTATTGTTCATAGTGTTAATATATGTAGTAGGCTTTATCTTATAATGAAACTGTAATTAGTTTTAAAAGCAACTTTAAGAATATATATATTGTTGTAAGAGCATTGAGACTATTGTATAATGCTCCTAATACGTCTTTATTATTATTATTATTATTTCATAAAGTAGGCAGCTATACTACCCTCGTGCGTTAAGCACGAGAATCGAGTGCCGTTAGGCACAAGTCTTCTAGGGGGTGTGGGGGCATGACCCCAAAATTTTTGAAATGCCATTTCCTGCATTCTGAGGTGGCTTTTTCAGAAAATCAGATGGTCAGAAAGTACCAGGTAAAGTAATAAAAAAGACAATTAAATGTATTTTTTATTAAACTTTTTAAATTTATTTTAAATTTAATACCCAACCAAATATCACCGATTGAAGAAAATATATCCTGCATACAAAGTTTACAGATTTACCTGTATCTATTTCTGGTTCTGCTTTCTTCTCAACATATGACAATATTGTGCTTCCAGGGCACTTTCGCTTACTCATATTTATTCATAGGATTCGACCTCCTGTAAATCCGGAAGCAATAAGAGAATCATGCGAGGGCGACATTTGTCACCAGTCTCACGCACGCTTCTCAATTCAAAATATGAACGACCTCATCCATTAAGTGTGACTTTATAAACGTTAACTACTTAACTGAACTTTAAAACAATTACAAATTTTAATAGACAACGTGAGGAAAGTAGGCGGCAACGTTTTGGTGTTTCACCGGTAGCCGGCTTCTAATGACATCCCTGTATACCCCTATGAAATATGTATAGGGTGCTTTAAGTATCTAATCATTTGGAATCATTTAACTTTCAATGACAATTACATAGTAAGTTTAGAAATGTACCATGGTATAAGGGACCAGGCATATGTACAAGTAATTTGTTATGATGCATATCAAAGTCTATTTTAGTAGCAAAGTTTCCCATTGAAACCACAAGAAAGTAGCAATGATGAGAATATATTGCAGTTTCTAATCACATTTTTTGTTAGTGCCATATTACATAACCTCTTTACAAATATAAATGGTACAGTAACAGAATTGATTTTTGTAACATGATTAATGACATTTTCTTGAAGGCAATGCAAGTTCAAAAAACTAAACATAAAATTAACATGCATAAGTCACATATTGTACCCATACCTCAGGGCTCAAGATTTGAATTTTTTACCAGTATCCAAGTGGATACTAGCACCTTAAAATCTGGTATCCCTCCTTAAATTTAGTATCCCAGATTTGGATAGTAGGTAATAGGTATTCTGATTAGCAGTATCCAAACAAGGTAAAATATCCAAAAAATAAGTGCCGGACAGGTGCTGATCATTAATGATTTATGTAATGGTATAACAATGATCTCCAGAAATATGTATTTTAGGAGCAATTATAGAATACCTGTCCACTTTTGAAACTGTATTAAAGGCAGAAATACAAACCAGGATGCTCTAAAATGTCTTTAAATATAATGTCGAAGGTTTATATTGTGTGTACTGGTTGATTGTTATCAAATGAAATGGGGTTTTAAAATAGAACAAAGCAATTGTATATGATAAATTTTCCGTAATTTGACCCTTTTACTAACTGTCAACAGATAGAAATAGCGAAAGTGGACTTGGAGAATTAATCTCGTGCCCAGATCCATTCCGCATTCGCGCGACAAAGAACGGGAAAAAATACATCTAATAAGAAACCAGACTTCGGAGTTTGGATCGGAAATTCAAATTTTATAGTATCCCGTCGGGATACTAAGCCTATGATATCCAAAATTAAAATATGGTATCCCGTGGATATCGGGATACCGCAAATCTTGAGCCCTGCATACCTGCAGTACATTGGTACTTGTAGATAGGCAGCAATGCATGCAGGTACATGTGTGATTTATGTATGTATGAATGAATGATTCTGTACTTCAATTTCTCTCTGACGAGCAGTCATTGTCACTTTTTGTAGTTAACCCATCTTGATAAGAACCATGAACCTGCAGAAGATCTTCGAGAATTCCTTATACCATATCGAGATGAAGCTGCAGTCCTTCAAGTCCCTCTGTCTGGCGAGAAAAGGCATTTAGCACTCCAGCAGATTTTGGTACACAATGTGATCAACAAACGGCATCATGAACTGATAGACTTAGCAACAGGGATGAATGAACTCTCTCTAATAAACTACCTCAAAACAAATGAAGAAATGGCCAAATTGGTGTTCCCAAGGGAAGCTGAGTCAGTTATTGACAAAGACAATGTGAAAAGCAGGATTGTCTCAGAGAATTCAGACCTGAGCAAGTGCAACGTTGTTGCAGGTTTAATGAGCCAGTTTATTGATGATATCCATCATAATGTACAAGGTGAGTAGTATGTGTAACCTGTAAAATCTAGTGTTAGTCTCAGAAAAAGATACAGGGCCCAAAATATATTCTGCCCCCATTCAAAAAGTCAGTGCTCATGTGTAAAACATGTCACGTATGTAGTTTTTGTGTCTTTTTCTTAATTGCTTAAGGGGGGCAATACACCTGAATTGGGTCAAAATTTAACAAACTTATTTCTGAATGCTAACTAATGTCTGGTTTATCCTAATCAGTTGTTTTGTGTGCAGAAATTTGTAGATATTTGAGTAACATAGACAATTTAAATGATTTTAAATAATAGATTTTAATGGGATTTTATGACAACTTTAAATGGGATTTCAAAAAAATCACTTTTTGTGCATGTGCAAACTTTGAAACCTTATAACTCCTAAAGTTTGCAATCAAATTTGCTGCGATTTTCAGTATTTGTTGTTTTGAATATTTGCAGCAAAATGATGACCGCAATTTAGGAGGGGATTGTAGTTTTTGAAATATTGTCAGTGGAACTCAGAAACATTATAATTATTTACTTTTTGCTGCTATGGTAACAGAAATTAAGATTCTTCAAATTCCCCTCATGATATTTTAGATTTATCTCTAAACTACTTGAAAAAAGTGTTTTCAGTGCCACTTGGTGTTGTGTTTTTGAGGAGTTAAAATTTCAAGAATATATGTTGGTTGAGGCCATTTTTGACAATCAAGCGCCTCAAGTGTAAATATAATGTAAATAATCCATGTGAATTTAGTTTCAATATATTGCTTAGTTCTTGTAGTTTCAGAAAATATATGGTTGTCCATACTTTGAGTGAATACTTCATGAGATAACACATGCCAAACTGCCAACATTGCGAACAAGCATAATTCAGGTGTATTGCCCCCTTAATGATACACAAAACACTGTTCCATTTTTGGTTTCTTTCAGATGGTATTGGTCTTAAGGACTTATTAATATTTTGGACAGGCTGGGAAGTGTTATCGCCTAAAGGAGAAAACCTAATAATTGAACTGGATGATGCTAAGACTACATCCAGTCTTGCTGAAAGTAAGACCTGTTTTAACAAGCTTACTCTGTCATCTGCATATGTGGATTACGAAGCCTTTAAAACCTTAATGTTAAAAACTCTAAAGTTTGGCTCAAGGGGATATACAAGTATTTAAGAATACTGTATATTTTTCAAGAAGGGAACAATATGTGCCTCTGTTTGAGTTAAAGTTTGTTTATTCAGAGTATACAGTAACATTACATTTTAACATAATATTAATTATAGTAACATTACAGTAACTTTACAATTGTAAAAAGCAGTTGCTATTCAATAATATCAGTTATAGTAAAGGACCATTATGATTATATTATATTTATTCTTTCCTGAACAAATGCTTGTGTTCTAAGGTACAAATCAACACCATGAAATTGTGAGTATTGGCAAGGATCTATTGTCCTGACTAATTCAGCATAGTCATTAGTTGACAATGGCATCACAGTCTCTGGTACCTGGATTGGCTGATTTGAGTTGTGAATGGAACCATCCCAATTTTCTGCTGGTGTAGGCCCTTCCCAATCAATGCCATAATTATCCAGATCTACCTAAAATATATATATACCAAGTTTCCAATATCATACTGGCTAAGGACAAATTTACACTGTACATACAGTGCTGTATATATAGTAACAAACTTTATTTGCACAAGTATAGGGTAACAAAATAAGAATATGGTACTTATTATCAAAGTTGGTAACATTGTCCTTAATGACTCCTAAAACTGACTATTAGTCCTTTGGACAATATTAAAAATGAAAATGACTGAAACAAAAAATAAAACACTATGAAAATGTGGATCTGAAATACTGGTTGTCATCGCTGAACCAAAGGCAAGAACACCCAATGAAGTTTTAAGAACACCATTACAGTTTTAATTTAAATTATTTTTAATGACTATACATACCCTCTCATCCAGTTCTACTGCAACCCTGCAGTTGGGCTGTTGCAATCGTAAGTTCAGTAGGCCTCTTACCCACAGTTGTATTGGTGTAGGGTTTCCTTCGGTGCTAATAGGACCATTGTTATGGCCAGATGTAAAGATGCCCATTTGTCGATTAATCTTGGCAAGAATATATAATGCAATGAAAATATATGATGCTCATTGCAAGGGTCAAGAAGGCCCAAGTTTTCCATGTAGTAGAATAAATTGTAAAACACATATGTACACCCAGTAAACACATCCCTCCAAAGTCTTTCAATACGCTGGTTGTGTACACTTCTGCCAGCTATGTGACTGCCCCTATTAGGGCCTCTTAGATGATGGGACAACATAAACCAAGCAACATTGACATTTTCTCCACATTTATCAGATCTTACTCTTGATGGTAGACCAAAATTTTGCACTGCATCCTGGAACAGAGTAAACACCGTGGCTGCACAGTTATTTGTATTGCAATACAAAAAAACAATCATCCGTGAATACCCATCGATACCTCCGTGTATGACAAACCTCCACCTATAAACAATTTATTGTAATGATTAATGGCACCATTCTCATCAGTCATCCTAGATTTTGTATTCCCAATCCATAGTATATTTTTTGAACCAGGGTCTCAAAAAGGCAATACAACTGAGACAGTTGCTCACAAGTCAAAAGGTAAGTTCATGTAAATGACCAGCAAGGATCCAAATTTATATTCCTTAAGCCATATGCACAGGCACTCAAGCTAAATGTATCAACTATACAGTAAAGACAAACTTTAGTCTATCCATAGATTAGATATGGATAGACTAATGCATAATAAATTAATTTTAAAGTATTCAAATTTGTAAAATATTTTGGTTATCAAACCAGCAGATTTAATAATTTTCTTTGATATCATATTGACATGATCATTCCATGTCAAACATTCATCAATTATAATACCTAGAAATGTTGTATTTTTAACTTGTATAATATTTATGTTGTTAATTGTAATTGTTATATTATGCTTATATTTTTTTTAGAAGATCTAAATAGAATAAATTTGGTTTTTGTTGTATTAATTGATAATTTATTAGCATTTAACCAATCAGCTATTTTATCAATTTCTAATTGAATAACTTTGTTTAGCATTTTAAGGCAACTATTACTATAAAATATATTTGTGTCACACGACAGGGAATTTGTCATTTTGGTTCCATAAAACTTCTGACTGTGGCCTGCAAATCTATGGTCATTCCATGTGGACCAACACTTATAGAATAAAGACTGTTTGTTGAGCATTTCAGATAATAATTATTTAAATGTCACTGTTTTAGGAACAGGACGGAAAAAACTACATTGAAAAAGCCTCTTTATCTGCACGTTATCACAACTTGTGTTTAGCATACAGGTATGATGGTGTTTTTCCCTCACAGTTGGGAATTTGACCCTTCATTTTTCAACAAAGTAAAATGCTTTGATGTTTGCCCAGGGGGAGGGGGTGTTAGCAGATGGCTGGTACATACTGTAATACTGTACTGTAACAAATAATATGGAGAATACCTGATCAATTTGTGGTTGCCATCAATGTGCCATAATGCCAGCGGCCCACTTACTTGATATCGCCTTCTGTGGATTGCTCTAAGCTCAAGAGCCCGTAACAGGGACACACCGGCTGGGTTTAACAATGCGCATTACCTCTCGTATCCTACTTTGCTGAATCCTAATCCCTCGGCTTTGAAGGAAACCGGTCATGCGCTTATAGCCAGTGTTCGGAAAATCAGTTAGAATGCTTCGTACTAGATTATGAAGCTCCTCGTCCGATATTGATGAATATGTGGACCTAATACTTAAACCAAACTCAGATAGACGTCTTTCGATTGTTCGGATACTGACACCGAGCAAACTGGCAATTTCGACTACACTGAAACACCGCTCGAGTAAAAATTCAAGCTGTTCCCTTGGTATGTGGTATTTTGGTCTGCCGCGATCTCCAAGAAAAACTCTGGTAGGTGGAAGGTTATCCCAAGACTGTCGCTGACTGGCAATTCGGTCCCGTGCAGCTCCAATAAGGTTCGCAATATCTCCAAACCCATTGCTATAGACATGGACATAACGTATAATTGCTATAGACATGGACATAACGTATAACTATTCCATGTAACCAATCCAGTCTAAAAGTTAAAGCATCAATCATATTGGAATCAATATCTCCTGTCTCAAGCTGTCGAATGACGCCAAGCAATATCCTTTGTACATTTCTAAATGATTCAAGCTCTTCTCCTGACACAAAGTTGGTTCTATCCGCCATAATATGCACATTAGGCGATTTGGCGGGAAAGTCCACAGCTCTGTATAGTCACCAGTCCTGACCGCGGCCCAGAGATGCATCCGAAAATTCGATACATCCGAAAATTCGATACATCCGAAAATTAGACGCATCCAGAAATGTAATGTATCCCAAAATGAAATGCATGCAGCACAAAATTAGCTACATACCAATTTTGCTCAAATATCATGACTGCCTTGGGATAGTAATTTCTAGTAATAATAATAATATACGGTACGCATGAGTGAAGTAGGTAAGAGTATAATTATCTCTCAAGTATCGGACGATTCCTGATACTTGTAGAAGTCACTCGTTTAACAGTGTTGGCAACGAAACTTAAACTTCGCTTCTATTGCTGTCCATATTATAGTTCTTACTGGGGGGGGGGGGGGGGGGTAGCTGGTTTTCACAATGTGGTCGTCACCGCGTTCATACCGCGAATATTTACGATGAAGGGCAATCTTGTTTTCAGAAATAGTGGGCGTTGATGTTGAGGAAGAGAGCATAATTTTATTTACATTAAAAAAACGATTTCCCCGCAAATATATTTCGAATGTTAGGAAATGTCAACGCGGCCGTCATCGGTAGACCATATGCTTCCATAGCAATGCACACAAACGCTGCAACATCCTGAGAAAACCGATCGCTGAAATGTTTGACGAAATCTTTCAAAAAAACAGGATCTATGTGCTTTCTCAAACGGTTCATTATTATTTGAAACGAAACTACATAACGCAAAAGAAGGTTAGTGTGATGTTAGAAAGACCTGACGCATGCAATCATATAGTCACTATAATTATATTGTCTGGAAACGCGGCACAAGTCTTTGCTCTATGTTTTTGTCCAGTTTCTGCACTTTCATGGTTACTAGACACATTGAATTTTCTGTACTAGAAATACGTTATACGCAACACCCCTCGCCCGCTTATACTGTTTGAAACTTTTATAGCGTAGTTGCTAATTTACTACTTAATACAGTACTGTACTTGAATTAGGTATTATCCCATTTAGTTTGCAAAACTGAATAAATTTGCAGTGGACAATATCTCTGAGAGCTTTGTACGTGTTGTTTGAATTTAATTCTTCCATAGGACATCAAACTAAATAGCGTAAACTTTTTAAATTTTTGAGTGCAGTACCTGGCACCTGCACTGAACAGAATAGTGGCGAAGTTTACTGCTGTTTCTAACATAAATCATTAAGAAAGAAATTATCAAGGACGGCGAGAGAAAAACCCGGGCCCCAGGACTGACATGTGTACCCCTCCCCTAAATTTCCGTGAGATGTATGAATGATCCTTTAATTGCAAGTATATAATTTTAGATACCTTATACCTTTATAATGTTATTGTATGGTAGTAACGGCACAGCATAATATACAATTATTGGATGAGGCTTAGCATGATATCAAGAATTATCCAGACCGAGGTCAATTTTATCTGCCAAAGCAGATAACTTTGACCGAGGTCTGGAAAACTCTTAATATCATGCGTAAGCCGAATCCAATAATTGTTTTATTATACATTGTTCAAGATAGTCCTACAAAAAACATACAAACAAATCTACTACAGGCATTTTTTATTTTGTAATTTTTGGACGCTTGGACCTAGTGACGTCATCAGCGTTCAATACTTTATGTTTTGAACACCTCCGTTCAATAATTCACAGTATTCAACAGAAATGAGGTCGCACCTGCCAGAGATTGAGAATTCTCTGGAATTGACCAACAAGAAACGAGAATGAAGTTTGAATGTATAATAAACGCTTTTAGCCAGCGCAATTGGGGAACAGTGTTGAGGTGAACGGGTACTTCGTGTTACCGGTAGGTATGCATAATGGTTGCAACATTTCATTGGTCTGCAGAATACACCAGTCACAAGTGATTGTGGCCGGGCCTCTTGCAAGGTCCCGGGCATTTTCCCCCCATCTCACCGACCTTGTAATTCATGAAATAATCAACTCAGTAATATAAAAAGACACCAAAGGATGTTAAAGAATGAAGGAAGAAAGTGCATCCTCTTTATTATTCAAAGCTTGGGAACGAGGTGGAACGCGTTCCGAACGATATACTATCTGTTTTAATCTCATCTAATGAACATATTCCATAACCAGTCCAGCAATTAAATGATCAAATTGAATTCGTTTAGCAGTTTACTAAAGTCGGAAATTAACGAAGTTTTCCGATTAAATTTTTAACCGAAGTCACAATGGTGTTCCGAACGCGTTTGTTAGGTTATTTCTGAGCAGTACTGTACTAAGGTGTACATTAGAGTTCACGACGTCAAGCTTTTTTCGAAAATCTTCGGGCGTTTTCGTGCGTCCACACTAATACGAAAGACCTCCGTTTTCGAATGTCTCCACCTTGGAAGGCGTTGTCGAAAGCCTCCGTTTTTGTGGATCAAGGTATCCGTTTCCATTGTATTAGTGTGGACGTTAGGCGAACATGCGTACAAATGTATGCGTTTTCAAACGAAAACGGAATATATAAAATATAGGTAATATTTGGCATTTCACTCGATCAAACTACATCTTGAAAGTATATGTATGGTAAAGGCAAATTTCGAGTGTTGGAATACATACATTTTAAGACCAAACCGGGACCAGTTGCGAAAAATGCAACTTTAAGGCCTTCCGGCTTGGAATTGAACCAGCGACCCTGCGATGCCAGTGCAGTGCTCTGACCACTGAGCTACGGAAGCCGTTTCCGAGAGCCTATACTCACGAGTTCTGTATATATGGTGGTAATGCCGGGATAAGATTCTGGGTATATTATAGGTAATATTTGGCATTTCACTCGATCAAACTACATATGTTGAAAGGATTTATGGTGAAGGAAAATTTCGAGTGTTGGAATACATACATTTTAAGACCAAACCGGGACCAGTTGCGAAAAATGCAACTTTAAGGCCTTCCGGCTTGGAATTGAACCAGCGACCCTGCGATGCTAGTGCAGTGCTCTGACCACTGAGCTACGGAAGCCGTTTCCGAGAGCCTATAGTCACGAGTTCTGTATATATGGTGGTAATGCCGCGATAAGATTCTGGGTATATTATAGGTAATAGTTGGCATTTCACTCGATCAAACTACATGTTGAAAGGATTTATGGTGTAGGAAAATTTCGAGTGTTGGAATATACATACATTTTAAGACCAAACCGGGACCAGTTGCGAAAAATGCAACTTCAAGGCCTTTGGTCTTAAAATGTATGTATTCCAACACTCGAAATTTTCCTTTACCATAAATCCTTTCAACATGTAGTTTGTTCGAGTGAAATGCTAAATATTACCTACAGTATAATATACCCAGAATCTTATCACGGCATTACCACCACCATATATACAGAACTCGTGACTAGGCTCTCGGCAACGGCTTCCGTAGCTCAGTGGTCAGAGCACTGCACTGGCATCGCAGGGTCGCGGGTTCAATTCCAAGCCGGAAGGCCTTAAAGTTGCATTTTTGCAACTGGTCCCGGTTTGGTCTTAAAATGTATGTATTCCAACACTCGAAATTTTCCTTTACCATAAATATACTTTCAACATGTAGTGTGATCGAGTGAAATGCCAAATATTACCATTATAATATACCCAGAATTTTATCACGGCATTACCACCACCATATATACAGAACTCGTGACTAGGCTCTCGGCAACGGCTTCCGTAGCTCAGTGGTCAGAGCACTGCACTGGCATCGCAGGGTCGCGGGTTCAATTCCAAGCCGGAAGGCCTTTAAAGTTGCATTTTTCGCAACTGGTCCCGGTTTGGTCTTAAAATGTATGTATTCCAACACTCGAAATTTGCCTTTACCATAAATCCTTTCAACATATATTAAATATATTTCGGCCAATATAACACCTCCTTGAAAACTCGGTGTGGTCGTCACCACCAATCTGGTTGTCAGAAATAGTAGGCGTTGATGTTGAGGAAGTGAGCATTTATTTACATTTATCGAAGAAAACGATTTCTTGGTGCATACGCAAATTTCGAATATTAGGTAGACCATACAGTATGCTTGCATAGTAATACACACAAACGCTGCAACTTCCTGAGAAAAGGATCGCTGAAATGTTTGATGAAGTGCTTCAAGAAACATGATCTATATGCTTTCTCAAGGGGTTCATTATTATTTGAAACGATACTACATAACGCGAAAGAAGGTTAGTGTCAAGGTTACTGTGGTATGACGGAGCACATGGATGCGAACAAGGCGATTGGACTTGTTTTGAGTTAAGTGCTATTTCCAATAAAATACCAAAAACCAGATCTCTGGTAATGTGGTAATATTTTGGAATTAGCACTTAATTCAACAAGTCCAATCGCTTGGCAGTGGTGAGGCTGGCAGTGCCCACTATATTCACACTATGTTAATTTATAACATCTGCATATTTTGAAAACAATATATTTCTGAAGATCTGAATTTGTAAATCGCTTCAAAATTTGCATAGCGTGACAGTTGATATGTCCAACTTCGTTACTGCATGTAGGCTCGCATGTAGGCACACGCTGGCTTAAACAAATTCCGGCAAAAAAGCTAAATACTATGGTATAACCTTTGGAACATACTGCCACAGCTGTACTTATGCTTTATAATTTTAAACACATACATGTCAACTTACAATATCCACTCTCGTCCAGCGTGAAAAACGAAAATTCCTGCACTGCAAAAAAAACTTGAGTAAATTTACTCAAAAATGTGAGTAAAATAATGCACCCACAGTGACTCAAATTATTGAGTAAATTATATACATTACTCAACATCTGAGTAAATATTACTCAATATTTGAGTAAAACAAAATGCACCCACAGTGACTCAAAATCTTGAGTAAAATCAATACTTACTCAAAATCTGAGTAAACATTACTCAAAATTTGAGTAAAACAAAATGCACCCACAGTGACTCAAAATCTTGAGTAAAATCAATACTTACTCAAAATCTGAGTAAAGATTACTCAAAATTTGAGTGTAAAATGAAATGCATACATGAGTGATTGAAAATCCTGAGTAAAAAAAACATTTACTCCAATCCTGAGTAATAATTACTCAAAATTTGAGTAAAATCTGCTCAAACAAAGTCGTTCTATAGAATCAATATATATTAAATAAATGATCAACAGCATTTCACTTTTAACAAAATATATATTCTTAAAAAGAAATTAACAACACATTTAGGAAAATTGGAAATATCATTAAAGCCAAACAGATAATGAGGATATATTGTATGAGTTAATTAGTGGAACATTAAGAATAATTACTCAGAAAAATCACTTACAGAGTTAATATTACAACATATACTGTATTTAAGAAAACAACGTTTATGATTGCTCTGTCACGCTATGCTCATTTCTCGATGGAGCATGGGCGGGAAAACATTTTAATATAAGCTTAGTTTAATTCATTCACAAATGTTACGATGGAAGCTGGTAGTTTCTTCCAATCCTTAATATTTAAAATACACTTCTCCAAATAAATGAAAAAGTTGTTTAAGGAGCATGGGTATTCATACATAAATACATAATAGGTGGACAAAAGTCCCAGACATCCATCGACAATACAACTTCTGACGTGGAACAGCACATGTTGATCTGCCACAATCAAAATTTCTTTGGGAGACTTTATATTCCCTTTCAAAAGGATCTTCGGGGAGAGACTGTCCAAGCATGTTAGATCATCATCCTCATCCTCACTTCCACTTTCCTGCATTGACAAGAAGTATAATAAACTTATAAGTAACTTGTAAATTTAAACAACTAGCCTGCGTGCATCAGAAAAATAAAGTATGCAACATGTACGATTAAATGGCCAAAGGTAAACCATCAATATTTGGTAAACAAAGCACTGATTCTTTGCGCAAAAGCCCTTTATTAAAGAAAATGACATTTTAATTACTCTAAACAAGAGCTTTTACTCGAAACACCTGTATTTTTATACAATGCAGTAAGTCATAATTATGAGCTTCTTGCCACAACTTTTGAGTAATAATCTATTCTGGTGACACTTTAGCATGGGATCCCAAATCACTGCTATACTGTGATTTCCAATTGAGTTTGGAATGCCTATTGTTCTGTCATGAAGTTTCATCAGTTATACAAGCAGTTGTGACACAATGCGAAGAGAGCACAATACACCTCTCTGAACCAAAAGAACATTAATATTGAAGAACATGGCAAAAGTTGATGAATTGAGAACGAGTGCAATACAATTGTAACTTAAAAACTTGACGGCTGTAAGCAACCCTCCCAGACAACAGAAGTCTGCACAACATAAATGTATAGGTGCAGTTGACTCCTGGCTTTGTAACACTCATCAACAGGCAACTCCTTAATATTATGAGCTGATGGTAAAAGGCGGCATAAGCCACCCTCCCCAAAACTGTTGAACAGCACTGCCAGTGCAGGAGTAAAGCCACTTGCTACAATGTTTTTTTTATGCTAGCCTATTTCTTAATTTTCCCCTTGCAATGAAATTGATAGCAGCCTTTTATCTGTTAATTAGACATGCACATCATATTTTAAAAAATGTTTTAAAATGCATTTCCATCAATAACTATAATTTCATATTTGGCTTGTTCAATTAGAACGAAATTCATAAAAAGTATATCCATTGCAGATTGCTATAAATTTATGTATCTCCTCTTCAACGGGCGGCTTTCATAAGCATGCCACCCAAAAGAGATGCTGGTAAAAGGCGGCTGTAAGCCACCCTCCCAAACAACAGAAAGTCTGCAGAACATAAATGTATAGGTGGTTGACTCCTGGCTTTGCAACACTCACCAACAGGCGACTCCTTAATATTAAGTGTCACTTCGATGAGCTGATGGTAAAAGGCGGCATAAGCCACCCTCCCAAAAACTGTTGAACAGCACTGCCAGTGCAGGAGTAAAGCCACTTGCTACAATGTTTTTTTTATGCTAGCCTATTTCTTAACTTTCCCCTTGCAATGAAATTGATAGCAGCCTTTTATCTGTTAATTAGACATGCACATCATATTTTAAAAAATGTTTTAAAATGCATTTCCATCAATAACTATAATTTCATATTTGGCTTGTTCAATTAGAACGAAATTCATAAAAAGTATATCCATTGCAGATTGCTATAAATTTATGTATCTCCTCTTCAACGGGCGGCTTTCATAAGCATGCCACCCAAAAGAGATGCTGGTAAAAGGCGGCTGTATGCCACCCTCCCCAAACAACAGAAAGTCTGCAGAACATAAATGTATAGGTGGTTGACTCCTGGCTTTGCAACACTCACCAACAGGCGACTCCTTAATATTAAGTGTCACTTCGATGAGCTGATGGTAAAAGGCGGCATAAGCCACCCTCCCCAAAACTGTTGAACAGCACTGCCAGTGCAGGAGTAAAGCCACTTGCTACAATGTTTTTTTTTATGGTTAGCCTATTTCTTAACTTTCCCCTTGCAATGAAATTGATTAGCAGCCTTTTTATCTGTTAATTAGACATGCACATCATATTTTAAAAAATGTTTTAAAAATGCATTTCCATCAATAACTATAATTTCATATTTGGCTTGTTCAATTAGAACGAAATTCATAAAAAGTATATCCATTGCAGATTGCTATAAAATTTATGTATCTCCTCTTCAACGGGCGGCTTTCATAAGCATGCCACCCAAAAGGGATGCTGGTAAAAGGCGGCTGTAAGCCACCCTCCCAGACAACAGAAAGTCTGTAGAACATAAATGTATAGGTGGTTGACTCCTGGCTTTGCAACACTCACCAACAGGCGACTCCTTAATATTAAGTGTCACTTGGATGAGCTGATGGTAAAAGGCGGCATAAGCCACCCTCCCAAAAACTGTTGAACAGCACTGCCACATGCTACAATGTTTTTTTTTATGCTAGCCTATTTCTTAATTTTCCCCTTGCAATGAAATTGATAGCAGCCTTTTATCTGTTAATTAGACATGCACATCATATTTTAAAAAATATTTTAAAATGCATTTCCATCAATAACTATAATTTCATATTTGGCTTGTTCAATTAGAACGAAATTCATAAAAAGTATATCCATTGCAGATTGCTATAAATTTATGTATCTCCTCTTCAACGGGCGGCTTTCATAAGCATGCCACCCAAAGAGAGATGCTGGTAAAAGGCGGCTGTAAGCCACCCTCCCAGACAACAGAAAGTTCTGCAGAACATAAATGTATAGGTGGTTGACTCCTGACTTTGCAACACTCACCAACAGGCGACTCCTTAATATTAAGTGTCACTTGGATGAGCTGATGGTAAAAGGCGGCATAAGCCACCCTCCCAAAAACTGTTGAACAGCACTGCCACTTGCTACAATGTTTTTTTTTATGCTAGCCTATTTCTTAATTTTCCCCTTGCCAATGAAATTGGATAGCAGCCTTTTATCTGTTAATTAGACATGCACATCATATTTTAAAAAATATTTTAAAATGCATTTCCATCAATAACTATAATTTCATATTTGGCTTGTTCAATTAGAACGAAATTCATTAAAAAGTATATCCATTGCAGATTGCTATAAATTTATGTATCTCCTCTTCAACGGGCGGCTTTCATAAGCATGCCACCCAAAAGAGATGCTGGTAAAAGGCGGCTGTAAGCCACCCTCCCAGACAACAGAAAGTCTGCAGAACATAAATGTATAGGTGGTTGACTCCTGGCTTTGCAACACTCACCAACAGGCGACTCCTTAATATTAAGTGTCACTTGGATGAGCTGATGGTAAAAGGCGGCATAAGCCACCCTCCCAAAAACTGTTGAACAGCACTGCCAGTGCAGGAGTAAAGCCACTTGCTACAATGTTTTTTTTTAAGCTAGCCTATTTCTTAATTTTCCCCTTGCAATGAAATTGATAGCAGCCTTTTATCTGTTAATTAGACATGCACATCATATTTTAAAAAATGTTTCAAAATGCATTTCCATCAATAACTATAATTTCATATTTGGCTTGTTCAATTAGAACGAAATTCATAAAAAGTATATCCATTGCAGATTGCTATAAATTTATGTATCTCCTCTTCAACGGGCGGCTTTCATAAGCATGCCACCCAAAAGAGATGCTGGTAAAAGGCGGCTGTAAGCCACCCTCCCAAACAACAGAAAGTCTGCAGAACATAAATGTATAGGTGGTTGACTCCTGGCTTTGCAACACTCACCAACAGGCGACTCCTTAATATTAAGTGTCACTTCGATGAGCTGATGGTAAAAGGCGGCATAAGCCACCCTCCCAAAAACTGTTGAACAGCACTGCCACTTGCTACAATGTTTTTTTTTTTATGCTAGCCTATTTCTTAATTTTTCCCCTTGCAATGAAATTGATAGCAGCCTTTTATCTGTTAATTAGACATGCACATCATATTTTAAAAAATGTTTTAAAATGCATTTCCATCAAATAACTATAATTTCATATTTGGCTTGTTCAATTAGAACGAAATTCATAAAAAGTATATCCATTGCAGATTGCTATAAATGTATGTATCTCCTCTTCAACGGGCGGCTTTCATAAGCATGCCACCCAAAAGGGATGCTGGTAAAAAGGCGGCTGTAAGCCACCCTCCCAGACAACAGAAAGTCTGTAGAACATAAATGTATAGGTGGTTGACTCCTGGCTTTGCAACACTCACCAACAGGCGACTCCTTAATATTAAGTGTCAATTGGATGAGCTGATGGTAAAAGGCGGCATAAGCCACCCTCCCAAAAACTGTTGAACAGCACTGCCACTTGCTACAATGTTTTTTTTTATGCTAGCCTATTTCTTAATTTTCCCCTTGCAATGAAATTGATAGCAGCCTTTTATCTGTTAATTAGACATGCACATCATATTTTAAAAAATATTTTAAAATGCATTTCCATCAATAACTATAATTTCATATTTGGCTTGTTCAATTAGAACGAAATTCATAAAAAGTATATCCATTGCAGATTGCTATAAATTTATGTATCTCCTCTTCAACGGGCGGCTTTCATAAGCATGCCACCCAAAAGAGATGCTGGTAAAAGGCGGCTGTAAGCCACCCTCCCAGACAACAGAAAGTCTGCAGAACATAAATGTATAGGTGGTTGACTCCTGGCTTTGCAACACTCACCAACAGGCGACTCCTTAATATTAAGTGTCACTTGGATGAGCTGATGGTAAAAGGCGGCATAAGCCACCCTCCCAAAAACTGTTTTGAACAGCACTGCCAGTGCAGGAGTAAAGCCACTTGCTACAATGTTTTTTTTTAAGCTAGCCTATTTCTTAATTTTCCCCTTGCAATGAAATTGATAGCAGCCTTTTATCTGTTAATTAGACATGCACATCATATTTTAAAAAATGTTTCAAAATGCATTTCCATCAATAACTATAATTTCATATTTGGCTTGTTCAATTAGAACGAAATTCATAAAAAGTATATCCATTGCAGATTGCTATAAATTTATGTATCTCCTCTTCAACGGGCGGCTTTCATAAGCATGCCACCCAAAAGAGATGCACCCTCCCAGACAACAGAAAGTTTGCAGAACATAAATGTATAGGTGGTTGACTCCTGGCTTTGCAACACTCACCAACAGGCGACTCCTTAATATTAAGTGTCACTTGGATGAGCTGATGGTAAAAGGCGGCATAAGCCACCCTCCCAAAAACTGTTGAACAGCACTGCCAGTGCAGGAGTAAAGCCACTTGCTACAATGTTTTTTTTATGCTAGCCTATTTCTTAATTTTCCCCTTGCAATGAAAATTGATAGCAGCCTTTTATCTGTTAATTAGACATGCACATCATATTTTAAAAATTGTTTTTTAAATGCATTTCCCATCAATAACTATAATTTCATATTTGGCTTGTTCAATTAGAACGAAAATTCATAAAAAGTACATATCCATTGCAGATTGCTATAAATTTATGTATCTCCTCTTCAACGGGCAGCTTTCATAAGCATGCCACCCAAAAGAGATGCTGGTAAAAGGCGGCTGTAAGCCACCCTCCCAGACAACAGGAATTAAGCCTCCAAATGTTGTAACCAGGGTTCCAATAAGTATTGAACATATTGATCATTGATACTGTATATTAATACATGCAACTACCTCTCTATACACAGCATTACATTCTCCCAATTTATTTAATACGACTGCACTTTTCATTTGTTACCAAGTTAATGTCATTAGTATATTACCAAGAATTATAACTACTAAAACATTATGATAATACATACAAATTACATGTATATTATAAATTCTGAATCCAGGTTAGTGACTGGACATGTATAATTCTGATTGTTGGTGAGATGCTCTAACCATTGAGCTACTGTGACTAGGATGGAGAGGGTTTTAGCCGGTAATCTTTTAGATGGCCATCATTGATTGTGGCCATCATTGATTCATCATTGCTGTTTATTATTTGGATGGCTTTTAGACAGCTTGTTAATTTTAGGACAGCTAACGTTTAGCATACCTTTCATATTCTAATATATATGGTAGTTAGTGGCCTCAATTCAGTCAATTAGTGAAACAACATGAATACGAGTAGTACAGGTATCATAAATACTTGATCAATAATGCTTTTTGGTGTACCATGTACATCCACTGAACATCCAGTTTTGTTGGTAAGGAGAACATTTTTTTTAATTATTTAAAAATCATACAGATGTGTGAAGGTATGTACATGTATATGCTTTTTAACAAGCATAATAAAAAATATTAGTAGATAAGATAAACTCAAACATTAAGTCAAACTTACCAAATCTCTTAAGCAAGAAACAACCTAATTAAAATACAGATAACAGTTAATAATAAATTAAAGACTATAACCAAAGTAAGTCTTTTATTAAACTATCTTGTCGTGCAAAATATATACCGTAGTGATTATTATTACATTACATCACATGATGATCGTCAAGCTCAAATCCTCAGAAAATGAATCCCACAGTTTCCTAAGCATTACTGGTATATGGTGAATGTTGCATATTCAGTGAATATAGCAATCAAACCAGTACTTCATCGTATCCTTCACCCTTCATAAGAGTCTTGACTCTTGATATTAGAGCATGTCACAGGAAATCATCAGGTTACAGGTTTGAAGCCCTGTCTAGGACATGTTCTGAGGATTGAGCTTGACAATGTCTTGTCAATGTATTGACTCTGAGCTGATTCACTTGGCACTTTGTTTGCTATACATGTATTTTAATTCCATGAAAAATAAAAAATCTATAACTAGATGTTTGGAAGTTAAATCCAAAACAAATGTTTGGAAGTTAAATCTAAACATTATTAGTTAGAATCATCATTAGTTAAAATAAAAATTATGATAACACTTCTAAAACCAAACCAATATCACATATGCCATACTCTCTGAATTTGTGCTTTTCATCAAGGATTTAAATCCTTAGAAGTTCCCTTTTGTTGATTGTTATTTCATTACTTAAGGTTACTCCACATGATGAAAACCCGTTTCACTAAAATGCCCACCGCGCGTTCAATTTTTACGTTTTTCCCCTTCAAATTTGGCAAGCATAACAATAATTCATTGCTGGAGCTAGTGATGTAGCAAAAACTCGACATTTTTTAAAACTGTAGTTGTTACGAGTAGCTTTTTAAAATATGACAGCCTTTGCGCCACAAGATCCGCACGCTTCTGATTTAGCTCAAAGGCTTCCGAAAACATCATATTTCCCATCTCAAATGATCAAAGAACAAAACCGTGTTCTCGTTTTTTGACAGGTATTGTATTTGCTGAGATATAAAGCAGACAAGTTAACTGACCAACATTTTGTAAAGACGATGGAACAGACGCCTATAACTTGAAAAGTATAGCACTAAATCAAAAACGCGAACACGGTTTTGCTCCTGTAGTACTGTTCTACATTGTGGCCCAAGTTTGTAGAAAATCGAATAAAACGTACGCTGTACTAATCTTTTTTTGTGAGGACAATCTGAGAATTTTTCATTCTCTATAAAAGATGAAAAGAGCTTTGGCGGGGTTTTCCTGCTCTCTGTTGTGTTTCTCCGCCCTCTGTCATCACCTCAAACTGTGAACCAATCAGGTTCAACTTATCTAAGTGGGTAACTTGGCAAGGTTACAAACCAAACAGGAACACATACAAATATGCCGGCGAAGCGCAAATGAGTAAAGAAAGCAAAGCTTCAGCGCAATCCAAATCGGCCAAACGAAAATGCAGGAGAAGATCTGCCGTGCGCGACGGAGGGTCAAACGGGAAGTCAAGCGCTAGCGACACTAATAGCAGAGAAGTTCTTCTTGAGGACATGAGAGCTATTGGGTAGGCCCTATGTATATATTTCCCGTTTATAGCGAGCTTCCTGGTTTCTAAACTTAAAAAATCTCCGAACTATTTTTTAACAATATATACAGCAGACGTTTCCAACATTTGCGCCAAATTATCAGGATTGATAATATAGTTGCCGGTAGGTTTCAAAAAGACAGAACCTTCCTCGTGGCGTTCTTCGTCTTCGCTGCTATCAGAACTATCAGTTGATTCTGTAACGCGGCCACCTGTGTCTTCAGAGAGAAACGCTTTCATGCTTTCTTCTATCTTCCTCTTACTCGCGCTCGCGGTTGCTGCTTCAGTTGTCGCTGAAGAACAAGCTCTGGAATCGTCGAATTGTTCTGGCCACTGTTTCTTCTTGAGAAAACCATGAGCCCATGTCACTATTCGCCAGAGCTTGTTTCTCGTTCGCAATAAAATTCCTTTCGCTCAGCTTTTTTCTTTCTCCGTGTAAAGCAAAATGGACTTGTATTCTTTCTCTGTCCCTTTGATTTCGGAGACATGAAGCACGCGTACTTACGATCGGGAAAAATCACTTGTTACCGCTCGAAAAAGAAAATTTCGCTGTGTTGTATGGACAGTATACAAAGTATGATAAAGGATATCTTTCTAAATAAACAAACACGCCGCTAAACCTTATCCGGTATTGATACACACTGTCAATTACAATTCACATCTTTCGCGGCAAAAAAATAGTGGTCGTTAGATTGTTAGTTATATCTCGGTCGCATTTTAATATTTTCGAAAAAAACTTGCGGCAATCGAAAGAACTCCAGCCCCTCGATATACATATATAAAAAATGTAAAAATGACGAAAATCAGTGTTTCATCATATAATGTAACCTTAACCATTATCATAAACAAATGAAAGGTTGTAAACGGTTTATTCCTGATAAATGTTTCTATAACATACCACTTTGTTTCCTGAGAACAAATAAAGGATGGGCTTTCTCCATCATTCAAATTTTTTTGATTAGACACATGATAATATCCACATTTCAATTGAAAAATATAAACTACAATGAAATGGAATCCTCCAAGACAAAGTTTTTGATAGAGAAACGAAGTTCAGGCAACTATTTGATTTTGCTTCAAACGTTCAGAAGCGTTTAGGAATCAAGATTAATATATATTAGTTAGATCAGAGTCTGACTTACCTTCGTCTTCGAACTTTGCTGAAAGCCTGAATCGCAAGCCAGTATTTTATAAGACCAACGAACAATTGATGATCAGCCAGTTCTTTAGAATTGGTAACACAAACTCACAAAGCAATTTACCAAACAAAGAATCCAAGACACAAAGTAGCATATTTCCATAAATGTTTCAACTTTCAGCGACAAGAGAATTCAAATAATGGCGCAGCTACTAACTCGCTAGGACCTCTGGGAATGTCCATATACGGAAAAATTTTCCTTTCCCCGCTCAACCAAGTAAGCGGTATATATCATTAGTGTATCGCAGGCGCTGATTACAACATCAATGAAACCTGAGCTTTATCGTTTTAAATTTCCGGAACGCGCTCGGGTTTCTTTCGACTTTTTTTTCAAATTACCAGATTATAGAATGGCACTGTAAGATATATCTCTTAATTTTTTGACAGTGTCTAGTAATTGTCCATGAAATATCCCATACAATGACCTGAAATGTGTAGTTTTTAGTGTACGTTTTATAATTTTCAAAATTCCGTAAAATCTCCCTAAATGTTTCAACTTTAAAGATTACCAAAATTTTCCAGGGGGCGGCCCCCCTAGTGCTCGCGCATTCGGCGTTCGCATTGTCCCCCCCCCCCCCCACTTCTCGTTATATGTAATAATAGTTATGTTATGAGTGCATATAATTTCCATTATAACGAAATCATGAAGCAAAATATAGGTACTATTGAAAAACCTATGGGTTGTGTCATCCCATATGAATTCCATATGGACATGTGCAAGACGATGTATGGAAAGTATAGTATATTCAACATGCATGAGAGTTATATATAATTCCATATAATTTCCATAAATGAAAACCTATGGACAGCTTCTTCCCATAGTTTTCCCATATTGTAGGTAATGCAGCCTTGCCACCATGCATTTCCCATATCTTAAAAGTGAGCAAAAAATTGCACCATAGTTTTTCCATATTGGATCCTATCTTTCCATATAATTCCCATATATGGGTCATATATGGCCCACTATTTGCCATATAATTCCTATAGGGGTGCATGCAGTGAATGAGAATTTTAAGCTTTATTATAGTTATGATTACTATATCATGATTATTTTATACATATACATGTATCTGTATATAAATTTTTTTCTAAATATGCACATATTAAATTATTTCCTCACAATGACATAGAATTTGGGTTAACCTTTCATGTTACTCCATCACCAAATGAATCGAGGTATATAATCGTCATGAAATAACCGCTAACCCCAACTCCAAAACAACTTAGGATCCAACCCTAACCCCCCCCCCCCCCACCTAATGAGTTTTCTAACCCTAACCCCCCGCCTTAAGTGTCTTCCTAACCCTCCCACCTCGGATTCCCTTGATGTCATAGTGATGTTTATATTGGTGATGGAGTAACATGAAAGGTTATCCGGAATTTGCGAGTATAATTACCGCTGGCTTTGTGAAACATGGATTTTAAAACTTAATAAACTCAGACCACGAGTAAAATTGCTTTTGTTTTACTCTAGTCTTGAGTAAAATGCATCCAGTTTACCCCAATCTTTGAGTAAACTGTATCGTCCAAATATTGGTTTACTCAGTGTTTGAGTAAAACTTGCAATTTACTCAAACAATAATACTACTCGCACATTGAGTAAAAATTAAGCTGATGATTTACTCAATGTCAGAGTAACTTAACTCAACTGTTTGAGTAAATTGTTTTTGTTTTACTCCGGTCTTGAGTAAAGTGTATTCAAGTTACTCATAACGCGAGTAAATTGCCTAGTTCAGATGTTGTTTTACTCAGCGTTTGAGTAAAATTGGCATTTTACTCAAAGCAATGCGTAATTTTACTCAATGAGTAGTGACTTACTCATTGCGTGAGTAACTTGACTCAACTCTTTGAGAAAGATTACTTTTTACTCAAAATGCTGAGTAAATTGTTACTCAACCAATTGAGTAGAAATACTCGAGCTTTACAATGAAGAAAATTACTCAAAATTTCGAGTAAACCTACTCAATATCTTGAGTAAAACACCATGTCTACTCATTAATTGAGTATTTTTACTCAAAATATGAGTAGTTTTACTCGAATACAAAAATGCTTTTTTTGCAGTGTGCCAATGGCAATTAAGTGTCATAGCTCTAAACATAGTCACTAAAATTATATTGTCTGGAAATGCGGCCAAAGTCTTTGTTCTATGTTTTTGCCCAGTTTGTGCACTTTCACGGCTACGTACTGAACACATATATTGTATTTTCTGTATATGAAGCAGTTATCCAATAGTAATGTTTGGGTTTAATGCTTTTTAAATATTAATAAACCTAAAACAAAGGATTTGTGCATCTTCAGGTCCCCCTCAACATGAATTGCAACTCCATTGATAGCCCCTTTGAAGTTATGCCGCGTTTCCAGACCATGTTTGCCATTGACTATGCTCAAAATGACCAAATTCCTCGTGCGTGTGCATTAATACCAGGCAAGCACTGCAAATAAATGCTAATTTCCTCAACATCAAGGCCCATTATTTTTGACAACCAGATCGGCCTTAATCGTAAATATTCATGTATAAACGTGGATGTTTTAACACTGAACCAGCCAGAATTTGAATAACGTTCTTCCCATCGATCCTTTCTCCGTTAGAGTTTAAGGTTTTAAAGTTTAAAGTTTAAGGTTGAAATACCTGAAGGACAAATATATATATATATATATATATATATATATATATATATATATATATATATATATATATATATATATATATATTATATATATTATATATATATATATATATATATATATATATATATATTATATATATATTATATATATATATATATATATATATTGCAAGGATTTATGGGGAAGGAAAATTTCCAGTGTTGGAATACATACATTTTAAGATCAAACCGGGACCAGTTGCGAAAAATGCAACGTTAAGGCCAGCTACGGAAGCCGTTGCCGAGAGCCTAGTCACGAGTTCTGTATATATGGTGGTGGTAATGCCGGGATAAGATTCTGGGTATATTATAGGTAATATTTGGCATTTCACTCCATCAAACTACATGTTGAAAGGTTTTATGGTGAAATAAATTTCGAGTGTTCGAATACATACATTTTAAGACCAAACCGGGACCAGTTGCGAAAAATGCAACTTTAAGGCCTTCCGGCTGGGAATTGAACCCGCGACCCTGCGATACTAGTGGACCACTGAGCTACGGAAGCCGTTGCCGAGAGCCAAATATTACCTATGTAATTACCTACCAGTGAAATGCCAAATATTACCTATGTAATTAACTACCAGTGAAATGCCAAATATTACATATATATATATATATATATATAATATATATATATATATATATATATATAGAAAGGCCGCTAAGTTGCATTTTTCGCAACTGGTCCCGGTTTGGTCTTAAAATGTATGTATTCCAACACTCGAAATTTTCCTTCACCATAAATCCTTTCAACATGTAGTTTGATCGAGTGAAATGCCAAATCATTACCTATAATATACCCAGAATCTTATCCCGGCATTACCACCATCTATACAGAACTCGTGACTAGGCTCTCGGCAACGGCTTCCGTAGCTCAGTGGTCAGAGCGCTGCACTAGTAATCGCTAGGGTCGCGGGTTCAATTCCTACCGGAAGGCCGCTAAGTTGCATTTTCGCAACTAGGATCCCGGTTTGGTCTTAAAATGTATGTATTCCAACACTCGAAATTTTCCTTCACCATAAATCCTTTCAACATGTAGTTTGATCGAGTGAAATGCCAAATATTACCTATTATATACCCAGAATCTTATCCCGGCATTACCACCATATATACAGAACTCGTGACTAGGCTCTCGGCAACGGCTTCCGTAGCTCAGTGGTCAGAGCGCTGCACTAGCAATCGCAGGGTCGCGGGGGTTCAATTCCTACCGGAAGGCCGCTAAGTTGCATTTTTCGCAACTGGTCCCGGTTTGGTCTTAAAATGTATGTATTCCAACACTCGAAATTTTCCTTCACCATAAATCCTTTCAACATGTAGTTTGATCGAGTGAAAATGCCAAATATTACCTATAATATACCCAGAATCTTATCCCGGCATTACCACCATATATACAGAACTCGTGACTAGGCTCTCGGCAACGGCTTCCGTAGCTCAGTGGTCAGAAGCGCTGCACTAGCAATCGCAGGGTCGCGGGTTCAATTCCTACCGGAAGGCCGCTAAGTTGCATTTTTCGCAACTGGTCCCGGTTTGGTCTTAAAATGTATGTATTCCAACACTCGAAATTTTCCTTCACCATAAATCCTTTAAATATATATATATATATATATATATATATATATATATATATATATATATATATATATATATATATATATATATATATATATATATAGTCCCAAGTCCACAGTTACCATAAAGCCATTATGGTGATAGCCGGTAGGGCACATTGTATACTTTCATGTATATATATATATATATATATATTATATATATATATATATATATATATATATATATATATATATATATATATATATATATATATATATATATATATATATATATATATATATATATATATATATATATTTATACAATTATATGTGTGTGTGTCTAATTAATGGTAGGTCCAACTCCTTATAAGGAAGTAAAAAGTCGTTCTGGGTGACCGGTAGGGTGCGGACAATATTTGGGCCAATGGCGATTTGTGATCTAACTTTGCGAACTGACCTGACCTTGCGAAGGGTATGCACTTTTTACGTTACATAATAGCCACGTATGTCTTTGACAAGGTAAAATCCAAATCTGTTTTGAGGAATTGAAAACGGTTAAATATTGACCGAGATAACGTTCAAAACTAGAAATACGTATACGCAACAACCCCTCTCCCGCTACTTCTTTTAGTTCTTACTAACTTTTAGTTGTACCTGAATTAGATAATAAGCCCATCCATTTACCAAACTGAATAGACTTTCAGTGGACAATATCTCTGCGAGCTTTGTGTTGTCTGAATTTATATGACATAAAAATAAATAACTAAATTCATGATTGGTAATAGTTAGTATAAACAGACACTATTGGCTGTCGAAGGAAGAAAGTGCATCTTTATCATAGGGGTGCATACATAGTGCAAATATATAGGGCCCATTCAAATTGGGTTTACTAAGACAAATATTAGGGTTTTTCCATGATTGTTGGTGTGGATAGATTATATACAGCAATTTGATAATTCTACCCACATTGGACTACTGCGATGTTGAGCTGGCAGGGGATGTGGATAACTTAATATTGATTTATCTGGAGAGGTCTCAACGCTGAGCAGGGAAACTGATCTTTACTAACTCGGGACTTGAAACTGATTGGTTCATAGAAACCCTAGGATTGGTACCTCTTGTAATTAGAAGAAAGTTTGATTGTGTAATGCTAGTTAAGAAATTCTGTGAAGGCATTTTCATATCATATCTAAAGAACTAATTTCATCTCAATGAATCTGTTCATACATACATGTTTTTGCACCTTATAAATTGCCTTAATTGACATCTTCAGCATTACAACTTTTGAGTTAAATTAGTTTTTGTAACATTGTACTGAACACATATTAATTATGTGTTTATATTTGCAGTAACTTTAATTTGTTAGGAAATAAGACTGCCATTGATACCAGTGTTAGCATTGAAGGGGCTATCCTGTATAAATATTATTGTATTATAATTATTATTAATAATAATAATGCCTAACGCAGATATCATATTTTGATGGTTATCAATGCAAAAAGCCATATGTATGTGCAACAAAGCATGGCATAAAACCTATATATTCAGGACAACATGCCTATAGCCTGCTTGTTGATAATGATCTAGCTGACACAGTACTTGTTCAATCCCTAACAATTTCTGCTGACATACAGTAGTGATCGTATCAACATCCCAATTTAACATAATCCTATACCGGTATAAGCTGTACATATATTTTACATTGCAAGTCTAGGACCAGTATTGTCCAAGCCTATTATCAGACACAATAAGTTATGGCCCACTACGCCAGCTACTGAGGCCTAACATGTTTCATAATGGATGGAGTAAACACAGATTGTTTATGGAATACAGACCAGTATACAATACATAAAGGTATAGACGATCGTCAAGCTCATATCCTCAGAAAATTATTCCCTTCTGATTACTGGTGACTCTAACCATTTGAGCAATCGAGACTCAGATGCAGAGAGATAACAATGGTCTACTGGTTCAAATTATATAAGTGCCAATGCGGCAGTTACTATACATCAGTAATTTTAATGTGTTAACTGCTGTAGTAAATTCAACCCGCATAGAACATATATCAATAGAATCAGTATATACATCATTGTAACTCAGAATCATTTTTCTGAGGATATGAGCTTGACACTCATCCATGTATCATCTGTCTACTCCAATCTCTCCCTTATTCACTACAGCAGTGTATATATTAACACTGACCAGTGGTCCAGTATACTGTATACATGAGTAATGCTTGACGTTTATATACTACAAAATTGTAGGCCAGGATCAGGTCGTATAAACAGCTGAAACACAGCCGTAGTCTACTATATAGGCTCATTATCAAGCACAGAATAAACATACTGTACATGAAATTTCAAAATATGAACAAACACTTACTATTCTGTAGTATTATAAAGCACAAATTACGAGAATAACACTGGATATCGTCTTCGAGTCGCTTTGACTTGTTTCTGTCGCAATCCTTCTTGTTGTGTTTGTTTTGTCACAGAATAAGTATTGAAGTTTTGTTTTTAATAAAGACTGTCCCCTCTCGCTCTCTTCTGCTGTGCCATTCTTTATTTAAATTACTCATTCACGTACATTTCACGTTTTTTCGAGTAAAATAACAAAATGTTCCCGCTCACGACCTAGATAAATATCCTTGTAGAACCATAAATATCCTTGTTTACCTACTTTTTTCCCCGTGAGGTCACGTCATCATAACCAAGACAACCAATGTCCGTTGATAGATACCTATATTTATATATACACGGCACAAACATTTTTACAGAATACTTTGCCCTGACTCAAATGACCGCGTACATTGTGTGAACAAGGCTTTAATAATGTTAAGCACATGCAATTTACATATCCACTCTCGTCCAGAAAAACGGACATTTCTGCCAATAACAAGAACGCTCTAAATTCAGCTCTCTTGGCATCTCAGACTCTGTTGTGTATACTTTTGCTTTACTAAACAGAAATAGCTTAGTACATACAATTACTGTTTGTTTGCATGCGTCAGGTCTTTCTAACATCACAGTAACCATCTTTCGCGTTATGTAGTTTATATACCTTTCGTAACAGTTATGGTTATTTCTAAAGATATCAATAGAACAAAGAGGTGGTTCAATTTTGGATGTTTTTCAGCCCATCAGGAAAGAATTATAAATGAACAAAAGCAACTATTAACTTAAGGGACGACACGAAAGTCGCTCGTCAGAGTTATTTGCTCGTGTATTATTTTGTGTAGATATCATCAAAGCGAGCAACATACCAGATAGATATGTTGTGTTTGGATTTTCAAATGAATTAAGACGGGGGAAAAAGGAATTTCACTTAATCACATACGTCTAAGGTGGCTCATCCCATGCCTCTTTCGGCTTTTTTCCTCTCACGTTTTTTTTCTTTCAAAGATCAAGAGAGATATCTCCAATACGAAAAACGAGCATATTGTATACATGACAAAATTACAGCATTATGGTTGGTCGTGAGAATTGAAATGATTTAAATAATTGTGAGAAGAGTGCAATTAATGGTACCATGAAAAAAAAAATAAAAGGGCTGCCATTTGCAATGGATTTGTTTTATTTATTTATTTCTAAGCGCTTGGTTGATATAATACTAGTTATAATTGGAAATTATATTGAAATGTTTTGTTATGTTGGGTTTTGTGCCGTTGGCAATCGTCTCAAAGGCCAAAGCACAACTTAACTTCAGGAATTAAACACACATGAAGACTAATGTTTATTTTATATATCAATTCATTTATATGTAAATGATTATCAAGAATTTACTACCATAAAATTAAGGACTTATAAATATTACAGGATATGAAGTTATCAAAGTTAGTTCTTAATCGTTTTCTTATCGGAATGCCTGCGACGCAAGTGACGCATGTTCCGAATGTTCTAATCACAAGTGTCACGGTTACAAATGTTTCATTAATTATTAATAAAGACAATTGGCTTAAAGAATATCAGAGCACATATTCTAACAATTTATAATTGGAAATTATATTGAAATTTGCACAATTGCCACTTTAAAAAGTATGTTTTTCTCCTCTTTCTAAGAACCTCTCTTGTTCAGCATTATTAAAAATGATAAAAACATTGATTACTCACTTTCCGAGTCAATATCGTCAACATGCTCGTACTCGTCAACTTTTTCCTGTCATCAAATATGCAGTAAATAATGCAAGAATGACAGTGGTAGCAATAGAGTTATAAAACAGAGTTGTTTTTGCCTCCAATTAAACTGAAAAATAAGCCCATAGCTGTACCACCGACTCCTAGTCCAAATTGAAAAGATATCTCTGCCAATCCTTATAAAAATAAAAAAGAAACAGATCAGAAACAATCAAGGACAATGATGTATCCATTTGCCATTACTAACTGCTTGTTGACCGAGCGTGAGGTCTGTACAGTGAAATATCGGAACGAGGTTTTTTTAGTACGATGCGAGCGCAGCGAGCCGAGCTTTCTATTGTATCTGATGAGCTGATTTTGAAGCCTGCATATTTGTATAATGTTTAATTAACGAGAGATCATTAGAAACTCCGAGTTTGCAAGGAAATCGAACTGTTGACGCTTGCAAAATAGGTTTTAGTAATCTGGCAAATATATTTTCTTTGTTAACATTAAATGCATAAAATCTTCAACCTAATTTGACGTCTCATATTCAGGCTTCTCTCACTGGATAATAAGAGCAAACGGCGGCCATTGCTAAGGGACCAAAAGTCGCAGTAAATCTGTATGTAGGCGATGAATCGTTTTACCCAGTAATTTGAAAAATGTTTTCTGGTCCTCTTTATAGTAATATTATTTTATTTTGTCCATGGTAAGAGCACATAAACAATCAAAAAACCTCATAAGGTTCGCAGTTGGTCCCTTCGGTTGCGCAGTTGCGGACTTCCGGCTTCATTTTTTGAACAATAGTTGCTCGATCCAGTCTTTATTTAGAGATCAGTGGCCGAAGTCTGTGCAAAAAACTGAGGTCCGATATTTCACTGTACAGACTGAACAAGCGAGGTCAATACGCTGTTTATTATATTATAGCCTATAGAAGTTTTCGACAACAATTCGGTTGACTTTCTTGACTTCCGCCTACTACCGCTAGGAAGCTTTCTTGGCTTCGCTTAATTTTCAAATCTCCTGCTGGCTATTTGTCGAGCCTTCGGGTCTCTGGATAGTAAAGAACGGAAACCGAAACGACCGAAACTGGAAACCGAAACGACCGAAATCGCCGACGCTTATTTGTCGGTGAAGGCTTAAAGGGATGACTCAAAAGGATCTTCACATTTTTTAGAACTACTAATCCTAACCCTAATCTCAATCTTAATCCAACCCCAACCATAACCTTGATCCTAACCTTGATCCTAACCTTAAACCTAGCCCTAACCGCAGCTATCCATAACCTAACGAAAAATAAGAACCAGAAAAAAAACAGAAAGGTCCTATTGATCGGTCATCCCTTTTAGCCTTCCCCTTATTTGTCACTATTCATTGGTACTGCTCGTTGTAATATTTTAAAGTTCCAAATATATATTTATACACATTTGTACTATTATTCAACAGCCCTGACTTTTCACATAAACCCAGCTGCAAACATATACATGTTTACGCAGTACGGTTTATTTAATAAGGAGCAACTAAGCAATCTCCTAAAGGTGAATCATATAGTCACTATAGTGCGTAGCAATAATTAGTGTAATTTGTGTACCAGCATCTTCTTCAATTCGTCGCTATAAAAGACCTGCATCTTCCGCAGGCTCTTAATCGGGAGTGGGCAGGCGGTGCGGCGCAGGCTGGCAATAGAGTGCCAGCAATGGTTGATGGGAAGGTGATAAAAAGCAATGGTTTGTAACGAGCCGAGCCAACACAACACACAACGTGGTCTGGATCCAACTCAACTTTATTTCGTTTTACATTCCATATTTATCCTCTCTATGTCTAGGGCGTTATCCTTCCTTTAATTAGTTAGAGAACTATATTTGACATATCACGGATGCAGCTTGCATCCGCGGCTAATTATCTATTTACTTACTTATTATCTTCTTTATCTATTTACACATTTGCACTTTGGTTTTGTCCATTATCAGATATCCGTTACAGTTGATGGGAAGGCGATAAATGGAAAATGTTAGAGCCTGCGAAATCGTGTGTCGAAACTCTGCAAATTTGAATTGGCTTTGGAAATGGCGAAGACGCGAAGCCCGCTTGACAAACTTGCAGCTAGAGGATGCCATATTGGTCTATATAAAATAGCTCTTTGTAGGTGAAAAACGCTGTGTGATTATCATATTCGAGTATTAAATAACAGCGCACGAGTGTTTATATATTAAACGGCGATATACCGCCGAGTGTTTTACCAGCTTCTCGAGTGCCGTTATAACGGCATAAATGATATTGTATTTGATAATCGATATATACACTGTAAAGGTGGAAATCATTCAAACTCACGTACGTCGGTAGTAATAGCACATAGCAATATAATATAATATAATACATAAATACATCAGTCATCACCCATCCTTGTTTAGCTTTTTATGACAAACGTTACGCATCCATAGTTATGCAATTTAAACTATATTTTGTCAGTGTTTGACGGAATAATTTACTATATCCTACATATTTCCTCTACATAGCATATTAATATTCATATAAAGCAAAAGTGTACTGGTATTTTGGCAATTATAGCGCGTATATGTTCACGCGAATAATTTAAAAATTGTCATCGAACTTATAGTATTTTACCTATAAATCTATTATTAAAACGTTCATCGACAAGTATTTTATATTTTCAGACCAATATTGCATTGGCGCAATTCCTGTCTCTATAGCTGCAAATCCATTCGCTGATCTCTATATATAGATCACTCAAATTAGTGGCCATTACAGAGAATCCCATTTTGGATGCAGGATTTCCCAGTCGCTTCTCGCTCTCTCCCCTTCCCGTCGATCCTCGCGCGCCTTCCACCGTCTCCATGTTGTGAACATCCGGCGGGAAATAAGCATTTTTTCGCGGTTTTTAGCGAGTCATTTTAGCAGTTTTAGCGAGGTTTTTTGCGATCATTTCCGCTATCGGCGATTTCCGGATTCGGTTTCGATCGTTTCGTTTTCCGTTCTTTACAGAGACCGAGCCTTCTTGAACTTCTTCTTTGATTTTCTCTTCTTCTGGACAATATAACTCGCTTTCCGAATGCTCACTATCACTCATGATGAGTGAAAAGTAAACTATGGAAATGTAAACCTGATATTTTGAGGAGTAATTGGTCATTACAGCAAAATCCGGACCGCAAATTAACCAATGACATTGCGTAATTCAACCGGAAGTAACCCTGGCTATATAATAAAACGACATAATATCACGCGACACGTTTTCTATTTCTTAATTAAAATTCCAAAACTTTTCGCGGTGGCCATCTTCGAGAGACCACCTGCTCTCTGTAGTTTCTGTCAAGGAGGCGTGGTGATTTGTATCCTCATGAACACAAAAACCATCGACCACTGATTCATTTTGGGCATATTAATAAAAAACGACAAATATTCTCTGTCGGCTATAGTAAAAACTATATATAGCGTGGTATTATAGTAATATAGTCTTCAACCATGCAAATCAACCACAGAGTGCGCATGATCAGGACTAAATTAATCCCACAAGCGTTATGCCTTACGAATATCTATAAGTTCAAACAATCTCATCTCCCCATCGCAGATTTAGTCCTAACCCTAACCCCCGTCTAGAATTGCTTAAACCTATAGATTAACCAAATACATAACGCTTGTGGGATTAATTAGTCCCTGCTCATGCGCACTCTGTGGTTAACTATATTTCGGCCACTATAATATCTCGATTATAACGTTTGGTGTATGATTGATCTTTTTTTTGTTTGCACTTGATATTTTTGGTATTTCCTCTACCACAAGCAATTGGCCAATTTCTCGAATATCGATAACATTAATAATTTTTAATCTTACCTAATACTACAGCAGAAGAGGCCTTTGATCCGGTTTTTGAAAAATGGACGTTTATCGCTGAATACGAAAAACCAAATGCTGCCGGATGTAAAAAATCGATAACCAGGATTAGCCAGGGTAGTTGAAGAAACGACAAAGAAATCTCGCAAACTGCGAAGATAAATAGGGCTATCGCCATGGTTCGAAGATCACCAAGTCTGTTAATAAGCTTCCCTGCCAAAAGAAACCAGATTACTGCAAGAGTTCGACGAACTAGGCCGGCAACCGCCATGACTTTCGGGCTTCCAGAAAGCTTTGCGATTGTTGTACCAATACTCCCAGTAATATTGAAATGAATAACAGCAGCCCAACATAAAAATTAATGAATAGAATGAACATATAGTGTCTGTTAAATACAACACTTTTCACTTCGGCCCAGTTGATTACACGATGTTCGAGATATTCAAAATAGATCCATGGCAGGGCAACGAGCGACAAACTCATAGTAATGGCTACGAGTGGAAACACAACGAAGTATCCATACATGACTTTACCGCAAACTGTGTTCTTTACGTACGACGCGATCATGTGCCGACGATAAACAAAGATATACAACTTCCAATTTGTCCGCAAGCAATGTACGAACCGATTTCGCTCTCTCTTTCTTGAGGTGAGTCATAACAGCCACGTTATACAGCGATGTGGTGGATATATACAGGATGAAGCATAGCCCTCTAATCAAAACCATCAGCAGAAATATGAATGAATAATTCGAGACAGAGGTGTTCCGTTTCAATGGGTTCCCCGTTCGTTTCACAAGGATAGACTGAGTATCTGATACTGAGATGACTGAATACTCTGCTGTTAATTTCAAACTTGGAATATTCTTGTATGGTTTGAGCGACAAATCGGAGATATTTTTAACCCACAAGGTTGTGTTCAAGATGTTTGTTGGTCCCATTATTTAAATAATCACGTTGTGTTGTATTACAGGTGCCTTGTATGACCTTAGGCAGCACTGTAAGAGGCGCCAACGACAGCAGAATAAGTGCAAGAAGGCATACAAGTAAAACCAACTTTCTTGCTCGATATCGATCAGCTAAAACTCCAATGAGAGGGACAAATATAACATGCGCTCCGCCGAGAAGTTGTTAACCCGATTTGTGTTGCAGTGAAGCCTAATTGCTTCAGGTACAATGCATAATATTCGTCAAAGATCACTATGCTTGACCAACAGAAGAAAATGAACCATCTCAATGCAACGGTTTTCAACGACCATGAGAAAGATACCATGTCAGGCTTATATATAAAATACCTTGTTATGCTGAAATATTCGATAAATTCCTTAATATGTCTTCATATTTGCATAAATATCTTGTCACAACTGAATGCGTAACTTGAAGAAATGAACTGCGAGGGGTTACTGGTAATTTATCACACGACAACGAAAAATCTATATAATATCTCTGCTATATTTTGGTATAGAGACCATATCAAACTTAATATTGAGGTTCAAATAGCAACTTCAGGTCATTAAAAGCGTATTGTTTCATTCTCTAACTCTACGGAAATAATAATAATAATAATATACGGTACGCATGAGTGAAGTAGGTAAGAGTATAATTATCGGAGGATTCCTGATACTTGTAGAAGTCACTCGGTTAACAGTAGTTGGCAACGAAACTTAAACTTCGCTTCTATTGCTGTCCATATAGTTCTTACTATAATTCTGTAATTAGGTATGAATGCTCTGCTGGGGGGGGGGGGGGGGGGTGGGGGGTTAGCTGGTTTTCACAATGTGGTCGTCACCGCGTTCATACAGCGAATATTTACGATGAAGGGCAATCTTGTTTTCAGAAATAGTGGGCGTTGATGTAGAGGAAGAGAGCATTTATTTACATTAAAAAAACGATTTCCCGGCAAATATATTTCGAATGTTAGGAAATGGTCAACGCGGGCCGTCATCGGTAGACCATAGCAATGCACACAAACGCTGCCAAATCCTTAGAAAACGATCGCTGAAATGTTTGACGAAATGTTTCAAAAAACAGGATCTATGTGCTTTCTCAACGGTTCATTATTATTTGAAACGATACTACATAACGCAAAAGAAGGTTAGTGTGATGTTAGAAAGACGCATGCAATCATAGGCACTATAATTATATTGTCTGGAAACGCAGCCCAAGTCTTTTGCTCTATGTTTTTGTCCAGTTTGTGCACTTTCATGGTTACTAGACACATTGAATTTTCTTGTACTAGAAATACGTTATATATACGCAACACCCCTCGCCCGCTTATACTGTTTGAAACTTTTATAGCGTAGTTGCTAATTTACTCTTTTACTTGAATTAGGTATTATCCCATTTAGTTTGCAAAACTGAATACATTTGCAGTGGACAATATCTCTGAGAGCTTTGTACGTGTTGTTTGAATTTAATTCTTCCATAGGACATCAAACTAAATAGCGTAAACTTTTTAAATTTTTGGGTGCAGTACCTGGCACCTGCACTGAACAGAATAGTGGGGAAGTTTACTGCTGTTTCTACCATAAATCACTAAGAAAGAAATTATCAAGGCCTGCGAGAGCAAAACCCGGGCCCCAGGACTGACATGTGTACCCCTCCCCTAAATTTCCGTGAGGTGTTTGAATGATCCTTTAATTGCAAGTATATATTTTTAGATACCTTATACCTTTATAATGTTATTGTATGGTAGTAACAGTACAGCATAATATACAATTATTGGATGAGGCTGAGCATGATATCAAGAATTATCCAGACCGAGGTCAATGTTATCTGCCAAAGCAGATAACTTTGCCCGAGGTCTGGAAAACTCTTAATATCATGCGTAAGCCGAATCCAATAATTGTTTTATTATACATTGTTCAAGATAGTCCTACTAAAAACATACAAACAAATCTACTACAGGCATTTTTTTATTTTGTAATTTTTGCACGCTTGGTCCTAGTGACGTCATCAGCGTTCAATAATTTATGTTTTGAACACCTCCGTGCAATAATTCTAAGTATTCAACAAAAATGATTTGCCAGAGATTGAGAATTCACTGGAATTGACCAATAAGAAACGAGAATGAAGTTTGAATCGTATATTAAACGCTTTTAGCCGGCGCAATTGGGGAACAGTGTTGAGGTGAACGGGTACTTCGTGTTACCGGTAGGTATGCATAATGGCTGCAAACATTTCATTGGTCTGCAGAATACACCAGTCACAAGTGATTGACGTGGCGATGTGGCGGGCCTCTTGCAAGGTCACGGGCATTTTACCCCCATCTCACCGACCTTGTGATTCATGAAATGAGGTGGAACGCGTTCCGAACGATATTCAATCTGTTTTAATTTGTATTCGTATCAGTTCTTGTTTCACGTGTGTAAAATAGCAACTTCATCTCATTAAAAGCGTATTGTAGCCTACAGAAATAAGGACTTTCCTGTATGGTACGCATGAGTGAAGTAGGAAAGTGTATACATCTGGCTCATTGCTGTATTCCTATAGAGGATGACGTCTCGCAGGATTCCTGGTATAAAGAGGCACACTATCCTGTAGAGGTCACTCAGTTAACAGTGTCGGTAAGGAAAACTTTGCTTATATTGCTGTCACTATAATTCTGTAACTAGAAATACGAATACGCAATAATCCTCGCCACCCCACCCCACCCCACCCCTAGAGTTTATTTTCCCATCCATGGTCCCCAGTGCCCAGATCGCGTATTTGTATTTGTGGTCTCTGTCAATAAGATTTTGGACGTTATCTCGGCCAATATATATTTCCTCGATTTCAATTCTGAAAACAGAATTGGAATTAGCGAGTCCAAATACATAACGCACGTTCCCATAATATTACGAAAACGTGTATAACCTTCGTAAAAACCCATTTATGTATAGTTCGTCAGATCACCACTCGCCAATGGCCTCCTTCGCCCAAAATCCAAATATTGTCCGAATCAAACGGTTCACCCCAAAAGACTTTTTACTTCTTAATAAGGAGTTGGTGCTACATTGCGCCGTATATATATATATATATATATATATATATATAATATATATATATATATATATATATATATATATAATATATATATATATATATATATATATATATATATATATATATATATATATATATATATATATATATATATATATATATATATATATATATATATATTCAGTGAGAAATGGATCCCTGCCGCGGCAAAATTATCACCCTCGGTTAATATATCGCACTCTATCGCTAGAATTAATAAAGAAAAATAATTTCTAGGTAAAATTTCAATAAAATAAAATGAGTAGTGGCAGCGGTGGGATTCGACCCGGCACACCATCGACATGACTGCTACCTTAATCCAGCGCCTTAGACCACATCGTGACATTGCTATGCTTAAGTGTTCTTTCTGCGTTTACCTATAATTTAAATACGTATTCCCATCATGTAATTGGTACATGGTGAGTTCTTTCTACGCTTATATTATAAAATTTAAACCCGTATTCGCATCATGTAACCATTTCATTCCATCTCTACAATTAATTAAGAAAAATAATTTACGGTAATGTGCAATAAAATAAAATGAGCAATGGCAGTGGTGAGATTCGACTGGTTGTCTTAAACCAGGCGCCTTAGACCACTCGGCCACGCTGCCAATGCATACAAAATAACAAGAATAGCACTCATGTCAATGTATAACGTAAGGTGAGCTCTTTTCTACAAAGCATTAAATATCCATCCAAATTATCATCGTCAAAAATATTTCATACAATGTATATATATACTAATTTCCTCGATAAAATTATAATTGCTGCCGTAGGACAGCACACTAATCTTGACTTGGGTTGCTGTGTCTCGTACCCATACCTCTTCGCGGAACTATGTTATAGTCGATCTACATTAAAATCACGCTCGATTTGTCATGGATGTCCACAGATTTATGACGTTTCATGACCGTAACTCGTAGATGTTCGTATAATCGCCGGAAACTCGCCATCGGCCAAGCTAAAGAAATTTTATTTTGTTTGTATGCACTAGGGCCACGATATTTTGTGAAGAGCCTCGTTCGTCAATCGTCATATAACGTGTTCTGCTTTAGTGCTGAACTTCTGGCAGTTGTTAGTTTATCGACTGCTATAATGTCAACTTTTTGTGTTCATATTTTAATAACTGCATTTTTATGCAAGCCTTGTACAGTGAACTATCATGTTATACAACTATTTTATCTTTATGTTCAACTGCATTGTTATGCAACTGTTGAACTTACATCTGTTGACTTCAATATTAACTGTTCAACTTACATCTGATTCTGTTGACTTGAGTAGCCTATTTTTCTTTATCAATTCTAGAGATCTAATGAAATGTATTACATGATGCGAATACGGGTTTAAATTTTATACAAACGTATAAATAATTCACCGTGTAAAAGTTACATGATGGGAATATGGATTTAAATGTTAGATACATTACGTAGATAAGAACCCACACTAAACTATAGCATAGCAATGTCACGATAACTATAGTTGATAAGCTTTTACAAATAGGTAGCGCGGCCGAGTCGTCTAACATGTTGGGTTCGAATCCCATCGCTGCCACTCATAATTATTATAACTAGAAGTTACTATCGCAAGGAAAGTGCTGCCTCAAAATTCAAGGCAGTTGTGATATTGTGCCAAGTAGCACAATTATAAAGTGGCGGGCTTATTAAAGTCAAATGTATGTCATGTCATCTTGTAATAAAATAAAATGAGTAATGGCAGTGCTGGGATTCGAACCCATCCATCGAAATGGCTGCAGTCACTATACAAATGGCTGCAGTCACTATACCAAATCCTATACTTCCAGTGGCGGGAGTCCACAGGAACTTGCCTGAGGATACAAGTGCTGGTCGAACCATTAATGGTTTTCGACAGTATGACGATTTGTCTCCAAACCCTTCGGGGAGAGACTTGTCTGAGAACAGTGCTCGGTCCGCAGCACTCTTGCGTTGTAAGAAGCCGTTCATAATGGCCACTTTCAATGCAAATACAGCGAGAGAGGAGGGAAGAGCAAGTGAGATTGCCCAGTGTTTCTCAACTAATGGAATTGGAATTTTGGGTATTCAAGAGCACAGAAGAGTCCACGATGATCCATTGGTATTCACTAGATTGGAAGGCCAGTATCTCATCACAACATCGGCTTGGAGGAATCAGGCACAAGCATCATGTGGAGGAGTGGGTCTGCTGCTTAACTCAAAAGCAAGAAAGGCTCTTCGTAAAGTAACCCCCCATACAGAGAGGATACTAGCGGCAGAGTTTGACAGCAATCCTGTAACAACTGTTATTGTTGCATACTCACCCACCAACACAGCCGCTCTGGATGAAGTTGAGAACTTTTATGAGGATATGGGTGCATTGTTTCGAGAGGTACCTGCCCACAATTTCTTAGCTGTTCTCGGTGATTTTAATGCAAGATTGGGATCAGCTGATGCACCTTTCACCTATCACAATGAAACTAATCGCAATGGAAAATATCTTGCGGAACTCGTATCAGAACATGGACTTCTTGCTGCCAACACCCAATTCCAGAAGAAAGAGGGGAAAAGATGGACATTTCAAGATCGATGTACAAAGATGAAACGTCAGCTTGATTATATACTAATACGAAAGAAGTGGAGAAACAGTGTTCTAAATGCGGAGCCATACAACTCTTTTTGCACTACTGGATCTGATCACCGAGTGGTCTCTATGAAGGTTAGACTAAGTCTTAGGGTACCAAAGCCAAAACCACGAGTGCGGTATGACTGGAAAACATTCACAGAAAATAATGATCTGCAGGAAAGGTACACCGTGGAAGTACGTAAACGTTTCCAGATACTAGATGAAGAGGGAGATTCCAGTGAACGATATCAGCGATTTATAACAGCCAACAAAGAAGCAATGGAATCTTGTGTACCTAAAAGAGAGCGGATCAAGAATCCCTCACACTCTAGGCATCCTGATGTGGTACAGGCTAGGAAGTGGATGGAGGAGGCTAGTCGGAAGCACAATGAGACATGCTCAGAGGAGGATAGTGAGCTATTGAAACAAGCAAAGGAAACTCTTGTTCAGAACTTATGAAAGACTGAGAGAAGAGGAAACATTGGAGAAAGTCAACCGAATAGAGGCTGCGCATGGTGGAAGTAAATATGGGGAAGCATGGAAAGTCATCAATGAAGTAACAGGTAGAAAGAAAACTAGGGAGGGTCAGGTTACAGGGGCAAGTCCAGAAGAAAGGGTAACTACATGGTTTACTCACTTCCAGAACCTCCTAGGTACAACACCAAACGTGGAAGACTCGGAAGAACACATCCCTATCATATTTTCGGACCTTGACATTGAGGATGGACCCTTCACTGCAGCTGAATATGCCAAAGTCAAGACCTCATTGAAACAAGGTAAAAGTGCAGGGCCAGATAACATTCCTCCTGAGGTGTATAAGAACTGTGAGTTTGATGACATAATCCTAAAGATATGCAACCTAGCCTTGATGAGAAATGGAAAACCCAAACAATGGTCTCTATCTAACATCATTCCAGTTCCTAAGTCTGGAAATCTATCCAACACAGACAACTACAGAGGAATCTTCTTGACATGTATCATAGTGAAGTTATATAACCGCATGATACTGAATAGAATCAGGAGTGCCATCGACCCTAATCTACGGTTTAATCAAAATGGATTTCGACCCAAGAGAACGACAGTTACCCAAATCCTGGCTGTCAGGCGCATAATAGAGGAGGCAAAGAAGAACCATCTTCCTGCTGTTTTAACATTCATTGACTTCAAGAAAGCCTTTGATTCAGTACATCGAGGCAAGATGATAAATATACTCAAGGCCTATGGTATCCCGTCGAATCTGCTTCGTGCCATAGAGAGTACGTACACTAATACAAAAGCCAAAGTTGTGACACCAGCTGGGGAAACACAAGAGTTTGATATTCTTGCTGGAGTTCTGCAAGGAGACACCCTTGCACCATTCCTCTTTGTTATTGTCTTGGACTATGCGCTTCGACAAGCTACATCAGGGCAAGAAGCTGAACTTGGGTTCACTATTACTCCAAGGAAATCCAGGAGGATCCCGGCTGTAACTCAAACAGATTTTGATTTTGCTGATGATATCTGCCTGTTTGTGTAACCAAATAAAGCAGGCTCAGGAACTACTTATACGGGTGGAAAATGAATGCAGCAAAATAGGGTTAGGTATAAATGTCAAGAAGACAGAAGTTATGACCTACAATATCCCAGAACATGATCCATTGATTACAACCTCAGGAAAGGTGATTAAGGAAGTCATTGATTTCAAGTACCTGGGATCATGGATTGAATCCACTGAAGCAGACATCAAGATACGGAAGGCATTGGCGTGGAAGGCCCTAAACAACATGAACCGCATATGGAAGTCCCACATGTCTCGCAAGGTCAAGCTGAGCTTTTTCACGGCTACTGTGGAATCGGTGCTTCTTTATGGGTGTGAAGCTTGGACGCTGTCCCCGGAATTAGAGAAGTCTCTTAATGGCTGTTATACGCGCATGCTTAGAACAGTTCTGGGAATCAGCTGGAAACAGCATATGACAAATGTTGAACTGTATGGAGAGCTTCCAAGGATTGGGGACAAGGTTGCATATAGGAGGATGCGACTAGCTGGGCACTGTTATCGACACCCAGAGTTATCAGCCAGTGGTCTAATACTATGGGAACCAAATCAAGGACATCGAAAACGTGGGAGACAGAAGAGAACATACGTGGACATACTGAAAAGAGATACTGGAGTGGAGGACACAAACGAGTTAGCAGGATGTATGATGGACCGAGTTAGCTGGAGGATTCGTACAATAGCCCGGCTGAGGCCGACCTAATAATAATAATAATACTATACCAATCGGTTAAATAGAACGCAGAATAGCTTGTTGACAATGCTATATGGTATACTATGACTATGAGTTTATTCTACGTTTACATAACATAATAAACCCGTATTCGCATCATATATGTCATACATTTCATTCCACATCTAGGATAATTAAGAAAGTGAAAATTTACGGTAATCGCGCAATAAAATAAAATGAGTAGTGCATGAACGCCATCGAAAATGTATGTTGCCTAAACCAGCGCCTTAGACCAGTCGGCCACGCGACCAACTTGAAAAAAACTTATCAACTACAGTGTACATGTACTTCTCGTGACAATGCTATGGTTTAGCGTGAGTTATTTCTGCGTTTTACACTTGATATTTCATTTCATTCGATCTCTAAAATTAACAAAACGCCAGCTAGGCGTTGACTCGGGATACTTGGGCTAGTGGGCAAATTCAGCTATTTGAAGGCAATACAGCCAATTCAATTAAGGTTGTCCTTTAAATTCAAAACTCAAAACCACAAAACGTCCAACTCTATGGGCGAAAAGCATGATGGGCGCTTGTGTGTGCAGGTTAGTTTGAATTATTGCGGGTTGTGCATGTGATACAAAATGCCACCAACATACAGCGACCCGCAATAATTCAAACTTCCGTCCACATACAAGCTCCCATCATGCTTTTCCCGCTTAGAGTTTGAGAGTTTTGACCTTAAAGGACATACCTTTTGTGAGAAATGGATCCCTGCCCCGGCGAGATTATCACCTTCGCTTGCGAGGAGTAAAATAACCCCTCGCCCACCTTCTCTCCCTACCTAGAGTTTCTTTTCCACATCCATGGTCCCAGGACCCACAGACCGCGTATGACTGCCAGTGGGCAATACTCATAATCCGAACATAATCATAACCTACTCATAATCCGAACCCTGACCAAACCCTAAGCCTAACCGTTAAAATCAAGACAAAAATGAAAGAATGATAAATTAAAAAAAGAAAACTCACAGAAAGGATGTCCGTTAATTGTGGGATTTGAACTCGCCATATTCGGCATCGCAACCGTTAAAACTAACCACTACGCTAAGACAGCACGCTTGAAAGAAAGCAAAATAATAATACGTATTTACAGTCGTTTGCTGATTAAATAACCGGCTGCCCATCACATCACTTTGTCTGCATTAACATAATATCGCACGTAGATTTTGAACGTTATCTCGGCCAATATGTACTCGATTTCAATCCTGAAATCAGATTCGGAATTACCGAGTCTTAATACATATAATACGTGTCTATTATATTACGAGAAGGTGCATATACCCTTCGTAAAAACGGTTTATCTACTTATATTATTTTTATATATTATTGTCGTATATTATTTTGAACGTTATCTCGATGAATATTTCACCGTTTTCAATTCTGAAAACAGATTTGGAATTAGCGAGTCTAAATACATAACACACGTACCTTTATATTACGCAAAGGTGTATACTTTTCGTAAAAACCTCTTTATGTAGATCGTCAAATTACCACTCGCGAATGGCCGCCGTTCGATTGTCTTAAAATTTTGTCCGATTCAAACGGATCACCCAAAACGACATTTTACTACCTTATAAGGAGTTACCCTACCATGTGCGGCTTAAATATACATATATATATATATATATTTATATATATATATATATATTCTTATATATATATATATATATATATATATATATATAAACTTTCGGTGAGAAATGGATTGGATGCCTGCCGCGGCGAGTGATTATCACCTTCGCTTCACGACCTCGCAAGCTTGGAGGGGATTAAAGTTCCTACCTTGTCAACGCTGTGAAATTTGAACGATCTGTTCTGCCATCAGTGGGGAAGTATTCTCTTGTCAAGGTAAGACGACTAAAATAGTTATGTGTTCTTAATTTTTCTTTTTAAACGCTCACCAAACGGATATATAGCTCAGTGACTGCGAGGTATCTGCGACGTCTTGCCATCACATTCACTGCGACAGCATCACTTGTCATGGGCTTAGGCAATCTCTACACGTATATATGCGTTTTCATAGCGTTGTTATATTGTTCTCAGTCCTCAGGGGAGCAGAAAACAATGGTCCCATTACCTGAAATAATATGAAAACGCTAGGAAAACGTATACGTGTGTCGTATACGTTAGTCGCGCAGCCATTCAGTTGTGACAAGATATTTATGCAAATTTGAAGACAACATAATTTCTTTGGAAAATAATCGCATCTAAAATTTAAGCATAACAAGGTATATTTGATATAAGCGTAACATGGTATCTTTCTCGTGGTCGTTGAAAACCGTTGCGTTGAGATGGATTATTTTCTTCTTTTTGTCAAGTGTGGCGTCCTTTCAGGAATATTATGCATTGTACCTGAAGCAATTAGGCTTCACTGTAAAACAAATCGGGTTTACAACTCTCGGCGGAGCGCATGTTATTTTTGTCCCTCTCATTGGAATTTTAGCTGATCGATATCGAGCAAGAAAATTGGTTTTACTTGTATGCCTTCTTGTACTTATTCTGCTGTCGTTGGCGCCTCTTACAGTGCTGCCTAAGGTCATACACGGCACCTGTGATACAACACAAAGTGATTATTTAAATAATGGGACCAACAACTTCTTGAACGCAACCTTGTGGGTTAAAAATATCTCCGATTTGTCGCTCAAACCATACAAGAATATTCCAAGTTTGAAATTAACAGCAGAGTATTCAGTCATCTCAGTCTCAGATAATCAGTCTTTCCTTGTGAAACGAACGGGGAACCCATTGAAACGGAACGCCTATGTCTCGAATTATTCATTCATATTTCTGCTGATGGTTTTTCATTAGAGGGCTATATCTCATCCTACATATATCCACTGTATCACTGTATAACGTGGCCGTCATGACTCACCTCAAGAAAGAGAGAGGGGACTACGGTTCGTACTATTGTTGGGGACAAATTGGATGTTGTATATCTTTGTTTGCCGTCGGCATGATCGCGTCGTACGTAAAGAACACAGTTTGTGGTCATGTCATGTATGGATACTTCGTAGCTTTTCCATTCGTAGCCATTACTATGAGTTTGTCGCTTGTTGCTCTCCCATGGATCTATTTTGAATATCTCGAACATCGTGTAATCAACTGGCGGAAGTGAAAAGTGTTGTATTTAGCAGACACTATATGTTCATTCTATTAATTGGTTTTTATGCTGGCTACTGTTATTCATTTCAATATTACTGGGAGTTTTGGTACATCGCGAAGCTTTCTGGAAGCCCGAAAGTCATGGCGGTTGCAGGCTTAATTCGTCGACCTCTTGCAGTAATCTGGTTTCTTTCGGCAGGGAAGCTTATAAACAGACTTGGTGATCTTCGAACCATGGCGATAGCCCTATTTATCTTCGCACTTTCTGAGATTTCTTTGTCGTTTCTTCAACAACCCTGGCTGATCCTGGTTATCGATTTTTTCCATCCGGCAGCATTTGCTTTTTCATATTCGGCGATAAACGTCCATTTTTCAAAAACCGGATCAAAGGCCTCTTCTGCTGTAGTATTAGGTAAGGAAGTAAAATTAAAAACTAGAAATACGTTATACGCAACACCCCTCGCCCGCTTATGCTGTTTGAAACTTTTATAGCGTAGTTGTTCTTTCACTTGAATTACAGTACTGCCTAGAATTAACCTAACACTGCGGTTGCGGTTCGGTTGCGGTTCGTTTGCGGTTCGGTTGCAGTTAGATTGCGGTTCGGTTGCGGTTCGTTTGCGGTTCGGTTGCGGTTCGGTTGCGGTTCGGTTGCGGTGATGTTGCGGTCGACACATTCGACCGCAACCGCAAGAGTATTGGCGACCGTACACTTCGGATTCCGATCTCGCCCGATCGTAAGAACACGAAAGCAAATGAAATTAGATCTATTCAATGAATATTCTGGACGCTATTGTGTCGGCAAACGGTGATTTATACATTATTGTACGAGTGTTTTGTCTGAGTTGGTCAAACTACATTCTTTATTGTATGATATTGATTATAACATGTATGGCTGTGCGTCGTTATTAAGAACGAGTGTAAATGACAAATTGCAAAGTGAAAAGGTGGTAAACTGCCAAGATTTTTAGTCACGAAATACTCCTAGGAGTCCATCAGAGTATGACCTTTAAAATTTAAAGTAATACGACTGGAAAACGGGTCTTGTCAAAGTGAAAAGGTGGTGAACTGTTAATATTTTTAGCAACGTACATCGGCGCGCGTATTTCCGGCGTAAATTACTTGTTTGTTGAATTAATTGTGCGAGTTAGAATGCTCCAGAAACACAGTCATATAACAAGAGCTTTTAAATTGGAGTATGTATATGAGTCTCGCTACCTTTCACTGCCTGTGGGCATAAATCGACAAATCATATTGATTCAACATGTCATATAAGACGACAAAATCATCAAGCGTTAAAGATTGGGCAGTGTACTATAGCAAGGCAGTTTTTTCGCTAAATTGCAGATTGCAAGTCTACGGTAGTATTAACTTGTTGCTCGCACTCGTCGGACTGTTTTTATTGGATTGAATAGCGATTGAGTGATGAACCAGGCAGGTAACGTGATGCCACAGGGAGCCGTAACGTCTATTAGTGAAGCGAGTTTAACAATAAAGCGGGTTTATTTGTTATTAATATATATCCTAGCGCTGGTGCAGTCTATGACCACTGGTCACTGCCATTGCCGAGTTTTTTTCTTTACAAGCGCTCGAACTTGCCATGCTTGCGGCTTGGCGCGGAAAAATGGAAACTTACCCGGGTATCGTATTGCCGACACTTTACACGAGCCCGGGGTCAAGTCAACCCGTGTTCACATGAATATATTAACCCGGTCGACCCGGCTGTCGTGTAAACGCTAACAGGAGTTTATTATTATTAGTTTATTATTATTAGACGGGTCGACCCGGGTTGGGCTCGTGTAAACGGCCTCTAGATTATATATTTTGTGTAAAAGATTGACAGATGATATGTTTGACTAATTAACTTCCGGTGGTCGACTCAATCGTGGCACAGATGATACGAAAGGTCTCCACTAAAAATATTTCCAATATATAAGTTACCACAGCTTTCAATTACAAAATTTTCAAAACGACTGTGAACATTAACCTTTAATCTATCATGTAGCCGATTTTCAAGCTAAGATTTTACCTAACAACTACATTAGACGTCAAAACAAATCACTACCGAAATCACTACCGCGAGACGCACAGTCAACGGCCTTCCGAATTGATGTAAACACTGACTCATTGCCTTTCTGGTCTGGTTGTCTGTAATTTGTCCCGATTGTCGACAAAATTAACAAGTAAGAACATTTTAATAGCGATGTAATACAATTCTTGTGTAAAAATACCAAACAAACCCGCTTTACTGTTAAACTCGCTTCACTAATAAACTCGCTAGTTCGCTGTTTATAAACTCGCTTCACGTTACGGCTCCCTGTGATAATGCACAAGTATTTATTTTAAGTTGCCACAAGTTCTCCCAAACGATATTATCAAATTCATAGCAAACGATATTATATTCTGAAATAAGTAATATTCTACATCGCTGCCGTAACTTAGCATATTTCATTATTTTGATAACTTTCCTATTTCTTCGAACTGCAACAGAACTTAAACCATGTGTCAAACGACGCCAAACTTCGGAAATAAACGACATATTCCGAAATGCGATTGCGGTTAATATTGCGGTTAGGTTACGCGAGGTTGAACCGCGGACCGACCGAGGTTCGACCGCGGATCGACCGAGGATCGACTTCGGTTGAACCGGAGATGAACCCAGGTTGAACCGCGGATGATCCGCGGATGATCCGCGGATGAACCCCGGTTAACCGCGGTTTCTGTTAGGTTAATTCTAGGCAGTACTGTAGGTATTAGCTGAATAAATTTGCAGTGGACAATATCTCTGAAAGCTTTGTGTTGTTTGAATTTAATTCTTCCATAGGACATCAAACTAAATAGCGTAAACTTTTTAAATTTTTGGATGCAGTATACCTGGCACCTGCACTGAACAGAATAGTGGGGAAGTTTACTGCTGTTTCTACTATAAATCACCAAGAAATAAATTACAGTACTTTTCTCACACTATTGATGATTCATCAAGGCGGCAAGAGCAAAACCCGGCCCCAGGACTGACATTTGGGCCCTCATTTAAATTTTCATGAGATGTATGAATTATCCCTTAATTGCAAGTATATATTTTTAGATAGTAACGGTACAATATAATATACAATTATTGGATGAGGCTGAGCATGATATCAAGAATTATCCAGACCGAGGTCCAATGTTATCTGCCAAAGCAGATAACTTTGACCGAGGTCTGGATAACTCTTGGGCGCCATCAGCGTTAAATAATTTTTGTTTTGGACACCTCCGTGCAATAATTCACAGTATTCAACAGAAATGAGGTCGCACCTGCCAGAGATTGAGAATTCACTGGAATTGACCAATAAGAAACGAGAATGAAGTTTGAATGTATAATAATGCTTTTAGTCTGCGGAATTGGGGAACAGTGTTTAAATGAAAGAGGTACTTCGTGTTACTGGTAGGTACGCATAATGGTTGCAACATTTCATTGGTCTGCAGAATACACCAGTCACGTGGCGATGTGGCGGGCCTCTTGCAAGGTCCCGGGCATTTTGCCCCCCTCTCCTCACCAACCTTGTGATTCATGAAATAATCAACTCAGTAGTATAAAAAGACACCAAAGGCTGTTAAAGAATGAAGGAAGAAAGTGCATCCTCTTTATTATTCAAATGTCTAGGGGTGCATATAGTGCAAATGTATAGGCATCAATTTGGTTTTAATAAGACATATTAGGGATTCTAATCTTTCCTAATTCTGGACATGAAACTAATCGGTTAATAGAAACACTCGGATTGGTAGCATGTTAGTTAAGAAATGTCTTGAAGGCATTTTACCACCATTTCTAAGAACAATTTTAATCTCAATGAATCTGTTCATTGCATACATGTAGGAGCATTATCTATTGCCTTAATTGACAATACTGCATTTGTAGGATTAATACAACTTTCAAGTTATAATTAGTTTTTGTAACATATTGTACATATATATGAATATGTGTAATAAATTTAGATTTGTAATAAATAATAATTGTAATTTGTTAGGAAACAGGACCCCATCAATACCAGTTTTAGCATTGAACAGGCTATTACTGTATTAATGTTATTGTATTATTCTTGTTATTTTTATTATTATTAATAATGCCTAAACTTTTTCCAATCCCAGATGTGTATACCGATTCCAAAAAATTTGACGAACCTATTATTCTGCTGGAAAACCTCTATTGCTTTCATAATATTAAATGCACATATATAACCTATATTCAGGATGACATATGTCTCCTCAGTCTTTTTAAATATAGTGTTTTTTTTGTTTATCCCCCTGGCCCATTTCAATGTTGATTTCTACACATAAAATTGAACCAGATGTGGTTTCTTGCAATTATAGGAAGAACATTGCACAGGGGCAGGGGATTTTTCTTGCTAAAGTGATAAAAATATGTAATTCAAGTGTGGATGATCTAGCTGACATAATACTATATAAGCTGTATTTTACATTGCAAGCCTAGGATCAGCATTGTCCAAGCCTATCCACAGAGACAATATTAAACTTGTCGCCCACTAGGTTAGGTTCTTATTTAAAAAAAAAGAGATTGCAATGAATGGTAGATGTACACAAAAAGTCCTTTTAATAAGAGACGGTTGGAACACCAATGGCAGTGACACATCACACCCAACAATAACATTGAATATATAATAAACAACTTTATTTCAAGAGCTAAACTACCAACAGTTTCCACTGATAAACTCGTGGCCCTCGTTTGCTATTGTTTGCACTTCTGACTTCTTCTCTTACCCTGTGTTTTCTGTATCATTGGATGTTTCACTCACTGATGCCATTTGGGTAGGTTTTGTGAATAAAAAACTGAAGTGAGCGAGTAACGTCGCAGCGACAGTCGAATCCCTTTGCTATTAACTCTGAAACGATCTGCGTCTCATCATCAGTGATGGTTTGAAATAACTGCCATCAATTTATTTCGGATAGATATGCCAGATTTATTCTTGTTTTTGTCGTAGAATGCACTGACTTTTCTACCGGAGTTTTGTAGCCATCGGTTTCTTGTCGTCTGTAATTTTACTTCCGTTCCATAAGAGAGGAAACACAAAAGTTCCGTTTGAGAGGAAACACATCTCTTATCGTAAACTTAAATCCATTGATTTCTCGAAGATGCGGGCTGACATTATGAATTCACCTCTAATGACTAGTGATGATGCACATGATGTGACTGTTTTGGTGGATCAGTATAATTCGGTATTGTCATCACTTTTGGATAAGCATGCCCCTCTAAGGAAGTGTGTTGTTACACTACGTCCAGCAGCACCGTGGTATACAGATGATATCAAAAGGGAGAAGCGTGAGCGTAGGCGACTAGAGCGGCGTTGGCGAGATTCTGGACTCATGACCGTCGATCGTGAAACGTACATACATCAATGCAAGGCAGTGAATGAGCGCATCTTTCTATCGAAAATGAAGTATTACTCTGGTCTTATCGAGGACAACCAGTCAGATCAGAGGAACCTATTCGCAGTTGTCAATAAGTGGCTACATGTGAAAGCTCAAAGAAAGCTTCCCACCTGCGACAAATCTTCAGAACTGGCGGATGCATTTGCTGATTTTTTTACGGAGAAAATATCTAAGATCAGTATTGGACTTGAATCGAGGAAGGCTGGCGTAGTAAACCAGTTCCTTGATTGTGCAGCCCCTATGGATACACTGTGTGAATTTGATCCCGTCACTTCTCAGGAATTGGCAGACATCATTCGGGATACCACAGTGAAGACGTGTCAACTGGACCCTCTGGCCCTGCAACTGTGTTGAAGCAGTGCCTGGATATTCTATTGCCAGCCTTAACCAAGATTGTGAACCTATCAATTGGTCAGGGGATAATGCCTGCATATATGCAGGAAACTTTGTTGGACCCACTACTGAAACAGTCATCACTTGACCATGAGTTGTTCCCTAACTACAGACCTATATCCAATCTAATGTTCATTTCCAAATCATGCGAGAGAGTTGTTGCTTTGCAAGTAAATAATTACCTGCATGACAATAAACTAGTTGAGTCTCTCCAGTCTGCATACAAAGTCGGTCACAACACTGAGTCCGCACTCTTCAGGGTACAGAATGACATATTGCGCTCAATAGATGATGACAAGTGCGTGGTCCTGTTGCTTCTTGACCTGTCCGCAGCGTTCGATACGGTAAATCACCAGACTCTGCTTCATAGGCTATATCACCGTTTTGGTATTCAAGGCGTGGCTCATCAGTGGTTTACGTCATACTTGGCAGATAGAACACAGTTTGTCTCTATTGGAAACGAACGGTCGACTCATCGTGCTTTGACCTGTGGGGTCCCACAGGGTTCCGTGCTTGGGCCTCTGCTGTATTCACTCTACACGACCCCACTGGGCGACATCATGCGCAATCACGGGGTCTCCTTCCATCAATACGCGATGACACACAGATTTACAACACTTTCAAGACATCTATTGCTGGAGATCTCGAGCACGCCAAACTAAGGCTGGAAACATGCATTAATGACATTGATGCCAGGATGCTGCACAACAACTTGAAATTGAATGACGATAAAACAAAGATCATAGGCCTCCATGCTAAGCATCGTCCTGCTCCACCTCTGGATTGCATACAAGTAGCCAGCGTACAACTTCAGCCCTCTGACCATGCGAGGAACATTGGAGTCACTTTTGACTCATATGTTAGCCTAGATAACCACATCACCAACGTTTGTAAATCTGCTTTCTACTCGATCAGACTTATTTCGCGTATCAGAAAGTTTCTTAGTCTGGTTACTGCTAAGACGCTTGTTCATGCCTTTGTTACATCAAAACTGGACAACTGCAATGCACTTTTGTATGGCCTTCCTAAATATAAAATCCAGCGCCTGCAATACGTACTTAATTCTGCAGCAAGACTTGTTACACTATCTGGGAAATACGAACATATAACTCCTGTTCTAATGGAACTTCACTGGTTACCAGTCGAGAAGCGCATAGAGTTTAAGATTCTGCTATATACGTACAAAGTAGTGAATGGTATGGCACCTACCTATCTTGAAGAACTTTTAGATCTATACAGACCAGGACGCAGTCTTAGATCAGAGAGTAAGCAGTTACTGAAGACGCAATCTTATAATTTAAAATCTTACGGCTATAGAGCATTTTCTGTGTGCGCCCCTCAGCTCTGGAATGCCCTTCCATTAGAGCTGAAGGGCTGTCAATCTGTAACAAATTTTAAAAAGGCTCTGAAGACGTTTTTATTCAAGGAAACATATTTTTAACTATTTTAACTTGGCTTAACTTTTTAACTTGATTTTAGATTTTTGTATTTTTAGAGTATTAATAATTATTCGATTATTTATATGTAATAGATTTAGACATGTGTAGATGTGAAGTGCTTTTGGACTTAACTACATTCATCATAACTCCATCACGTGATATCAGCAAAGTAAATAATAATGAAGATTTACCAGTTAAAAAGACGTTGCAATGTGACGTTTCTAGGAACCTTCTCAACAACAAGTTGGCGAGTTTCTGCGAATAAAATGCACTTAAACTTGCAGGTAAAACATTTCTTGATGTCGACACGTTGATTTTTCTTGTATCCAGGTATTACCTGACATCTTTTTGTAATTAAAACGACGTGAAGTTCGTCAAAAACGAGAAAATCTAGTCGGAAGATGGCGACAACTTATGCTTTACTGAATTATAAAGCATGCTCAGCAGCCAATCAGAGCGCATGTAGTCACGCATTTACTTCCAGTTATTTTATAATCTATAATATTAATAATTGAGGAAGAAAAAACAAATGAAATTACTTCTTATTAGTAGTTGTAAATCGGATACAGCATTATATTGATTGTTTCTGATCACATTCTTTTTTATTTTATAAGGACTGGCAAATTTGTTTTTTGCCTTTGGAGAAGACGCCGGCGGTACAGCTATGGGATTATTTTTCAGTTTAATTGGAGCAAAAACAACTCTGTTTTATAACTCTATTGCTACGACTGTCATTCTTGCATTATTTACTGCATATTTGATGACAGGAAAAGTTGACGAGTACGAGCATGTTGACGATATTGACTGGGAAAGTGAGTAATCAATGTTTTATCGTCTTTAATAATGCTGAACGACAGAGGTTCTTAGAAGGAAGAAAAACCGTACTTTTTAAAGTGGCATTCCTGGACAGTTTTTCTTTTGGGTAGAAGATACAAAATAGTTGATCAGTATGGGCATTAGTGTGAAAACAGTGTAAATAATGATTTACACTACCTAGTGGTATTTGAAAATGCGTGTAAATTGTATGCAGTAAAAACTCAGTGCATACTTAGTGAATAATAAGTTTTAAACACCGCATTATTTCATACCTTAATAAAATGTTAAAAAGAGTGGGAAAATTTCACTCCGAATGTACTCAGCATTTTTGTCAACAAATTTCAATATAATTTCCAATTATAACTTGTTAGATATGTGCTCTGATATTCTTTAAGCCAATTGTCTTAATTAACACTTAATGAAACATTTGTAACCGTGACACTTGTGATAAGAACACTCGGAACTGCGTCACTTGCATCGCAGGCATTCCGATAAGAACTGATTAATTAGAACTGACTTTCATAACTTCATATCCTATAATATTTATAGTCCTTTTATAGTAGTAAATTCTTGAAATCCATTTACATTTAATTAATGATTGATATATAAAATAAACATTACTCTGTGTCTTTAACTCCTGAAGTTAAGTTGTGCGTTGGGCTTCATATTCGAGACGATGCCAGCGCAACAAAACCCAACATCACAAAACATTTCAATATAATTTCCAATAATAACTAGTATTATATAAACGAAGCGCTGAGAAACGAATAAAAAACTAATCCATTGCAAATGGCAGCCATTTTGAGTTTTGTTTTCATGGTACCATTAATTGCACTCTTCTAACAATTATTTAAATAATTTCACTGCTCACGACCAACAAAATTCTGTAATTTTGTCATGTACAGGGGGTGGCCAAAAAAAAGTGGCCCCCCATCAAAAGTAATAAACTCGTTACTTTTTGAAGAAAGTGTTTAGAAATGTTTTGTTTTTTTGTATTATTTGGGCAGATTTGTGGACTTGTCAGTTCAAAATGTTATTCTATTAGCAATAGACTGGTAGATAAATTGAATTTGGAGGGTTTTAACAAAAAATCAATATGGCAGTTTAAAATCAAATTTTCACCAAAGAGTTCGAGTACTTTTTACAACAAATGGTTTATTAGGCGGAAAATGTTGAGTAAAGTAAAATGGCTGAAATAATCAGTAAATTCCATATCATGTAAAAACGTCATCATATATAGAGGTAGAGTTTAAATACTGAATAATGTGGTCTTCTTTCAGTGCTATGGCTACAGAAATAGATAGTGCACCCAAAAGCAAATATACAGAGCCGACACCAGCAGATATATTTTAATACAATACCATAAAATTGTTTTCTTGTGTAAACAATTCCTCATTTCACTTAAGTAGTTAAATCTATAGAAGAATCTCATAGTGTGGTATAAATTTGATTTTTAACAATTTTTGTTCAAATCTCTAGAAAGGTTAAATCACATAAGACAAGCTACAAGGATTACATATTAGTCTTTCTAGATTTATTTCATATTTTTACATTTTATTTCTTGTCAATTTGTGCAGAGTTAAACACTTGCAATGATAATAATTTAATAATTTAGTGTGTTTTGGTTAAAAACATGGCCATCTTGAATTCAGTGCAAAAACCCTCCAAATACAATTTTTCTACCAGTTTATTGCATATAATAACAATTATCGAACTGACAAGCCCGAACAAAACTGCGCAAATAATACAAAAAACAAAACAATTCTAACACTTTCTAAACACAAATGACAAAAAGTAACGTGTTTATTACTTTTTATGGGGGGGCCACTTTTTTTTGGTCACCCCCTGTATATAATAAGGTCGTTTTTCGTTTTGGAGAATTAAACATTTCTATTTGCAAGAAAAAAACGAGAGACGAAAAAAGCCGAAAGAGCCATTTGAAAAAAGCCGAAAAAGCCGAAAGAGCCAACCTTTGACGTATGTGATTAAGTGAAATTCCTTTTTTTAGTCTTATTCATTAGAAAAATCAAACACAACATATCTATCTGGCATGTTTCAAGCTTTGATGATAACTACACAAAAGAATACACGAGCAAATTACTATGATGAGCGACTTACGTCCCTTAAGTTAATAGTGCTTTTTGTCAATTTATAATTCTTTCCTGATGGGCTGAAAAACATCCAAAATTGAACCACCTCTTTGTTCTATTGATATCTTTAAAAATAACCATAACTGTTGCGAAAGGTTTCCATAAACTACATAACGCGAAAGAAGGTTACTGTGATGTTAGAAAGACTTGACAACAACAGTAATTGTATGTACTAGGTATTTCTGTTTGGTAAAGAAAAAGTACACAACAGAGTCTGAGATGCCAAGAGAGCTGAATTTAGAGCGTTCTTGTTATTGGGGGGAATGTCCGTTTTTTGGACGAGAGTGGATATGTCAACCTCGTACCCAGGACATTTTGCCTCCACGGCGGAAGGTCGGCGAAAATGGACCTGGGATCGGCTGGTCCATTCTATAATGCGATTGTCTTGTCATGCTGTCTTCAAATGCTTCAAATTTTACAGCAAATTAGAAGTGATAGCTTTCGCTAAATTGGATATATGCTTCTTAATACCTTTTGTATAAGAGATAACCATGGATGTATGGTAGATTATTAAGCTCGTTAGCTGTTTTTACGCCGACGAATGCTGACATGAACAACTCTGAAGAGCATTGAATATTTCTAATTATTCAGGTCAACAAAGTAGACAAAGGAAATGGAACAAAGACCACAAAAATTATCATATCTAAACACCCAGAAATTCTGGGTGTCACGTGACCAGCCGTTCCCACGGCCATTTTCGCCGACCTTCCACCCTGGAGGCATAATGCCCTGGGAACGAGGTTGTGGATATGTAAATTTCATGTGCTTAATATTATTAAAGCTAGCCTTGTTCACACGAGTGACATAAACATAAGCAACGAAAACAAAGCATGACTTTTGTTCAGGGACGTACGAAGGCAAAACAACGAGAATGTTTCTTTGTTTCCTATTTTGTTTTGCTCTTTCCTTATTCTTCTTATGCTCAACTTATGCTTCTTATGATTATGATTATGTTCATCTTTATGTCGCAGGATTGACTTCATTCCTTTGTTTTGCCTTTTGTCTTGTCCTTATGATTATGATTATGCTTTCATGTGAACCAGGCTTGAGCCTGGTTTTCATATTTCGCAATTCATCGCCGATGCTCGATCGGCGATCATCCCAAACAATCGCCGACGGTCGCCGATCAAGGCGGGAAATATACTGTATATTTTTTCAAAATGGCTGCCGCTAATAACAACAGATTATTACTACATACGAAGCTTTTAGTAGTCATAGCGCTATTACTAAAAAAGAAAAGGCTCCTTCGGCGTAAGAAATACAAGAAGAAGACGTTCTGGGTGCGAAAAATATTAGAGGAAAGGGAAGAATATGAGCAATTTCATACGTTGATGCGTGAGATGAAGCTGCACGACCGAGAATATTTTTTCAGGAATCAATAATTGTCATTTAATTTTATTTTACGTCAACAATACTTTCAATAAAAAATGAAACACTTAAATGAAAAAAATATCCCTTTTTTAAGACTTCTTAGAATGAGTCCGGAGCTGTTTGAAAACTTACTAAAACTTGTGGGACTGTGCACAAAGAAAAAACATTGCAAATGTCGACAAGCAATCACACAAGCCGAAATGCTTACTATTACAGTTAGATATTTAGCATTTGATCTGTACATTTTCACCCGCCATTTTAAAGTACTTGGTTTTCTTCTTGAGACTGGGTTCTAATTTGTCTTATTTCATCGGATTTCGGTTTTCATTTGTTTTGCTTGTCCTAATTCATCGGCGACAGTCGGCGATCATCGGGCGAAACAAATTGTTTTGGTTCTTGCGATGATCGCCGATGATCGTAGCCTACGTCATAGTCTGTGAAATTTGAAAAACTAAGACTATGAACCAGCGCCGTTAATCGTGTTCTGTGACTTAGCTACTATACATAATTTAGATAGTAGACCATGATTGGTCGCTTAGAAAATTTAGTTAATACGTGATATTCAATTGGTTAAGAAGTAAGTTCCGTTTTCAATGTTTGTTGTTTACCGAAGACAGTTTCTCAGCCGCCTCAACGTATTCCTTGCAAACGAAACTATTAACGAGTTTACTTGGCTTTCAAAGGATGGCTGTTTATAGTCGGCATAATTTTGGTTCGAGGATGATCAAACAGTCGAAGACATGCGGGAATCGAATTGTTAATCATACGATATTTCCAGGTAGCCGTCGAGTGCCGATTCTCGTCAATGGTCTTCGTATGATTTCTTAAACTTTTAGTGAATACTCGTTAGTTGCTATAAGCATAGACTTGCTCCAAGTCTGCCTCTTGATTGTTTCGGGTTTGCTTGAAGACGGGTTTGTTTCGAGAACACGGGTTTGTTTCGAGAACACGGGTTTGTTTCGAGACAGGATCTTTTCAAACCTTGAAACAAACCCGTGTTTGAAACCAAACCACTCTCGAAATAAATCCGTCTAGTCTCGAAACAAACCCTTCTTTAAATAAACCCGAAACAATCAAGAGGCAGACTTGGAGCAAGGCTACTATAAGGCATAAAACAATATATACAGTGTGTATAAAAAAACTGAACCCTTAGAAAACGGTCTTATACTCCTGGGAAATTAAAAACACGGTCTTAATATCACTTGGGAAATTAAGATAACTTGTAAACGTCCTCTCTTAATTCTGAAGATTGAAAATTTCAATATTTGTAGCGATTGAAATATTTTTCAATCTAAGAGATTGGTTTTAGATGAAAAATGGTAGAAGCAAATCTTCTGCTCGAGTTACAAAGTCACTCGTTTGGAAAGATTGAAAAAATATCAATCGATTGAAGATTGAATTGTAACGAACTATTTGTATAGGTAAATTATCTTATTTACATCAATAACAGTATTATTTTGACATTTACTAAAGAATGACATTTACTAAAGAATGATTATTGTTTGTTTTGGGTATTATTTGTTTCAGCCGTTTCATTGTTTCAGGTTACTGGTTGTTTTGGGCTATATTGGTTGTTTCGGGCTATATTGGTTGTTTCGGGCTATATTGGTTGTTTCGGGCTATATTGGTTGTTTCGGGCTATATTGTTGGTTTCGGACTATATTGGTTGTTTCGGGCTATATTGGTTGTTTCGGGCTATATTTAAGAAATAGAAAACGAGCATGCGTTACTTTATCGAGTTATAATGGCACTTGGGATGTTGAAAGAACACGAGATAAGCGTGTAAAACACGAGGCGTTGTTGGATTTAAACATGATTTGGATAGTTCCGATGGTGCAAGAATTAAACATGCTGTCTGCCATGGGATATTTTTGTGCTTTGCTGGACGCTACTGCCACTTCTGACAGAGAAGAGTATAGGTATTGATCGATGGCCCAGGTGTATTGGATTGATAAACCGAAATTGGGTGGCAAGACACCAGAGAACGAGACAAAACATCGCTGCAGTTGCGAAGTTGTGATGTAGACGGGCGTGCATTGTAATGAACAAGACTTTGTTCATTTCGGTGACCAGAGATTGCCATGATATGACGATTTGGGACACCAGCATTCGACCAAACCGTTATCGGTGTAACTCTTACACTGTGGTTAGTGTAAACCTTTGAAAGACCAGCCGCTTTACTGATATCGCCCATCATTTTCGATAATTTGTTGACACCGAGGGGCCGACCTTCAAACCAAACTTTGTTCGACGACCTCCAGTTTTTTCCAACTGGGTATTGGAAAAGAGCAGAGCAGTTACGGTTAACTTTTTCCAGGTATAGAGCAAGTGCTTTGTAGCCATCAACTGCACTGTAAAAACGGAATGGTTATTTCAACCAATTAAATTGGTTATAACCAAATCAAATTGGTAGAAATAACACACAAAAATTGGTTATATATTAACCAATGTAAAATGGTGGTTTCAACCAAAAAACAGTGATTAATGTAACCAATAATAATAAGTGGTTAGTATAACAAAATGGAATTGGTTAAATAACCCGGTTTAAATTGGTTAAAATATTAACCAATTGGTAGAAATAACACACTCAAAATTGGTTATATATTAACCAATGTAAAATGGTGGTTTCAACCAAAAAACAGTGATTAATGTAACCAATAATAATAGGTGGTTAGTATAACAAAATGGAATTGGTTAAATAACCCGGTTTAAATTGGTTAAAATATTAACCAATTGGTAGAAATAACACACTCAAAATTGGTTATATATTAACCAATGTAAAATGGTGGTTTCAACCAAAAAACAGTGATTAATGTAACCAATAATAATAGGTGGTTAGTATAACCAAATGGAATTGGTTAAATAACCCGGTTTAAATTGATTAAAATATTAACCAATTGGTAGAAATTGGTTATATATTAACCAATGTAAAATGGTGGTTTCAACCAAAAACAGTGATTAATGTAACCAATAATAATAGGTGGTTAGTATAACCAAGTGGAATTGGTTAAATAACCCGGTTTAAATTGGTTAAGATTAACCAATACACAATGTTACTATCAACAAAAAACAATGGTCAATTTTAAACAAATTTAATATTATTTTAAGTTATATACATTATAACACCGTTTCAATCAATTTTACTCATTCCTGATTGGTTAATGACCTCAATATTAAAATAGTTTTTTAAAATAACATCCGGGATGTTGGATTTTAATATTTACAAACATCAGTTTTCCCGCTTCTTTGTAAAATTTGGTAAACTATGAATTCGCATAAAATTGATTGAAAAAGTATTAAAAGGAAATAACATTTGTTCTCAAAGAATTAATGAAAAATCACACTTGTGTTTGGCGAAATACTAATACCAACCACATGTGGTATTATGAATATTTCACCTAACACACATGTGATTTTTCATTAATTCTTCTCAAACTGTGTTATTTCCTATACTAATACATCATATAAATTATATACATTATATAATACATATACTGAATCTTGGTGCAATATAGTAAGCACATAATGGTCAATTTAACAAAATAAATTTTATTTTAAGTTTATTTTAAGTTAATATTATATACATTATACCATAAGTTACTATTGCAAGGGAAGTGCTGCCTCAAAAGCCATTTTTGATAAAATTTCCAAAATGAACCCTGTGATTGACTATATGAATGGTAACAGACATACTGTAGTATGTACACATTGTTTTCAATTATTTACAGCAGACTTAAATTACAAATAACTATCACTTATCTGAATATAATTGGCAAGGCTTTTGAATTTGACTGCATACACAGTATTCATAAATTATGACTGTTTGATGTTTGGTAAACAAATTTCCGATAAATCACTGCCACTATAAATCATGCTTCTTTAGTACTGTGGTACTGTAAAACTGTCAGTGGAATTGCAAGTGTCTGATATGTGATGGCAAAGCAAAGCACTGACAAAATAAAAACCAGAAATGGTATGTAACAGATGTTTCTGGTATTGTTGATCCATTGTTTATATTGTCTAACTTTTATTGGAGTTCTTGTTGAGAATGCAATACTCTCTGTGATGTATTAGTTCATTGCGCATGTGCACGACTCCACATATAATGTAGTTGTCATTTGAGAATACACCACTGCAACTACTGTATTTTATTTTCCCAAAGAACTTGCAAACAAATAATTTCCATTGTCCACTGAGTTTTCACAAAGTTGAGGTTAATAATTCCATGATGTACAGTTTATTACATATGTAGTTTTACAGCTTTGTGCACAAATCAATTGTAGAAACCACTGTAGATAATTATTTCCTCAAATCCAAGTAAGATGTTTGTAGTTGTATGTGATCATAGCATAAATAGATGTAGTGCCAAAGGTATTCATATGCTTTAATTCACAGTAAAGAAAAAACATGTCTGTTTTAGTTTCCTTGTTGAAGGAAGTATACTGCATTTATATTGAGACAAACTGTTCATTATTATTTTGTTGCTACCAGACATTGCATTAAGTATATGAACTCAATATACACCTAAAATAGAAGGAAAACTGTATTCACGCACAAAACAATTTGATATCATGATATATTTAGCCCATGACAAGTGATGCTGTGATGGCAAGAAATCACAGATACCTCGCAGTCACTGAGCCATATTTTCTGTTTGGTGAGCATTGAACAAGAAAAATTAAGTACAGTACACATAATCTTAGTCGTCTTATACTTCCTCACTGAAGGCAGAACAGCTCGTTCAAACTTCACAGCGTTGACAAGTTCTGAACGGCGAAAGGCAGCAAATTTAATACACATGATAAAACTTCTACGTCACAAAACGTCATAAAACTGAACATCTCAACAGAGGGCAATTTACACAAATCGAGATTTCACTGACTACACAAGGACACAGCAACCCAAGTCAAGACTGGTATGCTGCCATAGGCAGCAAATACCATTTCAATCAATTTTACTCATTCCTGATTGGCTAATGTCATCAATATTAAACTTAAATTTTTTTACTAGGGGTATTTAAATTTTTTTATTGTGGTATTTTTTGTAAATACCCTTGGCTAGTAAAAAATTACATCCGGGATGTTGGATTTTAATATTTACAAACATATGTATATATATATATATATAATATAAAAGTAGAGTGCTGCGTAGACAGTGTTTTGAATAATATAGCAAAGTGAAAAGGTATTTATTTTATTTATTATATATATATTTTGCCAATAATTTAGTGACAAGATACTGACGTTTCGAGCGGAGCCCTTCACCAGAGCCCTTCATCAGTATATATATATATATATATATTCTCAGGATTTATGGTGAAGGGAAATTTCGAGTGTTGGAGTATATACATTTTAAGACCAAACCGGGACCAGCTGCGAAAAATGCAACTTCAAGGCATTCTGGCTGGAATTGAACCCGCGACATTGTGATGCTAGTGCAGTGCTCTGACCACTGAGCTGCGGATGCCGTTGCCGAGAGCCTAGTCACGAGTTCTGTATATATAGTGGTGGTAATGCCGGGATAAGATTCTGGGTATATTACAAGTAATATTTGGCATTTCACTCGATTAAATTACTGTATATACCGTATATATATACAATTATGGACAAGAATTATATAAATATATATATTTAAGAAATAGAAAACATTTTCCGTGTTTACATACCGTTATATAAACACGAGTGGAAGTTTGGGAGAACGAGAAATCATAGTGGGAACACGAGCCCGTAGGGCGAGTGTTTACACGCGATTTCGAGTTCTCCCAAACTTTCACGAGTGTTTATATAACGTATGGGAACACGGATAAAAATGTTTTCTATTTCTTTTATAAAATAACCCGTAGAAAGCAAATAAAATGTACAAATATCTTTTTTATCAACACGTAAATTCTCCTTACTGCGTATGATGGCGCCGTGATGTCTAATTGATGGCGTATGATGGCTGATTGATGGCGTATGATGGCTGATTGATGGCGTAGGATGGCTGATTGATGGCGTATGATGGCTAATTGATGGCGTATCATGGCTAATTGATGGCGTATCATGCCTAATTGATGGCGTATCGCGATGGCGTAATCCATCCATGTTATATAGCCTGATATAAACACGGTAACTGACCAATCACAGCGTGCGTAAGACACGACTTATTTTATAAATATATATATTTATACAATTCATACACATAGTAAAAGTGGCAGGGTGGCCGCCAATTATTGCAGTCTCAGAATGAATTAAATTGAAGTAAAAATTAACTAGTGTTAAGAATGTTCTTGTTCAAGACCAAATCGGCCCATATTTTAGTGTTTTAACAATATCCAAGGGGTAAATGAAGATACCTGTATCCTAGGGGAGACTAGGTTAAAATCTACCCTAGAGGGGACAAAGAATTTTTTTATCCAAAGGTTGTGAAGCAACCCCTCAATAGGGGGGATGCGGATATTAAGGGAATGTCCCGGCATTCAACAGATAAAATCAAGATTTGGAATCGGATAGTAATGTATTATTAATGCATTACTTATCTCTAGGCCTGGCTTATTACTCTAATGTTAGCATAAATGAAATGCAATAAATATCAAATCCCCACCACCAAAGGCCATATTAATGACATGTACAGTTTATTTGGCTAAAATGGCGAAGTCAGATATGCAATGCATATTAAATGAGTCTCAAAAATAAAGGTCAACTGGGGAAAACCCTGAATAAACTTAATACAAAAGCTGCAGTTGTGTTTTGTATTATTTTTTGTAATATAGTCCAATAAATACTAGCCCAATAAATTAAAAAGGTATGAACTTCAAAGTTTTTGGAAGATGCCGAACTTAGCCAAATTCGCGCGTGATTGTTAGTAAACAACTGAAATCATTTGCAATAGCTCGGGGTCCTTGGGTTTTATAGTAAAACCCGAAAGGGCAGGAAGAAACAAAGGAAACGCTATACCTGAGAGCAAAATGCTTGCCAATCTTTGCGAACTTCGGGACGAATAGCTCAGCGCTATAAGCCTGTAATCCGGTACAACGTCTTCCCAATCAGTAAATGATGTTCTCCAGCGGAAAGCCTTCGACGGTTTAAACTAAATCGGAATGTCAGATCTATCGTGGATCTATCAACTATCGACTGAATTTCGAGTGAAATGAAACTATTATTATTCTCCCAACTGGCACAACAGTCGTGGGTGGTCAGCGGCAGGGGGCGGCACTGGGGGCGGGCTACCATTTTCGCCGTCGCTGATTGGTTCATTTGCCTGCCCGCATTACAGGAGTTGGCCTCATCTGCCACTTTGTGACTTGACCCGTTGGCATTCATCTGGCCTCCTTCTTTCGTTCAAACAGTGGATTTAATAACACCGCGTTATTGTTATTATAATTATTTGCGATAATTATTGTTTGAGATGGCCTTAACGATACACGAAGCATCAACATCAGAAGACATTTTAGAACTCCTCGAGCAGTCAAACCTGGGCGCACTGATGGACGCATTCAAAGGTAAGATATAATAGTCACATACCGCGTTGCGTTTGTCCAAGTATATAATCCACTAGCACAGAACATTGCATTTAAGTGTTTAACTATAAATGTTCGTTTCTTTCGCGTTCACGATTATTTTATTCATTGAATGGTTTTACGGAATAAACGGCAGAAAATATTCCGAACAATTTAACTAGCGTGACTCGAATCGATAAACAACTCGTTCGGCCTCAAATTATTGTCAAATATGGCCATTTCGACAAGAATGTATCAATTATTATATATATGTTATTATAAAGTATCCTTTGATTTGCGACAATAGTGAGATACACTTTACGAGCGACCTTAAACTGCTTATAGAAAACCAAGTTGACGGGGAAGACTTTTGGCCTCGAGATGAGTGACCTCATTGTCCTCACAACAATGACCCGATTCTACTAAAGCTACGGAAAAAATGCATTTCTGTATGGAGCAAAGTCACTGGCTTGGTAAGTATTCATCATTTAGAAGTTTTGAGATATATGCCGCCAACTAAGCAAAGGTTGCGATATAACTTTGAGTTTATAGTTGTTGCTATTAATAAAAGCTAGCGTTGAACGTTTCCATTCGTATTTCGCGCCTAAACGACACCAAAAGACTGGGTAGGACATAGTGTCATATGATTCGAGCGAAGAAGCCTGCTGATTGGTTGTGATGTCAAATAATCGTGTCAACGTATTTTAGTGCCTTTTACTGTGTCATGGGCACTGATCTATATATAATTGGACTAATATTATATATATTATATTGAGGTTATATTAGGTCAGTGGTCCAATTAACTGCGAGGGAACTGGGACTAGAATATAAATATGCTTATTATTCAGTCCCTAACATAATCCTACAACACGATCGCTCTAAATTAAGGATAATGGTTAATTTTGAGGCGATCGTGAAAGTCGCACATGCGTGTGTTAGTCAATTACTATCACAAGCTTAGTATCTCTCACTTGTTTATAAGTTTAGCTAGCCAAGTAGGGGAGTGGATGCGTCGCGGGCTAGGGATGGAGAAAATTTTGACGGGGGATTAGTTAGAAAACCCATTAGGCAGGGGGTTAGGGTTAGGATCTTTGTTGTGTTGGGGTTGGGTTCTTGCATTGGATTAACAACCATTATCCTTAATTCAGAGCGATTTGTAAATTAAGGATAATAGTTAATTTAAGGAAGAGACCGGGTTGAATCCTAACCCTACATGACATGCGTATGGTTTAGGTAACCCTAATGTATGGTTAGGATTAGGGCTGTGTTAGGGCTTAAGTCCCAGTTCCCTCACGGTTAATTGGTCTCAGTGGTTGTTCTACACGCGTAAAAATGCACAAGCTGTTGCAAGTTGTCAACAGGCGTGAACAATGTTGTGCTGCACCCTGTGAACAATGTTGTTGGAACAATGATGAGCAACATTGTTCGTTCAACAATGTTGTTCACGCATGATAGCCGCCTTGTTACAGTATTGTTCAGCCAACAACATTGCAACAACTTGTGTGATTTTTCGCTGTGTAGTGCCCACCAATGGTCTCTTGTTGGTCAGCAGTCATATTAACTGGGGTTAGGGTTAGAAAACTCATTAGGCAGGGGGTTAGGGTCTAAGTTGTTTTGAGGTTAAGGGGAATTTTGTCACTTAAATTAATCGCTAATCTCTTGTTTAGTGGTATGGGCCTTAACCCAAATCAACATTATATACTCTACTATTTAACCAGCAATTTTTTACTATTTAACCAGCAAGTTCATTGATAAGTTCTTTATTTGAATTTATTTTAAGACATTTGACTGTAATGGGGTAAGAGTGTCTCTACCCCTCTTCAAGAAAAGAAAGGGAATGGGTAAGTGATACTACCAAAACCAGTATAATGTTTGTCACACCAAAATTTGATGCACCTTACTGTAACAGCTAACAGAAAGGAATGTGAGAATAGTAAACAAAGAGGTTTCCCATGCTCTTTTTTACAGCCATCATAAATTATCTAATAAGATGAAAGAGTTGAGTGGGTGAAATTTCTTGTTTATCACTCTCACATGATTACTTTCTGTTGACCATTATCATAATGCATTATTATTTTAATATGTAGCACTCTACTGGTTTTGTATAGGTACAGTAATAGTATGATTTTGAGTGCAATTTGGAAACAAATATGCACAAGTTAGTTTTTCAAATATCTCAAAATAGCATGAGTCAGAAGGACAAGTGCTATTTGGGGTCTTTGAAAAACTCACGAGTGTGTGTTTTTTTTTCAAATTGCACGAAAAATCATACTATTACTTAGGCCAAATAAAAAAAATTGTGTGGTTCCGGTTACCCGACCGACCCTAGCTCAGCTCGGCCGACCCTATAAATTTTGTGACATATTTTTGCGCCAAATGACTATTAGCCATAAAAAAGGTAGGTTTTATAGTTTTTACATAGACTTGAATGATAAAATGAGTTTTACCCTGGTAAAATCGTAAAATAAAATCACTATGTGACCTGCCACCGTCGCTGGCTTTGTAGTTTGTACCAATCGCCATTTTGCGAAATTAGTTCCCAGGCAGTCATTCTTGCACAACAATATAATAGAACAAGATAACGGCCTGTGTGCTCTCTCATCCGCAGAGGTTTCCGTGTTTTTACGTGAGGAACTCTTCAGCGGTTCCTCACGTAAAAACTCGAAAAACACTGAAAAAACTCACGGAAACCTCTGCGGAGGAGAGAGGCCTGTGTGGCAATTGATCAAAAACTTTTCTCAAAAAAAATAAAATGCCGACCTACCTACCCTAATTTGTTTCATGATGTAACCGGAACCACATAATTTTTTTTACTTGGCCTTATTAATAATATACTACAGGAAAATGTTTGAGACAATATTAATTCAAACTTAAATTTAAACTTGCTTGTTTGTACAGCACAAAATGACAAGTTTTCACTTGACGTAAACATCAATGATGATGTTTTTGCACTGTGATAACATATTTTTGCACTGTGATAACAAGTTTTTGCACTGTAATAACATATTTTTGCACTGTGATAACAAGTTTTTGCACTGCGATTACATAGAAACTAAGTTACTAACTAGTAGACTATTACAAATCACAAGTAATGGAGTTTTATCTCTATTCTGTACCATCTCTTTAGTCTTTATTATCAGTCTTTACCATAGCTATATCTTATGATTTACTTTTAGCACACTGTAAGTTATTCCCAGTGTTCAATATCTGGACCACAAAATTTTACCAGATAGTGTCAAACATCTAGATTTCGCCCTGGCACATCCCTAATGGCTAGGTTATCACTAACACTTCATACACATAAAGCATTGTGTGTTCTTAAAATCATTAACATTATCTGTTTCCAGTGCCATTGTTTAATTTGCACATTCAGTTTCTGTATGTACTTTGCACTGATATCACCATAATAGCAATGTTTAGCTTAATAATAATTTAATTATAAAATTGACATGCAAAAAATCCAATTTTATTCTTCAGAAGTGGACAATCGCTGTATTATGGCTGCCCTACCACACCTGCTTGGTGAGAAGAAGTCAACTGACTTTATCCCTGGGGAGATGTTTTGGAAAATCATTCTTGTAAGTTTGCAATTCATTTGCACTTTTCAATTTCCATTTAAAGGCACAATATGTTCCTGAATGGAACATTGTAAATACAGTAACTGCCATTTCTTAGTTTATTTTATAATGGTAGTATAATGACCTAATATGATAGTATAATATAATAAAATAATATAACATAATTTCATGTATAATTACAGGATGAAGTTGATGTACAGACATCAATCCATGAGACAAAAGCTCCACGACTGATTTTGACTGAAACCATTTTAAATGTTCAGTAACTTTGTTTGGCCAATGAGGGCAATGGTCCAATTTTAAGCCATTCTCTGTTTAACTACTAAGCAATTTGTCTGTGAGCCGGGATGAAATTTCAGTCCAGCTTACCGGGCTGAGATTTTAGCCCGGCCTGGCTGAGACTATCCATGTAATAAGCCCTTTATATAGCACTTTTTGCTGTTAAGAATTTTGTAAACATTTGTAAAACAGGAAGCATTTAGATTAAATTTTTTCATCAAATTTGTGTTTTTTTTTTGTATATTTCATAAGATGGATAAGATTTGTGCATTAAATGTTAACCATTTGTGTAATGGTTAATACTACCATTTCTACAACCAATAAAAAATTGTTAAAATAACACACTTTAACCATTTAGAATTGATTACCTCAGATCCACCCTGGGTACTATTCTAAATAGGTTAAAACTACTATTGTTAATTGGTTGCAACTTCGAATGACCAAATCTAATTGGTCATATACACCCATTATAATTGATCATTTCTACTAAAATAAAATGGTTAAATCTACTATTGGAAATTGGTCGTTACAACAATTCACAATGGTTGTTTCAACCATTAGAAAATGGTAAATGTAACCATTTAAATGTGGTTAAAGGCGACCATTTATTAATTGGTTGTTATAACCATTTACAACTGTTTGTCTCAGATCCACATTTCAACCATTTTTTTTTGCTTGAAATAACCATTTCGTTTTTACAGTGTGGTTGATCTGTTAGATACATTCTAGCCTCCTTTTCATTGCTCGAGACATAGTTTGTACCACCTGGATGATTTGTGGATGGCTCGTCGTGGGTCATCTTCACGAAGCGTTGACCGGAACTGTCAATTTCAAAGGAAAAGCTGTTCACCGTGAGCGAACGTTGTCCTTCGCGACCTCGTCTACACCAGAACAGAACGATGTGAAACCATACGCAGCGGAGAAGAGAAAGGGGGTAGTTCAAATTGAACACTCCGCTGGTTTTCAATTTTGCAAGGTCTTCTTGTTGGAGTGGCGGTTTATGGTGAACGTTTTCTTTGCCACTTCGCTTCAGCTGTTTTATTTTTGCATCTAGCATCTGATTTGACCTTGTAAACCTTGGGTTGGCGGAGATTTTAATTCCCTTGTTGAATGGAGGAGAGTTGAGGAAACGTTCCACATCGTGTCTTAATCCAAGCAGCGCTGATTTGCTGTACTCTTCCTTGTTTTTCGTCCTAACTTCGGCGTAGAAACGACGAAGGTTTTCGTCCAGTTGGCCAATTGTCATGTTCTCGATTTTTGTCAAAATCTTTTTTTCATTGCACCAGTCTAAGAGTAATATGGAATAACATTCACGTTCAGGTACCGTATAAAACTATTGTATGTATATACAATGATAAATGAGTGTAAACAAATAGTTATACCGAATAGTTTATTTCGTATTGAACGAAATTATACGTACTCGTAAAATGTCAACAATATATTTTAGTTCAGTAAAGTGAAGTATGTCATGTATGAACATTGGGACAATGATTTTATGCAGAAAAATGTTTTGTAACTGCAAATTATAGTTTACATGAGTTTTTTAAACTTTTATTAGAATAATCCCCTCGCCCGGCGCGAAGCGCCGGCCGAAGGCCGAAGGCCTGAGGGAGAGGGTGCTAATATCGACCGGCGTTTAGTCCCTTATCACGCGAGATCCAAGCGGATCCTGATCTCGGATCGGCTTTATAGGTATATATATATATATATATATATATATGATCAACCGTCCTCATGCGCGGCATCGGAAAATGTGGCACTGGTAACTAGATACTCAGATTAAATTGTACCGTCACAAGAGACATAGTTTTTTGAGGAAATAGAAATCCGAGTCCGAGTATGTATTAGAAAAGAAAAGGCGGGCGAGGGGATTATTGCGAATTCGTATTTCTAGTTAAAGATAATATATTACATACCTTGAAAAGTTGAAATTACCCAATTCGTTGCGGTTTTTGTCGCTTTCGAGTGACGGTTGTCTAGCAAAACGTTTAGCTCAGGGTCGGAAAGAGCAGCAAATCTTTCCTTTCCCGTGTGAACGCATTGTCTTTTGGTGGCAGGCTCTGTCGTTTAAATGTTTGAAATATGTAGTCAAGTAAAAATTCATCAAACGAACAGAATTATTTTGTTTACTTAATTTTTAAGCAAGCGAAAGAGCAAGCGGAAGTGAAACCCGTGATTTATTGAGTTATAATGACATGCCACCAGCCAATCAAATTGTTCGTTGTATCTCACCTATTTTATAATGGTTGTTTTGGGCTATATTGGTTGTTTTGGGCTATATTGGTTGTTTCGGACTATATTGGTTGTTTCGGGCTATATTGGTTGTTTTGGGCTATATTGGTTGTTTTGGCTATATTGGTTGTTTTGGGCTATATTGGTTGTTTTGGGCTATATTGGTTGTTTCGGACTATATTGGTTGTTTCAGGCTATATTGGTTGTTTCGGGCTATATTGGTTGTTTCGGGCTATATTGGTTGTTTTGGGCTATATTGGTTGTTTTGGCTATATTGGTTGTTTTGGGCTATATTGGTTGTTTTGGGCTATATTGGTTGTTTCGGACTATATTGGTTGTTTCAGGCTATATTGGTTGTTTCGGGCTATATTGGTTGTTTCGGGCTATATTGGTTGTTTTGGGCTATATTGGTTGTTTCGGGCTATATTGGTTGTTTCGGGCTATATTGGTTGTTTCGGGCTATATTGGTTGTTTTGGGCTATATTGGTTGTTTCGGGCCACCTTGGTTGTTTCGGGCTATATTGGTTGTTTTGGGCTATATTGGTTGTTTCGGGCTATATTGGTTGTTTCGGACTAAATTGGTTGTTTTGGGCTATATAGGTTGTTTCGGGATATATTGTTGGTTTCGGACTATATTGGTTGTTTCGGGCTATATTGGTTGTTTCGGGCTATATTGGTTTTTTCGGGCTATATTGGTTGTTTCGGGCTATATTGGTTGTTTCGGGCTATATTAGTTGTTTCGGGCTATTGGTTCTTTCAGGCTACTGGTTGTTCCAGGCTACTTGTATACTTTATATATTATTATTATTATTATTATTTCCACATTTACTCGGTTTTACACCGGTTGTACCTGACATCTTGCTACTTCCTGCGGCATATAGATATTATTATTATTATTATTATCATCATCATTATTATCATCATAATCATCATCATCATTATTATTATTGTGTTAAACACACTGCTATAGTGAATGTGGGAGAGCTTGGAGTAGACATACGATGCATGGGCAATCGTCAAGCTCGTATGTTCAGAAAAATTATTCTGAGTCCCGGACAGGAATCGAACCTTCTGATTGCCGGTGCCGCAGGCAGCACACTAATCTTGACTTGGGGAGACACTTCATAAGAAGTGGATGGGGCACTTAGGAAGGGGCACTTCCTAAGAATTGTCAGAAATAATGTGAATTAAAATATTCTAACTGTAAGTGGGATGAGGGTATTTCATATAATAGCCCCCTGACAATATGAAAAGGGCCTCAAACTATTATTTTGGATCTCTGTAAACCTGAACCAAACCAAATTTTTATGGATTAAATTGATAAAAATTTGTAATAGTAAGATTACATTTAATTTTTATCATGTCATATATTAAGGAAATGATAATGCAATGTCAGTATTTAATTAGTCAATGTATTAAGGCCGTAATACATTTCTGATATACTTAAATAAATAAATTCCCAGCCTACTGCACAAGCTATATATATAAACTTAATTTAACCAGACTTATATGCGCTGCCTGCAAAAATCTAAAATTGATTTGCTCAGAATTATATTGGCCTTATCCAACACTATGAAACCCAAATTAGTCCACATGTATTGTAATTATAGGGTGATTTTTTCCAAGGTCTCACACTAATTTACAGGCCGCTTCAAGTTACGTTGCATGAAAAGTTCTCACACTGCCAATATTTAATTGCCATCTGATGTACGGATAGAAGGTAAACTTATCATGTGAAGTTTTGTTTATTTCATTGAAAAAAATTGTTATTTCATATTATTATACACTGCATTAAAATACTTAATTGCAACTATTTACTTTAAGTTTAAGGATTCATTGGTGTCCTTATGGATGTGACATGTTTTTAATGTGGGAAGACAGTTAATGCAAATAATGCAACAAGAGGATTGGCACGTCATTTTCGTGCATGCCACGCCATAACAGGCCAGGGGGAGACACTTGTTTGTGGGAAAAATGGTTGCAGGAGAACATTTAATTTGATGAATTCCTTCTTGAGGCATATTAGGCGCATACATTTGAATGGCAATTTACAATTACAACCAGAACAACCCAATGACCAGGAGCTACTCGGTGAAGATCCCCCCATGGATGAAGATGATCGGGAGGAAAACTTAATGTCTGAAGAAGAGGAAAATTATGTTGAAACTTTTACTTTAGATTCTTTGAAACAACTAGCAATCTCCATGATCATGAAGCTTAAGTCCTCTGCTGCAGTTCCTTTTTCTGCAATTGAAAGTGTCATGCGTGGTACTTATGTTCCAAGATAATGTTACAACACTTAAGCATAATATGTTGCATGTCATGCAAATGCATGATGTTGACACAACGTCAGCTGATGTTCAACATCTTTGCACAAAGTTTTCATCATTTCAAAACCCATATTTAGGTATTGAAACCCCAAAGCAACAAATGGATTATATGATAGATAATTTAATGTTGGTTCCCAGCAGTATAAACAACATGGACTTTTTAAAACCCATCCTAATGCGCAGTGCATTCTAAGCCGCAGTGGCTTCAACTTTTCTATGATGATGTTGAAGTTGCAAAGTTGCAAAGGATATTTATCTAGGTCGTGAGCGGGAACATTTTGTTATTTTACTCGAAAAAACGTGAAATGTACGTGAATGAGTAATTTAAATAAAGAATGGCACAGCAGAAGAGAGCGAGAGGGGACAGTCTTTATTAAAAACAAAACTTCAATACTTATTCTGTGACAAAACAAACACAACAAGAAGGATTGCGACAGAAACAAGTCAAAGCGACTCGAAGACGATATCCAGTGTTATTCTCGTAATTTGTGCTTTATAATACTACAGAATAGTAAGTGTTTGTTCATATTTTGAAATTTCATGTACAGTATGTTTATTCTGTGGTTGATAATGAGCCTATATAGTAGACTACAGCTGTGTTTCAGCTGTTTATACGACCTGAGCCTGGCCTACAATTTTGTAGTATATAAACAAGCATTACTCATGTATATAGTATACTGGACCACTGGTCAGTGTTAATATATACACTGCTGTAGTGAATAAGGGAGAGATTGGAGTAGACAGATGATACATGGATGAGTGTCAAGCTCATATCCTCAGAAAAATGATTCTGAGTTACAATGATGTATATACTGATTCTATTGATATATGTTCTATGCGGGTTGAATTTACTACAGCAGTTAACACATTAAAATTACTGATGTATAGTAACTGCCGCATAGGCACTTATATAATTTGAAACAGTAGACCATTGTTACCTCTCTGCATCTGAGTCTCGATTGCTCAAATGGTTAGAGTCACCAGTAATCAGAAGGGAATAATTTTCTGAGGATATGAGCTTGACGATCGTCTATACCTTTATGTATTGTATACTGGTCTGTATCCCATAAACAATCTGTGTTTACTCCATCCATTATGAAACATGTTAGGCCTCAGTAGCTGGCGTAGTGGGCCATAACTTATTGTGCCTGATAATAGGCTTGGACAATACTGGTCCTAGACTTGCAATGTAAAATATATGTACAGCTTATACCGGTATAGGATTATGTTAAATTGGGATGTTGATACGATCACTACCATGTATGTCAGCAGAAATTGTTAGGGATTGAACAAGTACTGTGTCAGCTAGATCATTATCAACAAGCAGGCTATAGGCATGTTGTCCTGAATATATAGGTTTTATGCCATGCTTTGTTGCACATACATATGGCTTTTGCATTAATAACCATCAAAATATGATATCTGCGTTAGGCATTATTATTATTAATAATAATTATAATACAATAATATTTATACAGGATAGCCCCTTCAATGCTAACACTGGTATCAATGGCAGTCTTATTTCCTAACAAATTAAAGTTATTGCAAATATAAAGACATAATTAATATGTGTTCAGTACAATGTTACAAAAACTAATTTTAACTCAAAAGTTGTAATGCTGAAGATGTCAATTAAGGCAATTTATAAGGTGCGAAAACATGTATGTATGAACAGATTCATTAATTGAGATGAAATTAGTTCTTTAGATATGATATGAAAATGCCTTCACAGAATTTCTTAACTAGCATTACACAATCTAACTTTCTTCTAATTACAAGAGGTACCAATCCTAGGGTTTCTATGAACCAATCAGTTTCAAGTCCCGAGTTAGTAAAGATCAGTTTCCCTGCTCACCGTTGAGACCTCTCCAGATAAATCAATATTAAGTTATCCACATCCCCTGCCAGCTCAACATCGCAGTAGTCCAATGTGGGTAGAATTATCAAATTGCTGTATATAATCTATCCACACCAACAATCATGGAAAAACCCTAATATGTGTCTTAGTAAACCCAATTTGAATGGGCCCTATATATTTGCACTATGTATGCACCCCTATGATAAAGATGCACTTTCTTCCTTCGACAGCCAATAGTGTCTGTTTATACTAACTATTACCAATCATGAATTTAGTTATTTATTTTTATGTCATATAAATTCAGACAACACAAAGCTCGCAGAGATATTGTCCACTGAAAGTCTATTCAGTTTGGTAAATGGATGGGCTATTATCTAATTCAGGTACAACTAAAAGTTAGTAAGAACTAAAAGAAGTAGCGGGAGAGGGGTTGTTGCGTATACGTATTTCTAGTTTTGAACGTTATCTCGGTCAATATTTAACCATTTTCAATTCTCAAAACAGATTTGGAT
>JAYKKM010000382.1:517500-670000 GCA_035772405.1 Chrysogorgia sp. JL179-B06
CTAGTCACGAGTTCTGTATAGATGGTGGTAATGCCGGCATAAGATTCTGGGTATATTATAGGTAATATTTGGCATTTCACTCGATCAAACTACATGTTGAAAGGATTTATGGTGAAGGAAAATTTCGAGTGTTGGAATACATACATTTTAATACCAAACCGGGACCAGTTGCGATTTCATTATACAGTTGAATTAAGTGCTAATTCCAAAATATTACCACATTACCAGAGATCTGGTTTTTGGTATTTTATTGGAAATAGCACTTAACTCAAAACAAGTCCAATCGCCTTGTTCGCATCCATGTGCTCCGTCATACCACAGTAACCTTGACACTAACCTTCTTTCGCGTTATGTAGTATCGTTTCAAATAATAATGAACCCCTTGAGAAAGCATATAGATCATGTTTCTTGAAGCACTTCATCAAACATTTCAGCGATCCTTTTCTCAGGAAGTTGCAGCGTTTGTGTGTATTACTATGCAAGCATACTGTATGGTTTACCTAATATTCGAAATTTGCGTATGCACCAAGAAATCGTTTTCTTCGATAAATGTAAATAAATGCTCACTTCCTCAACATCAACGCCTACTATTTCTGACAACCAGATTGGTGGTGACGACCACACCGAGTTTTCAAGGAGGTGTTATATTGGCCGAAATATATTTAATATATGTTGAAAGGATTTATGGTAAAGGCAAATTTCGAGTGTTGGAATACATACATTTTAAGACCAAACCGGGACCAGTTGCGAAAAATGCAACTTTAAGGCCTTCCGGCTTGGAATTGAACCCGCGACCCTGCGATGCCAGTGCAGTGCTCTGACCACTGAGCTACGGAAGCCGTTGCCGAGAGTCTAGTCACAAGTTCTGTATGGTGGTGGTAATGCTGGGATAAAATTCTGGGTATATTATAGGTAATATTTTGCATTTCACTCGATCAAACTACATGTTGAAAGTATATTTATGGTAAAGGAAAATTTCGAGTGTTGGAATACATACATTTTAAGACCAAACCGGGACCAGTTGCAAAAATGCAACTTTAAGGCCTTCCGGCTTGGAATTGAACCCGCGACCCTGCGATGCCAGTGCAGTGCTCTGACCACTGAGCTACGGAAGCCGTTGCCGAGAGCCTAGTCACGAGTTCTGTATATATGGTGGTGGTAATGCCGTGATAAGATTCTGGGTATATTATACTGTAGGTAATATTTGGCATTTCACTCGAACAAACTACATGTTGAAAGGATTTATGGTAAAGGAAAATTTCGAGTGTTGGAATACATAGATTTTAAGACCAAAGGCCTTGAAGTTGCATTTTTCGCAACTGGTCCCGGTTTGGTCTTAAAATGTATGTATTCCAACACTCGAAATTTTCCTACACCATAAATCCTTTCAACATGTAGTTTGATCGAGTGAAATGCCAACTATTACCTATAATATACCCAGAATCTTATCGCGGCATTACCACCATATATACAGAACTCGTGACTATAGGCTCTCGCAAACGGCTTCCGTAGCTCAGTGGTCAGAGCACTGCACTAGCATCGCAGGGTCGCTGGTTCAATTCCAAGCCGGAAGGCCTTAAAGTTGCATTTTTCGCAACTGGTCCCGGTTTGGTCTTAAAATGTATGTATTCCAACACTCGAAATTTGCCTTTACCATACATATACTTTCAAGATGTAGTTTGATCGAGTGAAATGCCAAATATTACCTATATTTTATATATTCCGTTTTCGTTTGAAAACGCATACATTTGTACGCATGTTCGCCTAACGTCCACACTAATACAATGGAAACGGATACCTTGATCCACGAAAACGGAGGCTTTCGACAACGCCTTCCAAGGTGGAGACATTCGAAAACGGAGGTCTTTCGTATTAGTGTGGACGCACGAAAACGCCCGAAGATTTTCGAAAAAGCTTGACGTCGTGAACTCTAATGTACACCTTAGTGCAGTACTGCTCAGAAATAACCTAACAAACGCGTTCGGAACACCATTGTGAATTCGGTTAAAAATTTAAATCGGAAAACTTCGTTAATTTCCGACTTTAGTAAACTGCTAAACGAATTCAATTTGATCATTTAATTGCTGGACTGGTTATGGAATATGTTCATTAGATGAGATTCAAACAGATATTATATCGTTCGGAACGCGTTCCACCTCGTTCCGAAGGCGTTGAATAATAAAGAGGATGCACTTTCTTCCTTCATTCTTTAACAGCCTTTGGTGTCTTTTTATATTACTGAGTTGATTATTTCATGAATTACAAGGTCGGTGAGATGGGGGAAAATGCCCGTGACCTTGCAAGAGGCCCGGCCACAATCACTTGTGACTGGTGTATTCTGCAGACCAATGAAATGTTGCAACCATTACCAGTAACACGAAGTACCCGTTCACCTCAACACTGTTCCCCAATTGCGCTCATGCATGCTAAAAGCGTTTATTATACATTCAAACTTCATTCTCGTTTATTATTGATCAATTCCAGACAATTCTCAATCTCTTGCAGGTGCGACCTCATTTCTGTTGAATACTGTGAATTATTGCACGGAGGTGTCCAAAACAAAAATTATTGATCGCTGATTACGTCACTAGGACCAAGCGTGCAAAAATTACAAAATAAAAAATGCCTGTAGTGGATTTGTTTGTATGTTTTTAGTAGGACTATCTTGAACAATGTATAATAAAACAATTATTGGATTCGGCTTACGCATGATATTAACAGTTTTCCAGACCTCGGTCAAAGTTATCTGCTTTGGCAGATAACATTGACCTCGGTCTGGATAATTCTTGATATCATGCTAAGCCTCATCCAATAATTGTATATTATGCTGTACTGTTACTACCATACAATAACATTATAAAGGTATAAGGTATCTAAAAACATATACTTGCAATTAAAGGATCATTCATACATCTCACGGAAATTTAGGGGAGGGGTACACATGTCAGTCCTGGGGCCCGGGTTTTGCTCTCGCCGTCCTTGATAATTTCTTTCTTAGTGATTTATGGTAGAAACAGCAGTAAACTTCCCCACTATTCTGTTCAGTGCAGGTGCCAGGTACTGCACTCAAAAATTTAAAAAGTTTACGCTATTTAGTTTGATGTCCTATGGAAAAATTAAATTCAAACAACACGTACAAAGCTCTCAGAGATATTGTCCACTGCAAATTTATTCAGTTTTGCAAAATAAATGGGATAATACCTAATTCAAGTACAGTACTGTATTAAAGTAGTAAATTAGCAACTTGCAAGTTGCAAACTATAAAAGTTTCAAACAGTATAAGCGGGCGAGGGGTGTTGCGTATAACGTATTTCTAGTACAGAACATTCAATGTGTCTAGTAACCATGAAAGTGCACAAACTGGACAAAAACATAGAGCAAAGACTTGTGCCGCGTTTCCAGACAATATAATTATAGTGACTATATGATTGCATGCGTCAGGTCTTTCTAACATCACACTAACCTTCTTTTGCGTTATGTAGTTTCGTTTCAAATAATAATGAACCGTTGAGAAAGCACATAGATCCTGTTTTTTTGAAACATTTCGTCAAACATTTCAGCGATCGTTTTCTCAGGATGTTGCAGCGTTTCTGTACATTGCTATGGAAGCATATGGTCTACCGATGACGGCCGCGTTGACATTTCCTAACATTCGAAATATATTTGCGGGGAAATCGTTTTTTTAATGCAAATAAATGCTCTCTTCCTCAACATCAACGCCCACTATTTCTGAAAACAAGATTTCCCTTCATCGTAAATATTCGCTGTATGAACGCGGTGACGACCACATTGTGAAAACCAGATACACCCCCCCCCCCCCCCCCCCCCCCAGCAGAGCATTCATACCTAATTACAGAATTATAGTAAGAACTATATGGACAGCAATAGAAGCGAAGTTTAAGTTTCGTTGCCAACACTGTTAAACGAGTGACTTCTACAAGTATCAGGAACCTCCGATACTTGAGAGATAATTATACTCTTACCTACCTCACTCATGCGTACCGTATATTATTATTATTACTAGAAATTACTATCGCAAGGAAAGTGCTGCCTTGAAATCAATGGTCCAAGGCAGTCATGATATTGTGCAAAATTGCAAAAATAAGTGGTGCACGCTAAGTCAAAGTGGCAGTGGAGGTAATATAGCCTTGTACCCATGCGGTTATGGTTTAGTTAAGACCAGAGCAGCGAGCTCTACGTATATATGGAGCTCACAATGAGCTTGCTGGACCAAAGGTACGTAAGACATTCATGACGCACAGCCATGGGCAGATGAAGCATGCATGTGCGGGGGCCCCTGGCACATTTGCAGATGCCTCAAATCTGCCCCCTCCCTTGTTGACAACCCTTGTGTTAATGTATTGTAATCGCGTTCTCAACATCTATTCACAATATAATAGTTCATGAACATGTATAATATTAAACAGATGTAACTTGAACAGTTCCATAAAAATGCAGTTGAACATAAAGATAAAACAGTTGTATAACATAGTTCTCTGTACAAGGCTTACATAAAAATGCAGTTCAATATGAACACAAAACAGTTGACGTATATGTACAGGTAATACCTGCAGTTGACAAATTAAGTTAATCAGAATGTGTTTCTGATGTGGACACGGATGTGTATTCTTCTGCATGCTCAATATCTGTTATCTTGTTATCTACATATCATATGTGATATTGAATGATTTGCCATATTCAACAATAAAGAAGACCATGTCTAATGTCTTCTTCTGATGTGGTATATTTAAGATGGATGTTGCTTCCCAGATACTGATCAGCGTGAACACAATGGCTCTTGTGCTCTTGAATGAGAGTCAAAAACTTTAAAGTTCCCTTCAGAAGTCTTAAAAATTACAACAGTGTTGCAATCAACAGTCAACAGACAATGTTGATAATTTAACTGAGAATCCAAAAATAGACTATTGAGTGCATTTTGCAAAGAATAATAAGGTAGATTATTAGTTGCCATAAACAAATCACCGGCAAATGGGTCACTATATTGTAAAGAATACATTTTATCAGAAGCTGAAACCATTTCTGGCACGTCAGTTAAAAGCAACAAGGTTTTATTAATAGAATTGCTTATACAAGTATAAAGGCTATTTCCAGCACACAATATGACATTCAAGAATGATGAATGCCATGCATTAATACTTGTCATTTGATTATGTATTATTGCAGTCAAAGACATGGCCACACATTGTTTACCAGCATTTTGTTTAAACTTTCTGGTATTGCCTTGACTAAAATCAGCACATATTGTTTTACTTGGGTCCACACTAACATCATATATTGTGGGTCCAGGATTTTCTTCGACATCATTTGCCATTCTCAACAACAGTGCAGGAACATAACATTATAACATGACATTTGATTGGACGACATGCACTATCACTTGACTTAAACTTTGACATTGCTCTGTCAACTTCTTTGTTGGCAAATATAAAAATACACTGAGGTAAAATATTGGTACCAATATTAGTAATACCATAATTGTTATTATCAGCTGAAATAACATCAACATTGTTCCACAAAAGTTTATATCTTCGAGTAGTGTTGAATGCTGTTTGACTCTTATATTATTGTGTGAACCAATTCGAGCACGATATTGCTCAATTGTCACTCCCATTTAGACAAAATGTTCAGTTATATTTTAACAAGGTTTTTATCTGTACAGATGTAAGTTTGTTGAGTCAACAGGCACTTATGGGAAATTATGCCTTCGTTTGTATTTGTTTTTAGCGAGCACCACGACTTCGCTAGGTTTGTTTTTTAGCGAGCACCACTGCTTCGCTAGGTTTGATTTTAACGATCACAACGGCTTCGTTTAGTTTTTTTGACGAGCACAATGGCTTCGTTTGGTTTGAGTTGCGTGATACCCACACGCAGATAATGTCTGATCGGAATACTGATCAGCGCAAACACAACGGCTCCTGTGAGAACCGATGAACTCACAACAATATACACCTAAAATAGAAAGTACATTTTATATTCACAAACAAAACAATTTGATATTTGATGATATATGGCAAGAAACCGCAGATGACATCTTATAAATCGATGATAGTGATGGCAAGAAATCGCAGATGATATCTTATAAATTATTTCTACCTCACTCAAGTGACTTTTAAGTGAGACTTTAAGGACAAAAAAGGAAAATTAAGTACACATAACTATGATATCTTAGTCGTCTTACCTTGACAACAGAATATCTCTTCACTGAAATGAGTTGAAATTCACGACAGGACCAAAGACAGAACAGAACAGATCATTCGAGAACTTCGTTCACTGTTGGTCACAGCTTGCGAGTTCAGAAAATAGCATGTTCGTGGTGGCGTTGAGAAGTTCCGAACATTAATTCCGTACAACTTCCGTGATAACGAATAACCCTTTGGAGTATGGTTGTAAATGGTGTAGCAACTAAATTACGTCACAAAATGTCATAAAACTGGCCCCGACATCCATCCGTACGCCAATTTTAAATATCGAGATCCTCGTTGACTATACATAGGTGCGCAAAGAGGTCCGAGCACGAGACATACGTAACCCACGTCAAGATTAGTGTGCAGCCTACGGCAGCAATTATTATTATTTCCGTATAGAGTTAGTGTATGAAACAATACGCTTTTAATGACCTGAAGTTGCTATTTTGAACCTCAATATTAAGTTTGATATGGAAAATGTCTCTACACCAAAATATAGCAGAGATATTATATAGATTTTTCGTTGTCGTTTAAGAAATTACCAGTAACCCATCGCAGTTCATTTCTTCAAGTTACGCATTCAGTTGTGACAAGATATTTATGCAAATATGAAGACATATTAAGGAATTTATCGAATATTTCAGCACAACAAGGTATTTTTTATATAAACCTGACATGGTATCTTTCTCATGGTCGTTGAAAAAAACCGTTGCATTGAGATGGTTCATTTTCTTCTGTTGGTCAAGCATGGTGATCTTTGACGAATATTATGCATTGTACCTGAAGCAATTAGGCTTCAATGCAACACAAATCGGGTTAACAACTCTCGGCGGAGCGCATGTTATATTTGTCCCTCTCATTGGAGTTTTAGCTGATCGATATCGAGCAAGAAAGTTGGTTTTACTTGTATGCCTTCTTGCACTTATTCTGCTGTCGTTGGCGCCTCTTACAGTGCTGCCTAAGGTCATACACGGCACCTGTAATACAACAGAAAGTGATTATTTAAATAATGGGACCAACAATATCTTGAACACAACCTTGTGGGTTAAAAATATCTCCGATTTGTCGCTCAAAACATACAAGAATATTCCAAGTTTGAAATTAACAGCTTTTCAGTCATCTCAGTCATCAGGGTATTCAGTCATCTCAGTCTCAGATAATCAGTCTTTCCTTGTGCAACGAACGGGAAACCCATTGAAACGGAACACCTCTGTCTCGAATTATTCATTCGTGTTTCTGCTGATGGTTTTGATTAGAGGGCTATGCTTCATCCTGTATATATCCACCACATCGCTGTATAACGTGGCTGTCATGACTCACCTCAAGAAAGAGAGAGCGAAATACGGTTCGTACATTGCTTGCGGACAAATTGGAAGTTGTATATCATTGTTTGCCGTCGGCATGATCGCGTCGTACGTAAAGAACACAGTTTGTGGTAAAGTCATGTATGGATACTTCGTAGTGTTTCCACTCGTAGCCATTACTATGAGTTTGTCGCTTGTTGCCCTGCCATGGATCTATTTTGAATATCTCGAACATCGTGTAATCAACTGGGCGGAAGTAAAAAGCGTTGTATTTAGCAGACACTATATGTTCATTCTGTACATTAATTTTTATGTTGGCTGCTGTTATTCATTTCAACTATACTGGGAGTATTGGTACATCGCTAAGCTTTCTGGAAGTCCGAAAGTCATGGCGCTTGGAGGTTTAATTCGTCGACCTCTTGCAGTAATCTGGTTTCTTTTGGCAGGGAAGCTTATAAACAGACTTGGTGATCTTCGAACCATGGCGATAGCCCTATTTATCTTCGCAGTTTGCGAAATTTCTTTGTCCTTTGTTCAACTACCCTGGCTAATGCTGGTTATCGATTTTTTTCCATCCGGCTGCTTTTGCTTTTGGGTATACGGCGATAATCATCCATTTTTCAAAAACAGGATCAAAGGCCTCTTCTGCTGTGGTATTAGGTAAGGAAGTAAAATAATTTAATGCTATCGATATTCGAGAAGTTGGACAATGCTTATGGTAGAGGAAATACCTCGAATATCGAGTGCAAACATAAAATAATTAGAAATACGTTCCACAATAACTCATCGCTCGCCTGTTCTACCCCCCCCCCCCCCCCCCCCCCCCCCCTAGAGTTTCATCTTTACCCTGTCAGACTCGCTCGCCGTGTATTTATAGAGCACAAATTGCAAAAGGCCGTTGACCCTTTTCATCCTGGATTTTGAACGTTATCTCTGCCAACATTCAATCGATTTCAATTATAAAAACAGATTTGGAATTATAGAGTCTAAATACATTACATGCACGTACCTATTATATTACGCAAAGTGTATACCCTTCGTAAAAACCTCTTTATGTAGTTCGTCAGATCATAAATTGCCAATGGCCGCCTTCGCATTTCCCAAATATTGTCCGATTCAAACGGATCACCCAAAAGGACTTTTTATTTCCTTATAAGGAGTTGGTCCTACCATTCTTCGTACAAATAAATATATATACAAACTTTTCGTGAGAAATAGATCCCTGCCGCAGCGAGATTATCACGCTCGCTTGCGAAGGGAAAAATAAAAATCGTGTCGTGTGATATTATGTCGTTATAATCATATGGACTTATGACACAGATATATATGACAAGATCATATCGGACGAGACTGGGAATAGCAAAATAATACACTGCATTAAACTAGCATATAGACCTCTTTCATAATGGCGCCCAAATTAAATATTCTTTTATATTCATTTAAATTAGCCTTTCTGACCTCGTTCGTGTGTCTGTAATTCCAAAGAATCGTCGCTTTGTAACGAGGCCAGAAAGGCTAATTTGCATGCATATAAAAGAATATTTAAACTGGCCGCCATTATGAAAGAGGTCTATACGTTGCCCTGACGAGCAAATACATTGCCCTCGTACCAGCCGGCCCACTGGATGTGGAATTGTCAACACGTAACGGTAACTTCCATACGCTCTTTATGAGAAAACTACGTTCGCTAGCCGGATAAGATGTATACGCATATTGTAAACAGATAATTTATCTTTGTTTTAATATATATATATATATTGTGGCTTTGGGAGTTGATTATTTCTCAAGAAAACGTTCGTCGAAGACAGCCGAAAGTTCGTGTTTTTGTTTAGAAGATGGTATCCGTAATACGAAAATTATATTAAAGAGAACTAAGTTAGCTATTTATAAAAGACTTTATAAATCACAGCGGTGCGGTTACGGTTAGAAATCTCGTTTGGCGGGGAGTTAGGGTTGGGGCCTTTATTGTTTTGGGGTCGGTTACAATTCAATTAACTAGGAGGCTGGCACAAGGGCAATGAAGTATTTGCTCGTCAGGGCAACGTATATGCTTGTTAGGGCAAAGTATTTGCTCTTCCGAGTCCCGTCCGATATGACCTTATATGTAATTCGTATGATAAGTACCTATCGGATGAGAAGCGTGTAACACACGGCGCGATAGCCGAGTGTATTGCTAGCTTCGCGATTACCATTATAACGACATAATATCACAGCGACAGACTTTTTTATTTATATTATAAAATAACATAATTATATCATCAGCAAAGTAAAAAAAAACGAAGATTTACCAGTAGTGTGGCGTTGCTAGGTATCTTTTCTGAAGAACACGTTGGCGATTTCGGCTATGAAAATGCACTTAAACTTGCAGCTAATAAATTTCCTTCTGTTGACACGTTGATTTAACTTGTATCTAGGTATTTCCTTTTTTATAATTAAAACGACGTTAAATTCGGCAAACACGACAAAATTTCGTCGGAAGATGGCAACAGGATATGCTTTTCTGAATTGTAAAGCAGTCTCAGTCAGTAGCCAATCAGAGCGCGTGTAGTCACGCATTTACTTCCGGTTTCTTTATAATATATAATATTAATAATTGAGAAAGAGAAAACAAGCGAAATCACTTCTTATTAGTAGTTGTAAATCCGATACAGCATTATCTTGATTGTTTCTGATCTCTTTCTTTTTTATTTTATAAGGACTGGTTGAGTTGGCTTTTCACTTTGGACTAGGAGTAGGCGGTACAGCTATGGGATTATTTTTTAGTTTAATTGGAGCAAAAACAACTCTGTTTTATAACTCTATTGCTACCACTGTCATTCTTGCATTATTTATTGCATATTTGATTACAGGAAAAGTTGACGAATACGAGCATGTTGACGATATGGACTCGGAAAGTGAGTAATCAATGTTTTATCGTCTTTAATAATGCTGAACGACAGAGGTTCTTAGAAGAGAAGAAAAACCGTACTTTTTAAAGTGCCAATCATGGACATTTTTGTTTTTGGATAGAAGATACAAAATAGCTGATCAGTATGGGTATTAATATGAAAGTAGTGCAAATATTTAAGGATTTACACTACCGTGGTGTTTCGTATTCGCCGTGTTAACGTTTCGACCATAACAACGATAGGTCATACTCATGCCCTATAAATTATCACAGCCAAGTACCCTATCAATCGTGTAAACTGCAAAGTGCTCTCCGTACCAATTGGAAACATGTCTGGAGGTCAACAGAATATATTCCAAGGACTTCTTCCCTATAGAGTTGTGATTGGGATGGTGGATGCAGATGTTTACAACGGATTAGAATGGAAAACGGATTATAATGGAAAAGAATCCTTTTAATTTTAAGAAATACAACACGACATTTCTTGCATTATCAGTGAATGGAAAACACGGCCTGGCAAACCACTTCACCTTAAGTTAAAGAATAAAGTTAAAAATATTATTAATGGGAATTTTCACATTTGACAAAATGATCCTGAGACGTCAGCCATTTTCACCGATAACCCTTTGGTATCTTTTCGCAGTAATAAAAACATCCGTGACTCCTTAGTACACAGTGCCCTTAAATAAAATACCTCGGCACCAGCGGGAACATTTTCTTGCGGCCGTTCCCGCTGCAACACATGCCCTTTTCTCAATCCCACTACAGTTATTACTGCCCCCAAATTCAACAACAGAATCCGTCATACTTTTTTATGCACGTCCACCAACATAATTTATTGCATTTCTTGCGATAAATGCCCTAAAATCTACATCGGTGAAACTGGGCGACGCCTTTCAGATAGGTTTGCTGAACATATTCGTTCCGTGAGGAACAATGATGTTGACAAACCAGTAGCCCGTCATTTCAACAGCTCTAACCATTTGGTTTCAGACATGAAAGTCTGTGCCATCCTTCCCATCTCAGGTGGTAACGATAGCCGCAAACGGCAAGAGAAGCATCTCATTTTTAAACTTGGCACCACACATCCTCTTGGTCTTAACGAACGTTTTTCTTTCTTTAATTTCCAACAAGTTTTTTGTTATTTTAGTTTGCTTGGCACTTTTTTATTATTAGCCTATGCACTTTCATTCCTTTTCAATTTTTTTGTTTCTTACTGCTTTACTATATCGCCTAATCCCTAATATTGGACCTGTCATTTCTCCCTCCCCCTCTGATCGACTGTAAAAATAGTAAATGATTTAACTTTTCGCATCTCATTAATTATCAGTTTGTTTATCTCCCGTGTATTTGATTGGCTACTTTCCATTTGTGACACCCTTTTGGGATATATATAAGCCATATCTTTTTATTTCATCTCGTCTTACTCTGATGAAGGGCTCCGCTCGAAACGTCAGTATCTCGTCACTAAATTATTGGCAGTTTACCACCTTTTCACTTTGCTATATATTCAAAACACTGTCTACGCAGCACTCTACTTTTTTACACTTCACCTAAAGTTCTCCGAAGCAGAAGGAAGCAACTATGTTTCAGGATTCTAAACGCTGTGTGCTGGTACCAACAAGTTGTTTCAGAATTCCTCGAGACGAATATGTACATGGATATACATTGTACGTGTTTGATTTAACAGCTGATCTATGTGTAACATTTCAACCTATCCGGGATTGGAACGTCTACCTGGAATGCAAGTTAGGTAAGGCTCTGCACGTTGCTATTAAAATCGTGGTGCTTGGAGAATTTCAAAATCGTATCGATATTGATGCCTGCCGTAACGTACTAAGTGACTTCAGAAGCTAAAATGAACACATGTCAACTTCTTCTGTCCTGCAAAGTGACACATATGCCAAACCAGTCTTTACAGATGTTTTACCCTCGGATCGTTTACCTAGTCAGATACAGAAAATACCTACTGGGTTGCTGTTTACATCACCTCGGATGGAAAAAGCGAATTATTCGACACTTATATATGGCCAACGCCCAGATTTTTACAACAGATACATTGGAACCTTTCTACAAGATCATAGCAGCACATTTACTTGGAATGACAAGACTCTGGACTCACCATGGTCTCGTGTGTGTGGACAATACTGTTTATTTTATGCTTTGCATCGTAGTAGAAATATTCCCATGTCAACTATCGTAAGTATGTTTACGGATCAACAGGTGTGGAACAATACATTAGTTCGTGATTTTATACGTAAATGGTATTTTTGAATAAGAATAAAGACACGTTGTAACTGTAAGAATATTTTTTCCATAAAATATTTACAAAAATATTATGAATACCATTTATATGGATTTTTGTCTCTGCGTTTCTTTCTTGGTTTCAATGGTGCCGCTGGAGACTGTAGTGATGGCGTCAACTACAACGAGGGAGGCAACTAGAAGATAAAGCCTTGTTCCTATACTTGTTCACTAAATTTAGACGATCTTTGTTTCTGATGATTCCTTCGGATACATGCAAATGTCCATTTTTTGGTTAGAAATCTCGCAAATTGTTCTAAGAAAGGAGCGAGTGAAATATACTCTCCTTCTTTTCATGATCGGGTTTCTCTTATCAGCGACAGCCTGAATGTGTTCTGAGTATGCCGTAAGCTTGTTATACTTATGGACTAATTTTAATCGTTTCACGGCAAATGTTCAAAAGGCACTCGGTAATGGTTCCAATAAATATTTGTCTGCGGCGTTTATTATCACTCTTCGTATGGAAGGTTTACACTTTGCCAACACTTTTAAAACATCGTGGTTCCTCTTCACACAGCGGGGCATCTTTAAATGAATACATGTTTGACTGTACTGTGTTTTTATACGCGAGGTTGGTAGACGTAATGTTTATCTGTCGGGAAGATTACGGATCGAAGTCGCATTTCATCGGGACATGTCGGTTTCAGGTTGACAAACATGTAAGAATACGGCTCTTTTTTCGGCATATTTTTCTCCCATCATATCGTCAATGATAAATAAATTCCGCGTCTCTGGATTGAAACTATGCAACATGGAATCAGGTAAACATTGGACGAACTGAATACCAAGAACTAGGGTCTCTATTTCAGCAAACATGTCTTCATACTCGGAATAAAATAAACAATTTTTTCTGGAGAAGTGCAGAATATGATGATAGCGTTCGCTAACAGTAACTTGACAAACGTTGTCTTGTTCCTGTTTTGGTTCCTTCAGAGATCAAGAGCCCAAAAGGATGTGTACATACAGTTAGTATGGAATACATGGTTCACATGAGATTCTTGAATTCAAGATTGAATTGATTCTTGAATTCAAGATTCTTGAAACATTACTTATACCACTTTTTAGGACGTTTTGTATTTCGAAGGAGTTGATGTATTTATTTCAAAAGCATTTCTAAATCTACAGTGCAAGCCCTGGCACGGATCAAGCGAGATTTCCTTTCTTCCGAGGGTAGTTGGTGAAAATACGCAAAATGGTTTGCTAATCTCAATAAACGTTTCTTTCCGAAGATTGTGCAGTCTTTACGTGCATACAATTAAATTTTAATTATAACTCTCATTAACGAACATGTTAATTCCGAGCCCTTTCCTCCTCACCCTTCTTTTAGTTTTGGATTCATTCTATTATAAATCGAAAGTAAACAGCCAAAAGTGTAAATGCCTGGATGGCCAAGTGGTTTAGGGCGCTGGACGTAAAATCCCTATATAACGTGCGTTTAATTATATATTCCCAGAAAACCTGTGTTCGTATCCCACACAATGAATAACTTAGACGATTTCATAAACATATATATATATATTGTTGATAAACATATATATATATATATATATATATATATATATATATATATTATATATATATATATATATATATATATATATATATATATATATATATATATATATATATATATATATATATATATATATATATATATATATATATATATATATATTATATATATATATATATATATATATATATATATATATATATATATATATATATATATATATATATATATATATATATATATATATATATATATTAATACATCTTACTATTTAAATTTAAACACAAAATTTAAATTATTTACAAACACACTAGAAACCGTAAGGAACTGTATTTAAATTATCTTCAATCACAAGGTTTGTAAACTACTCTATTGTCTTTTCTTTATTGCTTTGTGACAACTTGCTTTGTGCTGGTATCCATGCATAGTATTTTTAAATATAATGTCCACTGACACCTTCGTTGGACCTATCCCTACAACAATATCTTTCATAACACTAAAATTAACTGTTTCTTTACACTACTTAGTTCTGATGCATAGTTCTTTGGACCTCCAGAAACAAAGGTCAGGGCATTTTTTAACGTTATAACTACCTGTACTGGGGCATTTACCCGAGAAGGCCCATTACTTGCCCCAGTAGTGAAGCAAAATGTTTGGTTTTTGCCCCAGTTGGCCCTGGGCCCTTTTCATCATTAATAAAGGTATCAGGCTTTAAGCTGCCTGCCTTCCCTATAATTATCTCTGGAAGTCTTCAAATCCCTGTCTTCTGGAAAGTCACATTCTCGTCCACAGAACCTCTCCCGCTTGTCAGCTGGTGCCATATGTACTTCTAGCACGTATATATATTCCGTATAAGGAAATGGCCTACGAGCAAATACAAGGCATTGACGAGCAAATACAAGGCATAATCGAGCAAATACATTCCCCTCATACTAGTCCACTTGTAAAGTGTAATTTCCACTTATTGGACTTGTTTTGAGTTAAGTGCTATTTCCAAAAGATTACCAAAAACCATATCTCTTGTAATATGGTAATCCGCGAAGCGCCGGCCGAAGGCCGAAGGCCTGAGGGCGAGGGTGCTAATATCGACCGGCGTTTAGTCCCTCATCACGGGAATCCTAGCGTTTTCAGTCTCATATTTAGTTTTCTTGTATATATATATATATATATATATATATATATATATATATATATATATATATATATATATATATATATATTCAGGATCAACGTCGTCGATCATGCGCGGCAGTGGAAAATTTGGCGCTGGTAACTAGATATAGACAGAAGCTGATTGGTAGACCTGAGCCTCTGCATTTGAATTAATATTTAAATTGCAACCGTCACATGATTGCGAATGCAAAAATTGAAACGATATTGAAACGGTTTTTGGTGCGTTATTTAAATTTGGCGTAATTTAAATTTAAATTGACGCCAGCGCGACAAACCGCTTTCCGGAAGAAGTCGCCATTCGCTACCATTCGCCGACGGCGAAAGCTTCTGTCCGCACAAACTTTTTACAGAACTAACTTCCCAGGGAAAGTTTATATATGCCATAAAAACCAGCATTCCCTCACAAAATCATCGGATGCAGTACATTATCAGCTGATTTCATATTGTTGATAGTGTTGAAGGACAAGATAACCAAAGACAGGCACAAGTAAAAGGTAAATAAACATGACTAATAATATGTACATTGTCACCGACTCACCGGTCTGTGTTGAGCAATTAATTTGCCTTTTCTGCATAGTTTTTTGGTTAGGGTTAGCAATTTGGTTAGGATTAGGGTTAGGTTTAGGATTTTGGTGATATTTACCCGCATTTCGTTGAATTCTAAGAGACTATATAGCGTCGTACGGCTACCGTACGAATAGCAATTTATGTACCTTCAGTTCAGTGCTTAATTCACTTTATCGTTTAACTTTTTGACTTGACTCGCTAATTTTAATGTAATTTAAATAATTGTACACTGTATTGTGTATTTGCTCCAAGCTCCGAAATCTAATAGACACATTTTGAAATACTTAACAGAGAGATTTGGAAAAAATTGAAGGTGTGTAATGTTTTGAATGTTTAGAATTTTCAAAACATATATGTATAATATTTTGAGAGTTGGAATTAAATCCATGCAGTTTAAAATATATACCATTTGTTCTTTTATATAATACTACAGAATAGTAAGTGTAGTACAGATTTTGGAATTGCATGTACAGTATGTTTATTATTTGATTAAAATTATAAATACTATATGCTTGATAATTAGCCTATATATACAGTAGTTTAGGGTGAAAAAAACATGCATACTGTTGCTGTGTTTATATGACCTGGGCCTGACCTAAAATTTTGTAGCAATAAACAAGTGTTACTGTATACTTGTCAGTGTTAATATATACACTGCTGTACGTAGTGAATAAGGGAGAGCTCGGGGTGAAACAGACGATACAGTACATGTACATGGATGATTGAATGAATGAAATCTTTTATTTCCATAGGGTAGCCCCATCAGTAATAAAAATTACTGTTATCAATGGGAGCCCTAAAATTTAAAAGTATATACATATACACTACTAAGCTATTTAACAAGTTAAAAAACTAAACGTTAAAAGTTCCACTATAATTGTCCTAATTGGAAGAACTAAGTTTATTATAAACAATGCATCCATAATAATAAAAAGAACGCTTTGCAGTTTCTGTTCTGACTTTTGGCAAGTGTAACAAGTTACTCTGCCTAGTTACTCGCCGCACAATGTCTTTATTAAAAGTAAAATAATTTTTTAAGAACTGAGGACACTGGCCTCTCAAAGACTTGTTAACAAGTTTAAAAACATGACGTTCGCGTCTACATTCGAGATTAGCCCACTTTAGATTGGACAGAGCTGAATCGCTATTGCTACATTTGGTTACAGTCCTCGCAGCACGATTTTGTAATCTTTCTAACTCTTGAGCATTTCCTTTCCCACAACAAGTCCACACGGTATCACCATATTCCAAAACCGGACGAATAAACGAGGTGTATACAACATTTGCACTGTGAGTGGTTAAATTGTATCTCAATCGTCGTAACATCCCTATCCTTTTACCAGCCTTCGACACAATAGACTTTATGTGATCTTTCCAACTAAGACATTCGTCAAGATATATACCGAGATACTTAAATTTCGACACACGCTTGATAACATAATCATTTATACTAACGTGAAAGCTTTCAATATTCGATAATTTTCCTGGAGTTCCAAACAGTAAGCATTCAGTTTTTTCTTTGTTAATAAACAAGGAGTTTTTTCTAAGCCAGTTTCCAATTAAACCAAGATCCTCATTCATTTTTTTCTCAATGACGTTAACATCCTTAGCTGAGTAGTAAAGAACCGTGTCGTCAGCATACATTAACAAATTACAGTGAACTACCGTAGAGGGCAAATCGTTTACTAGTAATATGAACAGCAAAGGTCCAAGAATAGAACCCTGCGGTACGCCAGATGTGACTGACTGAAAATCAGACATAACATTTTGGTAGCCAACGACCTGCTTCCGGTTTGACAGATAATCTTCGAACCACTCAAGTTCTAAATTTTCAATACCATAGTAGCGTAGTTTTTGTAGGAGAAGAATATGATCAACCGTATCGAACGCTTTACTCAGATCGATAAAAACAGCTCCGGTTAACATTCCTTGATCAATATTACGCTTGATTGTATCTGTTAGTGAGATAGCAGCAGTTTCAGTGGAGTGTGCCTTTCTAAATCCACACTGAAAAGGGCTCAAAATATTATGCTCACTTAAGTGCTTGACGAGCTGTACTTGAACCGCTCTCTCAATCAGCTTGGAGATCACAGGTAAGATGGAAATGGGGCGGTAGTTACCTACTTGATTTGCCTTGCCGGCCTTGTACAAGGGTATTACTCTCGCTGCTTTCCAGTCCGCTGGTAGCGTGGCCTGACTCAAAGATGCGTTGACAATCTGAGTTAATGGATTAGTGATGATGTCCGCAGCATCTTTAAAGAGACGAGGCGAGATATTATCCAAACCCACAGCTTTCCCACTCTTAAGAGATCGAAGTTGAGAGAAAATGAAAAGTTCAGACACTTTATCAAATTTTAATTGAGGAAAACGCTTCAGCGATGGGAAGGAGGCTGACATGTTGATCACATGTGTTAACATAGGCCCAAGTGTTCCTTTCAGTTTAGCTACAACACCAGTAAAGTATTTATTGAAAGCGTTTGCAATTTTGTATTTATCAGTGGAAAATGTATCGTCAATCATAATACCTGATGAAATGTTCTTTGTTTCACCAGGCAGAATCTTTTTAACAGTTTTCCAAAATGCTTTCTGATCATGCTTATTTTCTTCAATAAGTTTTCTGCTGTAAGTTGCTTTGGCCTTTCGAATTTTGCTGGTCACGCCATTTCTGTAGTAACGATAACTTGCCCAGTGATCGTTGCATTTTGACTTTCTTGCCTTCTTGAGATGATACTCGCGTTGACGAATATCAAATTTTATTTCGCCAGTCATCCATTGACAATTATCAATACCACGAACACGTTTAGTAATACTCGGAGCATGGCGATCAGCAACCATGACAAATGTGGTTTTGAATTTCTCCCACATAAGTTCAACATCATTAACTTCTCCGTTCTCATGGGAATTCAATTGAGTACCCCAGTCAGCATCTTTTAAATCTTTACAGAATTCGTCTGGGTTGTACTTTGCATAATTACGAAAAGTTTTTAATTGCGCTGGTCCTCTTCTCCAATTCAATTTTCTGACACAATAAGTCAAGTCATGATCGCTCAAACCCAGAGAGATGACGCCTGATCTACTAATATTCCGGGGGTTATTTGAGGCTATTAAATCCAACAGCGTACTTGATTCAATGGTGACTCTGGTGGGCTCTTTAATGAGCTGTGTTAAGTGGTGCGTTTTAAAAGTTAATTTTAACTGTTTACATTCTGCTATATTGTCCTTCTTGACATTAAAGTTGCAGTTAAAATCTCCTAAGACAATCATTTCTTGATCTTGAACCCCTGCAATGTCCAACATATTATCCAACTTAGGCATAAAATCTTTATCGTAAAACCGCGAAGAGTTGGGAGGTCTATAAAACGATCCAAGCAAAATCCCACGCGACTTAGGCAATATAATTTCAAGCCATAAACCTTCCACGCTTGTATCCTCTAAATCACTTCTTCTCACTACAGATAAATCACTTTTCACAAATACGAGTACCCCGCCGCCTTTCCCATCTCTGTCCTTTCTGAACATATTGTAGCCCGGTATTTCAATTTCACCATCCGAGATCTGTTCACTAACCCATGTTTCAGTTAAGGCTATTATATGGATCTCTGATTTTAACTCATTTACTACCATATTTCGCAGTTCATCGATCTTTTGAATAACGCTTCGAATATTTTGATGGATGATTCTCAAACCACGTTGCTTTATGATTTCGGCAAGCTTAGGGGAGAAACCAGCATCACTGTATGAGCAGGGATCGATCAATTCATTCGGCAGGGTAGAACATAAACGGCATGTCTTGGACAGTTCGTAGTTCTCATCTAAACAATATAGATGAAAACTCATGCGACATAACGAACACTGTAAGCGTGGTTGATTTCGTTTAATACTTTTTAGGCAAGAAGAGCATATCTGTCCATTTACTACAGGGCCAGGATTAGTAGAAATATCGTTGCATAGTAGAATCAAGTTAACCACAAGAAGCTGCCGAGTGAGAGTAATTACCCGAAGACACTGAATGGTCGTTGATACGGTTGACTTTGATTTAATGGCAGTCACCACATCTCGCTTCGAGTACGCTTTAACAGCAGTAGATATATCCAAGCCAATACTAAGTTTCACAGAATCAGCGAAATCCTTGTTAGATTGAACAGGACTAAACGGATGTTTGCGGTTACCACATAAGACAAGTAAAAAGGTGAAGAATACAAATTTTCTAGAGAGCTCATAAATACTCGCCATCTTGGATGTATGAACAATTTATTGGTTGGATATATTGATTTATCTTCTTTCCAGATTGTCAATCAAGCTCATATCCTCAGAAAAATTATTCTGTGTCCCGGACAGGGATAACTTTCTGATTTCCAGTGAGATGCTCTGACCATTGAGCTACCAAGACACAGATGGCAAGTGAAGGTTACATTGATGTACTGATTCTATTGATATAACAGCAGTGTATATATTAACACTCCCAATCATTACTGATATATATATATAGTAACTGCTGTGCATAGGCAGTACATATATCATTAGTAGGGGTGCACCGGAACTCGGTTCCGGCAGGGTAGTTCCGGCCGGAACTCTGATTTTTCGGAGATCCGGTTCCGGCCGGAACTGATTAAAAAAGCATGGCCGGAACCGGAACTCTGTCGTTTTCAGAAAGATTGAATATCAAGTTTATTTATTATATAACATCAATCAAACAGACCGAACAGATGATACAGATCACATTTCAACAACTGTAAAGTATAATTTACATAAATAGCAAGAAACAACATGGCATCCAGTGGTAGAAGTCGTGCACGATGCTCCTCAAAGACGTTCCCAGCTTCGGAAAAGAGGCATTCGGAATAAACGGACGAAGCTGGACAGGATAGATAGCGACGCACTACTTTGGCAATGGTTGGATATATTGATTTATCTTCTTTCCAGAAACGTATAGGGTCCTTGCACCTTTCTGTCCTTTCAACAGTGGGAGTAACAGCGTAATCTGTCTACTTCACTTGCCAACTCAGACAGACCAGGTCCCTTCGGCCTTTTCCGACGCGTCTTCGAAACTTCTGTTTGATCTCTTTCAGAACTTTGTTCATCATCGGAACTTTCTTCATCAGAAAGCTCTTCAGTAGAACTGACTTCGTCATAGCACTTCAGAAAATCAAAATGGATTTCCTCTTTTAGCGATTTGGGTGTGTTTGTATCTGTACGTTGTTTCGCAGCCTTTTCTCCTTCGGTTGTTTTTTTTCCAACGGCCTTGTGGGTATTGCCATCTTTGTCTGTTGCCTCATGTGTATCGGTATCGCTATTAACTGGCATAACTGCGGTCTACATCTCTTCCAGAAGCCACTTCTTGGCAGTTTCCTTGTTGTTCAGGAACTTAAACAGTTAAACTTGTAACGTGGATCAACCACCGTTGTGAGGACATAATTCTTGTCTTCCTTGACATTTAATTTGTTAGGTAAACAAGAAAGAAGCCGTTGTCGGAGGGCGTTACGTATTTTAGTAGTTTGCACTCCACTATCATGACCAGGCTTCGACAAATATCGATCAAGGGCAACGACATGAGGAATAACATCACCCAGTGTCGACTGCTCAGAGTTTGCTTGGTAATTTCAAAGAATGGTTGAAGTATGCGCAGAATTTTCTCGCATAGATTCCATTCGTTTGAGCTTACACAATTACGTTAACATTATTCAATATTTTTATTCCAACTTTCCCCCCCCCCCCCGGCTCTTGATAAAATAGCATATAACCATATGGCTTACCAAACCCGGTTCCGGCCGGAACTTCCGGCCGGATTTCTTTTTCAGTTCCGGTCAGATCCGGTTCCGGCCGGATCTTAAAATATTGGTTCCGGTGCACCCCTAATCATTAGAACCAGTACATCATTGTAACCTCTCTCCATAAGGTTATAATTTTTTCAACCACGAATATTATGTTTCTGACGATATGATCTTGACGTCCATGTTTTGTATACTGGCATGTATTCCATTATAATCTGTGTTTACAGTACTCCATCTATAGTACTATAGTACACAATGCCATATATATGCTTTGTTACATGGCAAATATGGTATCTGCAATCTGCATTAGGCATTATTATTAGTATAATTATTGTCAATGCATTATTATTATTAGTATTAATAATAATAATAATAATAATAATAATAATAATAATAATAATACAATAATACAATAATAATACAATAATAATACAATAATAATACAATAATATTTATACAGGATAGCCCCTTCAATGCTAACACTGGTATAGTATATGGGGGTCTTGTTTTCTAACAAATTACAGTTGTTACAAATTTCAACACATATTCATAAATGTACAGTACAATGTGACAAAAACTAATTTTAACTCAAATGTTGTATATCCTTCACATATATTTGGCAATAGATAATGGTGCTATAACATGTATGAACAGATTAATTGAAACATGCAAAATAGCTCTTTAGTGGTAGATATGATGTTAAAATGCCATGGAATTTCCTAACTAGCATTACACAATGTAACTTGCTTCTAATACAAGAGGTACAAAACTTGGGATTTCTATTAACCAGTCAGTTTCAAGTCCCGACTTAGGAAAGATCAGTTTCCCTGACATGCCTAGAGACCTCTGATTATGACCATCAATATTTAGTTATCGATATTCCTGCCAGCTCCACATCACAGTTGTCGAATGTGGATAGAATTATCAACTTTACTGTTACTAAATACTGCATTGATTATTTCGTGAGTCATCAATATTGTGATAAAAGTAATTTATTTCTTAGTGATCGATGGTAGAAACAGCAGGAATGAGCCGTTTATACCAGGAATCCTGCGAGAGGTCATCCTCTATAGGAATACAACAATGAGCCGTGATGTATACACTTTCCTACTTCACTCATGCGTACCATACAGGAAAGTCCTTATTTCTGTAGACTTAATAGTGTACGCTACAATACGCTTTTAATGAGATAAAGTTGCTATTTTGCACACGTGAAACAAGAGCTGATACGAATACACTGAGTGATTCGAATTCGGATCACCCGCTGATCACGAATACACCCGCTGATCACGAATACTAATGGGGGAACAACCACAACATTCTAGACGTTTCAAGACAGCATTCAAGATTGTTGCTGTAAAATATATAATTTGTAGACACTCCGCTCGGAGAATTAATTCGTCGAAATATTATATCATCCCTCGTGGTAATATTTCGTCAAATTCCGCTCTCTCCGGTCTATAAAAGATCAATATATCCTAGTTAATAATTTTGATTGATTTTCATGTTAGGCTGAGCATGATTCTTAAATTAAGTCGAAACAACACTACACATCCTGACATTACAGACGATAATAAGCGTTAAATTGTCGCGAAAATATTTCGTGCACTTAACTGCTAAAATTATTCATGAAATTGTTCATTCATGACTACAGCGATAGAAATAGAAGCGAAATTTAAGTTTCGTTGCCAACACTGTTAACCGTGTGACTTCTACAGGATAATGTGCCTCTTTATATCAGAATCTTCAGATATTTCATTCTCTGGGGAATAGAGCAATGAGCAGTAATAATACACTTACCGTTCCGTATATTATTATTATTATTATTATTATTATTATTATTATTATTATTATTTCCGTAGACTTAATAATGTACCTGAAGTTGCTATTTTGCACCGGTGAAACCAGGGCTGATCAGATGTCTCAATATTAAGTTTATATGGAAAATGTCTCGCACCAAAATATATATATGTTATTTACCGGCTGGGACAGAGGAGGGTGGACAGCTGTCACGTGCATATCTCGACCAATGAAATTGCTTTATTTTCTCATCGTTTGCGCGAAGTTGATCGGCTGAAAAATTTGCATTGGACGCAGAAATACCGAATATTTTACTATTGTTATTCAAATTTTCCTTTTAAAAGGCAGCAATACTGTTAAAACTATTATTGGGCTATCGATATCTGCAGGATTTTGTAAGGTAAATGTCTTTTTTCTACCTTGTTTTGATCGTTTATGTAGGTCGTGTCGTCGCCACGTGATGACCCGAGTCCGTGTTTGTCAACAATATTCAAAGTAAAAAATCTCGAATTCCCATGGTTCGATTTCTCTAATTTTCGCATAATGAGTTAAACAAATGTCTAATCTTTGACTCTATCCGAACGACCCCCCTTGACCCCTCGACCGTTTTCATGTTATTCGCCTTTGAATCGGTCGTAGTATTTTCAGCCTTTACCGAGATGACGCCTCGTATTTGAGGGGACATTGCACATATAACATTTTTTTTTAAGAATTTCGGAAGTCCCTAGCTTTATTTTTTAGGGTAAATGTTAACTGAGTTCTAGAAGAAATATTATTCAACGTGTGAAGTTTGTTATTTGGCTATTTTTATATATTTAAATTTGGATTTTGGTTGTCGTCGAGGATCTGAAAATATGTAAACATAAGAATTTTTGCTTCTTGAGGTTAGTTTCTTTTCTAGGCTTATATATCTGATGGCACAAAAAGGGATCATGCTCCACCAATTTGTCAAACACCTGGGAAAAAATAGCAAAACGAAGACCTGCTGTAGGCTTTGGGAAAATTTGGTTTGGTTTATGAAGTTCCTTTTTAGATGTTGGATGGTTTTACTTTGCATGCAGTATCTACCTCTCACAGTGCTCCATTTCTATTTTCTATGCTTATGAGTTATGCCTATGGCTATAGTTTACTATAACTCGCTGCTATAGATCTATACCAAACATAATATAATTTTGCTTGCCTTTCTAAAGGTATAGTGGTAAGTAAAGTATCAACATTTGGTATCAACATTTGGTATCAACATTTGGTGTATTAACATTTGGTATATCCACATCTGGTATAAACATTTTGTATATGTTGCTTTACTATAATTATTGTACATAATTGTTATTCTTATCTCAGGAATACTTTTCATGCTATAAGGCGGCTAAAGGCCTTTTCGGTATGCCATGGTTGGAGCCTTGAAGGCTACTAGGTTCAATTCCTAGTGCATACTATTATTGCGCCAACTCTTACATTTGCAGGAATTATCTGCACTTCAGGATTTTCAAAAGAGGATTTTAGAGTAACAAGTTAACAAAGTAATATATACATAGAGGACATGATTAGAGCAAGTATTGCTTGCAGAATTGATTGGTAATTAATCATTGGTCATGTAATCTCAAAACAAATTAATAAAGTGCATTTAATATTACTTTTGGCATATACACTGCATTTATGCAACATTTAATTAAGAAATACAAGTACATTACTACATATAAATCACCTGCGGTTGGGATGTACCACAATGATTAGATACCAATTATAAACAAGACTATCATAATACTTGTTCATGATAAACATAAAACAAATTTTCTAAGCCAGAGTATGTACAAGTGCATGATATGTTTATATTACAGTAGAGTACTAGATTCCAGATACTTCCTACCATTTTTATTTGGGAATACAATTTAATCTGAAAATACTAAAAATAATACACTTGTTTCACTTTGAATAACACACGTTTAATAACACACTTGAATAACATACTTGCTTTATATACATTCGCTGTATATAAACGCTCGATATAAACACACATTCGTCTTTCAGACAGAATTTAGAAAACTAAAATGTTGACAGAAATACCCGTTTAAACTTTAAAATGGCGAACTACGCATAGTCGGAAAGAGAATTCGTAAGCAGAATCGCAACAATAGAGGTATATCACGCTCTCTTCAGCGAAAATTCCAGCCTGACATCCTTGAGTATCAAAAGCGTCCATCTTCGAGAGATGTTACCTTCGAAACAGTCAAAGCACAAATGACAACCGCACGGGAAAACAAGCCCGCTAACCGTGATCCTTTGCGCGTTGCTGTCCAACCTCCTCTGCGGCTGGGATGTCCGTACTGGAAAAATATTTTCCCGAAGTCTCATTAAGATACATTTGGTATCAACATTTGGTATCAACATTTGGTATATCCACATCTGGTATAAACATTTTGTATATGTTGCTTTACTATAATTATTGTACATAATTGTTATTCTTATCTCAGGAATACTTTTCATGCTATAAGGCGGCTAAAGGCCTTTTCGGTATGCCATGGTTGGAGCCTTGAAGGCTACTAGGTTCAATTCCTAGTGCATACTATTATTGCGCCAACTCTTACATTTGCAGGAATTATCTGCACTTCAGGATTTTCAAAAGAGGATTTTAGAGTAACAAGTTAACAAAGTAATATATACATAGAGGACATGATTAGAGCAAGTATTGCTTGCAGAATTGATTGGTAATTAATCATTGGTCATGTAATCTCAAAACAAATTAATAAAGTGCATTTAATATTACTTTTGGCATATACACTGCATTTATGCAACATTTAATTAAGAAATACAAGTACATTACTACATATAAATCACCTGCGGTTGGGATGTACCACAATGATTAGATACCAATTATAAACAAGACTATCATAATACTTGTTCATGATAAACATAAAACACATTTTCTAAGCCAGAGTATGTACAAGTGCATGATATGTTTATATTACAGTAGAGTACTAGATTCCAGATACTTCCTACCATTTTTATTTGGGAATACAATTTAATCTGAAAATACTAAAAATAATACACTTGTTTCACTTTGAATAACACACGTTTAATAACACACTTGAATAACATACTTGCTTTATATACATTCGCTGTATATAAACGCTCGATATAAACACACATTCGTCTTTCAGACAGAATTTAGAAAACTAAAATGTTGACAGAAATACCCGTTTAAACTTTAAAATGGCGAACTACGCATAGTCGGAAAGAGAATTCGTAAGCAGAATCGCAACAATAGAGGTATATCACGCTCTCTTCAGCGAAAATTCCAGCCTGACATCCTTGAGTATCAAAAGCGTCCATCTTCGAGAGATGTTACCTTCGAAACAGTCAAAGCACAAATGACAACCGCACGGGAAAACAAGCCCGCTAACCGTGATCCTTTGCGCGTTGCTGTCCAACCTCCTCTGCGGCTGAGAGGTCCGTACTGGAAAAATATTTTCCCGAAGTCTCAGAAGCAGCCCGAGACCGAAGGTCGAGGGCCGCTTCTGAGACTGAGGGAAATATTTTTCTAGTACGGACCGACCAAAACGGTAAATAACGTGTTTATTTTTTTCGAGCAAAGTCAAAAAAATTGCACATTTTTGGCGCGAAAAGTTGCGAGAGGTCCGTACTGGTGTGATACGGACCTCGTACTCAGCCAATCAAAAGGCTCTATTTTAGTTACGGACCTGAGTTACGGACCTTAAAAAAAATAAAGCACAGATATTATATAGATTTTTCGTTGTCGTTTAACAAAGTTCCAGGCACCCCGCGAAGTTCATGATTGAAGTTACGCATTAGTTGTGACAAGATATTTATACAAATCTGAAGACATATTAACCCGTTGCGGGGGGTGGGGGTGGGGGAATCTAACCGCGGGCAATATCTCTAAAACTATTACAGGTATGCAAATGAAATTTTCACAGGTTCATGGCATGGTAACGGTGAATACACGTCATATTTTAGTTGTCATGGCAACAAATTATGACGGCAATATGACGTTAGCAGTCAAAAATTCGGATTTGAAGCAGTTCAAAAAAGGGTTTTTCTCAGGATTATTTCTTACTGTTCTGTTAACATACATAAATTATTATATCAATAAATATATTTATCTTAATCGCTATGTTCTTATTTTTATTGTTTCTATTCAAATGAAAATTATTTCTCTAAATTTCCTGTTAGTATGTGTCAGGAATACTCTGTAACTTTTTATATACCTAATATTTTTCTCCAATTTTTCAGCCCATACTTCCAATGCATAACTAGGAAAAGTCGTAATATTTTAGATTCATAGATGTGTCCATTATTGAGATATCAGATTTTAATTCTGCGCGAGCAGATTCCGCACCCTCCCAGTCTAGATAGGGTTAAGTAATCTCATCGAATATTTCAGCATGACAAGGTATCTTTAATATAAGCTTGACATGGTATCTTTCTCGTGGTCGTTGAAAATCATTGCCTTGAGATGGATTATTTTCTTCTTTTGGTCAAGCATGGTGATCTTTGACGAATATTATGCATTATACCTGAAGCAATTAGGCTTTACTGCAAAACAAATCGGGTTCACAACTCTCGGCGGAGCGCATGTTCTATTTCTCCCTCTCATTGGAGTTTTAGCTGATCGATATCGAGCAAGAAAACTGGGTTTTACTTGTAAGCCTTCTTGCACTTATTCTGCTGTCGTTGGCGCCTCTGTGATACAACACAAAGTGATTATTTAAATAATGGGACCAACGACCTATTGAACACAACCATGTGGTTTAAAAATATGTCTGATTTGTCGCTCAAAAGATACAAGTATACTCCAAGTTTGAAATTAAATGCAGAATATTCAGTCCTCCCAGTATCAGATAATCAGTCTTTCCTCGTGAACCGAACGGGGAACCCATTGAAAAGGAACACATCTGTCTCGAATTATTCATTTATATTTCTGCTTATGGTTTTGATTAGAGAGCTAAGCTTCATCCTGTATAAATCCACCACGTACATTGCTGTTTAACGTTGGCTGTCATGACTCACCTCAAAAAGAGAGAGCGAAATACGTTTCGTACATTGGTTGCGCCGGACAATTTGGAAGTTGTATATCTTTGTTTGCCGTCGGCGTGATCGCGTCGTACGTAAAGAACACAGTTTGTGGTAAAGTCATGTATGGATACTTCGTAGTGTTCCCATTGGTAGCCATTACTATGAGTTTGTCGCTCGTTGCTCTCCCATGGATCTATTTTGAATATCTCGAACATCGCGTAATCAACTGGGCCGAAGTGAAAAGTATTGTATTTAGCAGACACTATATATGTTCATTCTATTCATTAATTTTCATGTTGGTTGCTGCTATTCATTTCAATATCACTGGGAGTATTGGTACATCGCTAATCTTTCTGGAAGCCCAAAAGTCATGGCAGTTGCAAGCTTAATTCGACGACATCTTGCAGTAATCTGGGTTTTTTTTGGCAGGGAAGCTTATAAACAGATTTGGTGATCTTGGAGTTTGCGAGATTTCTTTGTCCTTTGTTCAACTACCCTGGCTGATACTGGTTATCGATTTTTTCCAGTCGGCATCATTTGCTTTTGGCTATTCGGCGATAAACGTCCATTTTTCAAAAACCGGATCAAAAGCCTCTTCTGCTGTAGGTGTTAGGTAAGGAAGTAAAAATTATTAATACTATCGATATTCGAGAAGTTGCTCAATGCTTATGGTAGAGCAAATACCTCAAATATCGAGTGCAAACATAAAATAACTAGAAATACGTTCCCCCCTAGAGTTTCATCTTTACCCCCTGGGGGATTTTCCCCAGCCCAGACCTCATCCCCAGACCTCGCACGCCGTGTATTTTTAGAGCACAAATTGCAAGAGGAGTTCGTCCTACCATTCTCCGGAGAAATGGATCCCTGCTGCGGCTAGCCTGTAACGCAGATGTTTCAGGAGCGGAGGGCGGAGAAAACGGGGAGTGTAGGAAACGCCTGCCGCCACGCTATTCAAAATTTAAAAAAACGCCTCCTTAATTGGTGATGAGCTATTGGGCATCATATTGCCATACTAGAAATACGAATCCGCAATAATCCCCTCGCTCGCCTTTTCTACCACTTCTCCCATCCCCACCCCTACAGTTTCTTTTCCCCTTAATGGTACCCAGTGCCCAGATCGCGTATTTGTATTTGTAGTCTCTGTCGATAAGATTAACATTACGCAAACGTGTATAACCTTCGTAAAAACCTATTTATGTAGTTCGTATGGTGAAGGAAAATTTCAAGTGTTGGAATACATACATTTTAAGACCAAACCGGGACCAGTTGCGAAAAATCCAACTTTAAGGCCTCCCGGCTGGAATTGAACCCGCGACCCTGCGATGCTAGTGCAGTGCTCTCACATTGTAGAGCTTGATATATTTATATTTCAAACTATCTAAATTTACACAACTGCCGCTACACGGTGTTTTATGCTTTCTCAATCTAGAGGAATAATGCGATATATTATCCGAGGGTGATAATCTGATATATATATATATATATATATATATATATATATATATATATATATATATATATATATATATATATATATATATATATATATTATATATATATATATATATATATATATATATATATATATATATATATATATATATATACAGCAGATTGCAAAAACTATGGCAAACGAGATATCAACATATAAACATATCGGGTGCATTGTGGGAATTGGGCCATCAACTAATTTGAATATTGTCATTCTGTTTTACATTTATTGGTCCGCCATATGCCTGAAAGGAATGTACATGCATGTATAGCATAACAAGCTCGGTATAACAACATGAACTGCTTATTAACTATTACTATAGGGTAGTGTTACATGCATGTAACTACACTGTAAAAAATGAACTGTTAAAACAACCAAAAAAAAATGGTTGTTTTCGATGCAACTGAGAGAACCAATTAAAATTTGGTTAAATCAACCAAAATCGTTTATGTTGAAACAACCAAGTAAAAATTGGTTAGAATAACCAAATCTTATTGGTTATGTTAACCAAAAAATATTGGTTGTTTTAACTTAAGGAAATTTGGTTAATATAACCAATACGATTTGGTTATTTTAACCTAATTCTATTGTTATTTCAACCAAAAATAATTGGTCACACAGATGCAACTGGGACAAACCAAACGGAATTGGTTGAGCAACCAATTTAAAATTAGTTAAACTAATTTAACCAATTATTACATGGTTAAATTAACAAATTATTACAAGAAATATATGATATAAATCATACAGTATATTATTAAGGAAATTTTTAAAATCTTTTATTTGGCAAACACTAACTGATTATATAAAAGCATGCAGTAAAATTGTATATTTATTTATATATTAAAAATATATAAAAGTTCAGGTGTCCGTTACCCTGCATGCATGGAAGATTCAAACTGCAATGTTTCCCGTGCAAAATTCTAAAATGTGCATCAAAATTCCCAATATGTAATGGTATTAACTATAAAATATGCATTAAATAAATGTACTTAACAAATTTAAATGTTCCTCATGCTACTCAGGAAATTTTCCAACCCAATTGGCATAGCTTTTCCTTGTGGCGAAGACGATATAAACATGTACTCAAGGAACAAAAACACGTTTTTGCTTTGCCCACTTTTTCCTTTTGGGTACTGTGCATTAAAAACATAGTATGCAGACAATAAACAAATCACTGCGTTCAAAATGTTCAGCGATTTGAACTTCAGGACAACCATGCCCTCCCGAAATCAAAGCCAAGGAGTGCAAATCCTGCAGAGACCCAGTTGAAATCAGCTTTGGAGTGGAGCAGGATTTGATTTTTGCATCCAGATCAACACCAGCATTGTCCTATAACAGAAAAGTAAAATACAATGAGATTTGTATGAATGGGAAAACATGATTTTGCGGCTTTCGCATCACACAAGAAAATTATGAGAAAATTGATGAGAATTTGCTATGCAAATTTGCTCATATCATGCTCATTAATTTTATGAAAGTATGAGTCAATTATGCACATTTTCCTGCATCTTGAAACCACTTGAGGCTACATTTAGTTTTATCTGTGTTTTTAACAGCTAAGATATTTAACAATTAGACAACGAGAACGAGTTGTCTATGAGCAGATAGTCAACGAGGGCGAAGCCAGAGTTGACTATCTGCTCATAGACAACGAGGGCGAGTTGTCTAATTGTTTTAGTATCAACCATAAACAACCTTTCTAACATTGTTCCAAATTTTCAGATAGTTTTACCTTTTTGTTTGCAGAAGTCTCCCATTCAAAATGTAGAGTTGCTCGATGACACTTGATAAACAATCGCTCACAAAAAACGAGTTTGTAATTACTTTGCTTCACATTTGGTATAGATATACTCCATAGGCATAAGCAAATTCATTTTCCTATTCGAAAATGTCAAACTGAGCAATTTTCCATTGCTTTCGGGGCAATGTTTTCATGATTTCATCACCTGTAATATAAATTTTAGCGGGCGCCATGTTTGGACTAGATTTCAGGTTTGGTCGTGCAGCGTGAATATGTCGTGGCTTCTGATTGGTCAGGATAGGAATATTCCAGCATAAGGTTTGTGATTGGGTGACGCTACTCACCGTCTATCACCAATAGACAGTGAGTAGCTCAGCCAATCAGAATGCCGAATTTGCAATAGACCACTAGTTGGTTGATACTAATTGATAATAGTCAAACTTGAAACAAAATTCCATGTGAGTTTAATATTTGATTTTACACATATTTTACCAAGAAATCAAATATTCGTTCTATACGTACTATATATCTAACAGTAACAACATAATTCTTATGTCAATACTGTATAATTAAATCCGGCCGGATAATGAGATAATCCCATTACTGGTATCCGGCTGGATATTTTTTCAAGGTGTATTAATTTTGTTTCAACTTAAAAACGAAAATATCAATAAAATGCTATGAAAAGAAAACAGTTGGACATCAATACAACAAACAAAAGAACATTATTATATAAATTGGTTGACTGTTCCAGTATTTCTGGTTATAATTAACTAGAAAATAACTAACCTTCTTAAATAGACAAAATATGTCAACTGACTCACCCTGTTACAAAAAACTACACTAACTTTGATCAATGATAGTTACCATCATTTGCATCGAAGCCATTGATACTTAGTATAGATTAGTAACTATATTATGCATATACAGTACAGTATATTATGCATAGTTGCATACTGCACATTCTTGACATTAGGAAAAAAACTCAATACTAATTTAATATTTAAACTTGTTTGACATTTTTCATGTTTGTGCATCTAATCTTATTTGAATTATATGATTGACTGGAAACGGAAAGTGGAGTCATTGGAGTGTGTGTTCATGGAATTATGTTATTACTGTATGTGTGTTGGACAAGAATGTTGATTACCAAAAAGCCAAACACTTAACATTTTGAGCATCATTGGGCTCTTGGAAAGAAACCCATTTGGCTCCTATCCTATTATTACATGTCAAGATATGATGCACACTTTTAGACAACCTGAAAAGGAGACCTGAGTCTTGAATAAGAAAATATCCAGTATCCGGCCGGATAATTTTTAACTATCGCCAGATCCGGTCGGATAGTAAAAAGTACTATCCGGTGCACCCCTAGTTACTAGACTCGTGTACAGTATACTGTTTTGTATTACAGTAACTTACCGGCACAACTTCCCAAAAGCATTCCCCTGGCGTAAATTTATCTGCTGTCTTCTCTCCAAGGGCATACGGCAACCCAGCAAAAATGCAACGATTCTCCATTTCTAAAAACAAAAATACACTTGACTTAGATTAGTCAAAAAGGCTGCTTAAAATGTACCATATTTCTAGTGCATAACATTAGATTTTTCTACTTATTGGTGGTTGGCCCACCCCCTATCTATCTATCTATCTATCTATCTATCTATCTATCTATCTATCTATCTATCTATCTATCTATCTATCTATCTATCTATCTATCTATCTATCTATCTATCTATCTATCTATCGTAAATTATACACGGCTTTTAGGAAGAACAAATTGTAAATAATTATTATTTATTCCATTTGATAAAACCACCGTGTTTAAATAAAGATTTCAATCAATCAATCAATCTATCTATCTATCTATCTATCTATCTATCTATCTATCTATCTATCTATCTATCTATCTATCTATCTATCTATCTATCTATCTATCTATCTATCTATCTATCTATCTATCTATCTATCTATCTATCTATCTATCTATCTATCTATATTATATATAGAAATAGAGAACGGTTGGTGTACTGCTAAATCGGATGTAAATGTATGATATATATCCGATAATAAACTAACGTTTCGAGCGAAGGCCTTCGCTCGAAACGTTAGTTTATCACGCTTCTGATTCTGACTATGTCGCTTCTGTCACTATTTAAAACCAGCCTTTACGACACACATGCCCCAGTAAACTGCAATATTGCTAAATACTAAAACATTAAACACAGACAGATACCTTTCTCTTTTTCAGTCTCACAATCCTCCAACAAAGTGAGCAGTGTTTGCACTTCACTCGACTTGCTTCCTTTCAAAACACTTAACACAGCTGGTTTTTTTATTCTCCATGTTTCTCTTATTTCTTTAGCGACATTTTCCCTCTCCAAGATCCTGTCAAACTCTGCTTTCATCTAAATAGGATGACAATGAATTGAAATAACTATCAGATAATTTATGAAATTGACTATTTATTTTTTTATTAATCGTCAGCGGGCAGTATCCTAGGCTTTTCTGGTTTTTGATGGCTTGCGTGAGCGGGCGGTAATTTACGGTATCTTGGACCGCGGTCCAAAAAGATATTTTTTTTACATTTAAACTTATTGTGGCATTTAAACTATTTAATTCTCAAAACTATATTTCGCTTGTCAACGGATAAAATGGGTTCAGATGAAAGCTATGACGATGAGAGTAATTAGTTTTCAACCCAAATGATAGTAAAATTTGCGAAAACAACTACAATTCACAGGTCGAAATAAACAACGACAGCTTAAAACCTTAGATGATTAATAAAAAAATAAATACGTTATTTACCGTTCTGATCGGTCCGTACTGAAAAAATATTTTCCCTCGGTCTCAAAAACATCCCCTCGGCCTAAGGTCGTTTTTGAGACCTCGGGAAAATATTTTCTCAGTACGGACCTCCGAGACGGTAAATAACATATATGTATGATAATGGTGGACCGGTAAAGACGGAAACTAATGTAAAATATGGTACAGGTACTTGCCTGGATCCCTTTATCATCTTTAAGGAAAGGGTACTGTTGAATAAGTTGCCAAACCCTGGTGCTGTTTACCAGCACATTGGACCTCCTTATGGAAAAGGTGTTGTCCATTAGCGTTTGGACTTTCAAAAGGTCGGGAGAACCTTTCCTATGGAGTTCCACGAGCTCCCTTCTCTGTGTTTCCAACGTGTCTTCTGTCTCCCCGTCTGGAATTGCTGGGACAACTATACTTGTTTCTTTCTTTTTCCTCCCTGGTTTCCCTTTGGGGGTATCATCGCCATCCTTTCGGGCTGTCTTCTTCTCATTGCGAGATACTAGTCTTCGAATGTTCAACAGTCTCTCCCCAATTTTCTTTGCCCAGTGTTGCTGTAAAAGCAAGGGATTGCATTTTTTTCTAGTTCCTATACTATAGGTTCCTATACACATGAACAGAAAATTAAGTTTTTTATTCACAGGGATTTTTTTAGTTTAATTTTTTTGCTTTACTGCCGAGTTTACTCAAGAGTTCACAAGGTTTTAGATAAGAAAACCAACATATCGACCTTGTGTGGTTTTAGTCGCGACCGTTTGGCGGTATTAATTAAACTATGGCCAAGCAGTGCGTGATCGAGGTGGTTAGTTTCTGCCACTGTTTTCCTCCGCTATCATATTTTTGTATTTTGGAAAATGCCCGGGAAATGGACGATTGCCGAGATCTTGTGCCTTCGCAGGATGATGATCGCGGATATGCCATTACCGTTGAAGATTGGAAGTATATCCTCCGGCAGCAGAAACATTTTTGAGACAAAGCTTGCACGTCGGCTTGGCGTTGTCATCCGCTTTGAATCCACAATATTGCATCATCACTAGCATTTGTTGTATAGTCACGCTTGCGGTGATAATTTGCGGAAGGTTTTATTGTCTTTATATCTATTCTGATATGAAATTTATATAGTCTGCGAATGAATTTGACACCGTGGATACGCGTCAAGTGATAATATGTCATCACAATATATATGTCAGCATTGCTCTAAAATTATTGCGCTTTTCCGCATAATGAAAACTGGTTTTCCGGTTGTTGAAAAAAAACCCGGTTTAATTTATAAAACCGGGAAAAAAAACGGGAAACCGCCCAAGCTTAATAAATTCGCCTAAAAGCTAGTCTTGTCCCCAAAGTTAAGACAAAAGACAAGCACTCAATTGCATCAAAATTGAAAGGAAAATAGCCACTGTATTAGCTGTTGTTACATTTTCACCCCAAATTCACAGTCAGGAATTCCTGTTGATAAATATCGGTAACCACCGATAAATTGGCTGATCAGCCCATAAATCACATTGGAGTTTATCGGACCGGTAAATCTGATTTTTCCCGATCGGCTCATCCCTACACAATATAAGGAAGTTGTTAAACTTACATGCCCTGTTCCATGGGATCCCTTCAGAAAAGGATATTTCTGGACAAGCAAACGAGCCACATGGTCACGCTCTAGTTTATTAGGACTGGCTGTCTTTGACGATATAATTGAACAAAGCTGCCTCACCAACGAATTCCTTTCAGGTGGGTCGAGGTTTCCTTTTGAAAGGCCTCTTTCAACAACAGGTTCCCACTATAATAAAATTAATGTAAGTTACAAATTGAAGTTATCTGCTACTATCGTGGCAATATACATACATGTAAGTGTTCATAAATTATTGTAGCGATTCATTTCCTACCATTTAGCAAATTATTTTATAGTTTTTTGAACAAGTTACAATTAACAATGGCTTTGAATTTGATTGGGTAAGCAAAAAAAAAGAACCAATGATATCCAAAAGACTTTGGTGAACAGGAAGTTGTTAAAGGAACTATCAAATTTACTATCAAAATTTTCAGATACCACAGTCCACAGATTTCAACCCCTGTAAGTCATTTAAGAAACAAACAAAAACAACAGACGTTTTACGGCCGTTTTCCCCGCTTACGCAGGGGTTGGCCGATGGTTCCCACGACAGTTTCCTCCACTTTCCTCGATCATTAGCGTCTTCCCTCTTCAGCCCACTCTCTCTCATATCCCTCTCCACTACCTGGCTCCATGTCATCCTTGGCTTTCCTCTTCCTCTTGCACCATCAACCTCAAGCGACATACACCTCTTCACCCAGTCACCATCATCTTTCCGCAGCACATGTCCCAGCCACCTTAATCGGCTCCTCTTTACCTCATTTAAGAAAGTCATTTAAAAAGTACCTACCCTTGATGGGATACGGAAGTCGTTTAACCAATTGAATGACTGATCAGTCACTGTTTTGGCAAGCTAAAAACACAGTAAATTAAATGATTATTGAGCTGGGCCCACTGGGCTCAATTCATAATCAATTAATCATCCTCAACAATCGATTAATAATCGATTAATCGTTTGGTGCTCCGTATGTGTCGGTCTGTATGTATCTGCTGCAGATGGAGTATGAATAAATGTATGGGACAAGTGATGTAAATAAATATGATCGTCCTTATGGTATTTAGGTTGTGTTTTGTGATGTGTTTATTACACATGTTCATTTTACAAATAACAATGAAATAAAAGTTATTGATCAGAGACTTACTGGTATTGGTGAATCGGTGGACACACTTTTACGTTTTCTTGGGCTACTTCGTGGTGACACACCAAATGCTAAACTCTTCTTGGATAACGGTAGTTTTATTGGTGATTCAGACTCAGGGACACTACTTGGGCTTCCCAGATTACAAATGTCACTTGTATCAAATAAATCTTGTGTAAAGCTTGTTGGGGTAGAGTCCTTTGAGCTTCTTAGTGGCTGTGCAGTTTGCTGTGCTGGGGTTACTGTCCGAGTTGGGGTTACATTCTGCGTTGAATGGCACCTGATACCATTGATATCAAAAGTCTAAATTTGAAAAATAACTGGTGATAAACCTTCCAAGCTTTCAAACAACCTGATTAAAATTACTAACATGGCCATAGCTCCAATAATTTTTCTACCAACATTTAGAGCTACAATTGAAAAAATAAAATTCTTGCCATTCATTTTTCGAAATCATATCATTGACATGCTGATTTTTGCATTTAAAAGTGGTGCACTGCAGCCAGTGGGCCGTGGGGTACAATTATTTGCTACGGCCATGTTGTTATTTAGTAATTTTGCTATTAAAACCACTTGCTACTGTAGTTGCTTCCACATAATAAATAAAATTATCATCAATAGAATATTGATATTCCTTACCTCGTTTGTCACTTCACTCCAAACGGAAAGGAATCGCTTTCTCAACTTGAAGCGGGGGAACATTTGGTTAATATCTCTTAACTCCATGTCAAAAAAATCTTCGCCATCCATTTCATTCGCTACATAAAAGTCAAAGAGTGGTTTATGTTCATTAAAATAGGGGACATTTCGACGCGAGAAATTATGCATACATATCCCTAATTGAAACTCATAACCTAGCGTAACCCTAAATATCCATTGCCATAGTGCCATGATCTTCATTTTCATATAAAAACAAAATAATATCGAGCCCTTCTGTTAGTTTCACTTTCCTACTCTGTGCTCTTGTCGAAAGGCTGTGTAATACTTGAAATCTTGAATGTTATCGACAGAAAGTGGGGAAATTCAAATAGAGAAAATGACAAATTCGACTTCGACGGTTAATAAACACACGACCGCGTGGCCGTATGGCCCCCATTTAATATCTTGTTCGGCCTTCGCACTTTCGGCTTCTTCTTCGCACTTTCGGCTCCACTATACAGCACTTTTATTATGGCGAGTAACGAAGCACTATCAATAGTATTTCCCAAATACTAAGTCTAAAGCTTTTTTCCATGGCAGACGTTACAAAAATACCATTGATTTTAGGCTAGCCTTAATAGCAAACTTACCCTTGAATTCCTCAACGGTTTCGTCCAAATGTTTCTCTTTCAAGAAGTTTATTAACTCATCATGCGAAGATTGCTTCGTAATGACATTATCTTCCATTCCAAAACAAGATAACATGGTTTACTGACGAAAGAGAGAGATTTATCATTGACACTACACCATACAGTTAAACTTTGCAGTTGCTTGTTTGTTCGTACTTCGGAAAAGAAATAATTTGCACTTCGTGCGGGGCCTTGTAGAGTTGGAATGTTGACCAATCACAACAGCGTTACGCAGGTCGTGGACCAATCGGACAACTCGCCGGAAATACGTCATTTAGTCTGTCCAGTCCGATGGAAAACCTTCGTTGCCAGCAATGCTCGACCTTTTTATCGTGTTCAATTTCGCAAATGTTAAAACATCTAATGTTAGTTCACCGAAATGATCCTGCCTTGCATATTACATGTGAATCACTTGGCTGCGAACGTTCCTTCGTCAATGTAAGTATTTTTTTGATAATAAATAATATATTTTCTAACCCTGAACTAACAGTCTATAACCATGAAGTATCATAAAAACTGAACAGGTTTTTTTTTGCTAGATTAACAGTTACAAAAGCCATCTTTATCGGGATCACAAAGACGTCGTTATATCAAACAACAGAATTGATGATGAAATGGATGATATTATAAATATGGAGGGACAAGATGGTGAAGATAGAGAAATTGGAAATTTAGAAGGAGCTGGTGTGGAAGATAATCAACCGAATAAAATCGAGTTTAACAAAAGGCAGAATGACTTCTTCCTTTTGAGAACCAAAGAGAGTAACCTCCTTACTCAAAAATGCGTTGATGACATTGTCGAAGGCTCTACTGAACTCGTACGGAACACTGTGGACACTATCAGAAGTGGCTTACAAGAATGCTTAGATAGTGCATTTATACCATTTGAAGCAGTTCCAGGCCTCGAAGACTTATTTTCATCTGAAAATCATATTTACAACCCATTTCAACACGTCTTGACAAAGCATAAGCAAACCTCGTATTTCAAAGAAAGCTTTGGGTTAATTGTAAGTATTAAATTGTGTTTCATGCATCTACTGTATAATGTATTTATAATCTATACTTATTACTATTAGATAAATAATTATATGATAATATATAAAATATAATATTTGTTTTACAAATATGAAATAATATAAATATAGGGATGCGATGGTATGAATTTCCGGTTGACCGGGCTGAAAGTAAAACACGATCACATGCACTTCATTTCATCCCGAGCTGAAACTGAATGTGAGAGTCCGGGCTGAGATTTCAGGCCGGTTGGTGCAAATTTTGCCATGTAAATGCAACGACAATTTTTAAAGGATTTGTATGTGAGCCTGGGCCGAGTTTAACCCCGGTCAACCGGGAAATTTTCCCATGTAATCAGCCCCCTAGTATATTATGTAATCCTACTAATGGTCTATTCCAAATCCTGCATTCTGATTGGCTGAGTTACTCACTTATATATAATTTAGGAAAATTATTAGAAAATTTAATTATATTATTATTTTACAAACACAAACTGCAAATATACCGACATAGAGTGGAACTTCTTTTAATCTTTATCCTAGATCTGTGGTCATTTGTTAGATTAATGAAATAACAATACATGTATGCAGGCTGCAGCAATATATGGCAAAGCATATTAACCCTTTCCCGATGGCATCAGTCTTTAGTATTGTATTCTGGCTAACGGCAGACGATTTTATTCACCTCCGTTGGGAATGAGTTAATGGCCTTCCCTGGGGAATTGTAAAACTCATGAGTGATTTTGGCTGTAATATTAACAAGGTTATGATCTTATTATTATTATTATAGCAACCTCGTCGTATTACATTGGGACACAAGTCAAAAAGAAGAAGGTCTGGTACAACATACCAGGAAGTTTTAAAAGATGATGAAATGATGTACGTGCCACTTATCGAAACATTACAACAGCTGCTAAATCTGGATTGCATATTATCAGAGGTAAGTCTTTTGCAATTGCCGAGACAGAAGTGAATTATGAAAACTATGTACTAATACTATAAAATAGCGAAAAATGTTTAATATTCATTTGGTGACTATAAAATATGATGAGATTATTTTGTTGTGTTATTATGCCTTTTAGATACAAGCTGGTCATCAACGCAATGATGGTACAATTGAGGATATTTGTGATGCACAGTTGTTTAAAAAACCACCCATTGTTTGCAAATAACCTGACAGCTCTTCAACTTCTTTTATATTATGATGAAGTAGAGATTGCCAATCCCCTTGGTAGCAAGGCTGGCAAACACAAGCTTGGTAAGTCAGTCAGTTGCAATACCATATTCACTTTATTAAAGGGCTTTTGGCAATAAAAATTAATTTTGAAAGAACTAGTATATAATTTGCCAAACACTCGGTCAGTTAGGGGTTTCTTTATAAAACCCCATCAATTTCAGCTATTTTCATCCTAAAAACATGCCGTCATCTTGTTTTTTCTCAGTAGTATTAGCAAAGTAGTAGAGCTAGGAACCAATCAAATTGCAAGATACCTCGTGCTACTAGTATTTGTGTATTATGCAACTTTTATTATAGGTGTCATCTATTTTACTCTTGGTAACCTTCCCCCAAAGCAAAGATCTCAAGTTAATGCTATACAACTACTGGCAATTGCCACATCTCCAGTATTTAAAGAATATGGCATAGATGCTGTACTAGAACCAATTATGAATGATCTGGAATACCTTGAACAGGTACATGGCGAGAAATTGCATACACGCACGCGCAGTAGGCATGCTCACTTACATAAATTTTGCTCGAAATCATGGCTGTGCGTCGACAAGTTTTACATAGGTAAAATGAACATAAATTGGCTAACCTCATTTCTCGCGCAGTTAATTTGAAATTTTCCCTTGGAAATTGTTGAAGGTCAACACAACCTGTAATATTCAACTAGCACATTCTCCGGAATGAGTAATTTCGTTGCGTTATTGCAGTTTAAATATCACAGTTTAAATTGTTTGTCTTATAGTGGTTTTACCATATCATACCATACCATATATTCCACATGTTCATTTGGTTCTGTGTTGGCGAATGCTTTAACTTTTCGATTGCTGCATTTAACGGAATAGTCAAATGCAAACATCCAATGTTGCGGTATTCCACTCTAATTTTGGGCGATTTCAGGTGTGCATGATACCGCATACTCTCTCTCAAGTTGTTGTTGTGCATATTAATTATTAAATCATTATACTGTATTTACAGGATGGTGGTCACCAATTCTTGGTAAAAGGTCAACAGATGTCATTTTGTGGCACTATTGTATTCTTTTCTGGAGACAATCTTGGCTCGCAGTTAGTTGGAGGTTTTAAAGAAGGTGCTGGTGCAAATCTCAAATGTCGGCATTGTATGGGAACAACGAATGAGGTTAAGACCATGGTAAGATAATAATAAAATTTTGCTGTTGTTAATATTTTTTAGTGTCTAAATTCCTAAGAATATTAATTTTTAGTTTCTGAATTCTACTGTATATATAATATATATATATATATATATATATATATATATATATATATATATATATAAATATATAAATTGTCCAATCAAAGAGCTGGATTTGTACCGCGTGAACCAGTCAATTTAAACTCAAATTCCCCCGCTTTAAACCTCGAATTCCCCGCTGACGACGTCATCAGCGGGGAATTTGAGTTCGAATTACCCGCTGATGACGTATTCAGCGGGGAATTTGAGTTTGAATACCCCGCTCGTACCCAGTACTCGCGCGTAAACCAAGACGAGCCTGTAAACAATGGAGGAACAACAAGACGTTTCAAGACAGCAATCAAGATTGTTTCGGTATATTATATTATTATTATTATTTATTATATCATTTACAGACCCTCCGCTCGGGGAATTCGTCGAAATATTACCCCTCGGGATGATATATCCCTCGGGATATATCATCCCTCGGGGTAATATTTCGTCGAATTCCCCTCGCTCCGGGTCTATAAATGATAAATATATACTCTGCAATTTTATATATATATTATATATACCCTACCACTTCCAATTTGGGTTAGATTTTCTGTGAGTGTGATTTTCCTGTTTAATGCACAGTAACAACAGTTTTGTCCAAGATGGTTGTACCGTGTAACAAACTGAGGTCTAATGTCATTGAGCTTAGAAAGACAAGTTTTCATACATTTTCAGTTTATCGAAAAGAAATTCACATTACGAACCCGACCTGGGCATAATCATCAATGTGAAATGTTGGAACAGGACATGGAGTTTGGTAAAACCTATGGGATAACTCGAAGGTCCATCCTTTGCAACTCCAGGTATTTTCATGTTGTCGATGGATTGCCTGGTGATGCTATGCATGACATATTAGAGGGAGTCCTCCAATATGAATGTAAAGAGATGCTAAAGGTGTTCATATTGGAACAGAAGTACTTCGCATTGGACCAGCTGAATGACAGGATAAGAGATTTTGACTATGGTTATTGCAATGATAGCAATAAACCATCTCCTATTAAACGCCAGACGTTAAGAAGTGAAAACAACAGTCTGAAACAAAAAGGTTAGAAACTGTAGGTTTCCTACTTCCCTAACCATGTCTCCTGTATTAACTATGATGCCACCAACTCTCCTGATATCTTGTTGATAGTTTATATATATATACTGGACTGATATATATACTGGACTGATACACTGTACAGTACAGTAGGTATCATTAATTGTCATGTTATTTTATTTTCATGTTATTTTGTAGCTGTACAGATGTGGTGCTTGGGGAAATTCCTGCCTCTCATTATTGGTGGTGTGGTCCCTGTTGATGATGAAAATTGGCAGCATTTTCTTCTTCTGTTGGAAATTGCTGATATTGTTTTCTCATCATCAGTAACTATTGACGACCTTGGTATTTTAGAAGGATTAATTGAGGATTACTTGTGGGATTTTACAAATATATACCCGGGAAGATCTGTAATCCCCAAAATGCATTATTTAATTCACTACCCATCACATATGAACAGGTAATATCGATATACTGGATATAATAATGCTATGTACTGTATGTAGTGATTTCCTATTCAATATATATATATATATATATATATATATATTAATTATTAATTTGGTAATTAAAATCTATCAGAGGATCAATATCACCAGTTGTGTTACATACAAATGGATGCTTGTTTATTGTTTAGATTTGGCCCAATGGTACGTACCTGGTGTATGCGCTATGAAGCAAAACACAGCTATTTTAAGCGCCTAGCTGGGTTCATGGGTAATTTTACAAATGTGGCATTCACATTGGCAGATCGCCATCAAACACAGATGTGTTACCATGTGAACACTAAGACTGCTATGCTTGCCAGGAAAACAACAGTTGGTGAGTATTATTATTTATATAAATTGTATGTACTGTAAGTACCTACAGGTAATATACAGTATAAGGATTCTCATAGATGTACTGTATATTTTTAGGAACTGGGAAACAACTAGCCGCTGTCAACACAGACTACTTCAATCTTCTGAAACAGAAGGAAGGGACTATGTCTCCAGTTGACATAATTTATGAGTAAGTACTATATTATATATTATAATGGTTCAATTTATGTTGGACCGGCACGTGACAAGTCACTGTCAGAGCATACCTTTTCACGGGTAGTGGAGTGTGCCATATAATAAAACAGTTTAACGACTTAAGTTAATGATTTTTTTATTTGTACTTGAAGACTTACTGGAGTCCTGTTTTGCCTCCAATAATATAATATTACCATTTTATTTTTTCCGGTCTGCATCCTATAAAATCCTGCTTTCTGATTGGCTAGCGAGCAGTCCGTATGAGCCCATATGGACTGTGGGAAATTTTAAAGCTCTAAAATGAAGTGACCGAAATAAAAAATATATATTATGGCCTCGGGCCATTTCTGAGACCTTGGGCAAATATATTGCGATACGGACCTCGCAACCGGTAAATAACATATTTTATAGGGACACTTTAATACAGTGTCAGTTACTGACTGTCAGTATGTTAGATTATTATCTTATTACTTCTTACATGTAGGTCAAAAAAGGTTTCATGCCATGGGACCGAGTACCGAATTGGCTCAGTGGTACATGTTGGTTGGTCAAATGATCTACCTGAGTTTGCTTCAATTTACAAGATTGTGGCCTTTCAACAAAAAACATATTTTGTATTAAAAACACTGGTAACAATAGAGTTTAATAGACATTTCCATGCATTTGAAGTTCGTAGGGCCATAGGCCACGCTGCAAATATGATTTCCATGCAGAATGAATTACTAATGTATTTACCAACCCACACTGTAAAGGCATGTAACACAGTAAACAGGGCTTTGTATGTTGTCACCAGATATAAACCTCCAATGAAATAGGAAAATAACAATTGGCAGTAACAATGAAAATGGTGGCTGTAAATTTTCCTACAATCCTTTGTAGTTAGAAATAAGTTGTAAAAACAGATAAACTTCGGTATAGCAATAAATATTTTCCAAAATTATTGACGACTTTTTCATTCTGCAGTTTCTTTTTGCTTTGGGAGGTCTTCTCGTCTTTATGAAATATATTTGTTCACTCACCCGCAAAGGATTGTAGGAAATTCAACGAGTCGCCATCTTTTTTGGTAGTGTCATTTAGCTTTATAGTATTAATCTCTTGATGTCTTTGATGTATATATATATATATAATGAATTGTTAGATAAATAGTATAGATTTAGTATATTTCTGCATGCATCTTATTTAAGTTAACTAATAAACCACAGGCCTTTATTCTTCTGGTTAATGACAACCAATTTGTTCTATATATAACTATTTTAAATGGTTTAATTTAACTGTAGTAGATGTAAGTGTAACCATTTTAAAGTGGTTAAAATAACCATTTAATTTGGGTTATTTTAACCAATTTTATATTTGGTTATTTATAACCTTTCGAATTGGTTAAAACAACAAATTAATAATGTCATTTCAACCAATTATGGAATTGGTTCTTTTGTAACCATTTCAAATTGGTTAAAAATAACCATTTAATATTAGTTATAACCATTTTCAATTGGTTATAACCATTTTCAATTGGTTATTTTTTCCCTGTGTTAACACCTATTAATTTTAATACAACCAAATAATTATTGGTTATAACCAATTTGATTTGGTTATTTTGACAGACTATTTTATGGTAACCTATTCATAATTGGTTAATACAACCATTTAAATTTGGTTGTAACCAATTCAATTGGTTATTTTAACCATTTCATAATGGTTGTAACCAATTTTAACGGTTGTTTTAACAGTTCATTTTTTACAGTGTATATATCGCTTAGAAACCTGTGAAACTTCTTGGGCTTTTCATTACTTTATGATCTTTGTCAAGGATATAACTATACCGTAATGGCTTACGGTATAGTATCTCAAGGGAATCGCGAACAACCAGCTCATTACTTGAAACAATACAAGGTTAATAGCGTAGCGCACAGATTCTATTTTTAAACCCAAATTGCGGACAAACAAAATAAAATTAAGTTTGAAGAATTCCCAAATGACCCATTTCCTATTGTTTAGGACCTATTTTTACAAAACAGCACTTATCATTCCAAAGGCCTTTGTCTTTGAGTTAACCATGTTAAAATGTAAAGTGGGTTTCTTTTAAATTTTAATGACAAAGCCAAATTAATTTACCTACTTGCTTAATAGTGGAGCGCACAGATGACGTTAGAGGTTGTTGATGTTTGTCCGCATTTATGGTTCAAAAATAAACAATAGGAAATGGGTCATTTGGGAATTCTTCAAACTTAATTTTATTTTGTTTGTCCGCGCAATTTAGGTTTAAAAATAGAATCTGTGCGCTACGCTATTATTATTAACCTTGTATTGTTTCAAGTAATGAGCTGGTTGTTCTCGATTCCCTTGAGAACAGTAAACAATACAAAAACGCAGGAAAACGTTTCCGTGTGTACGGGGCCTTATAAGCTATAAACACGAAAACGATTTATATTATAAAATTATGTAAACGATGGATTTAGTTTGGCGATTGATAAAAACCTGCGTGATAACCGATTGGCAATTCGTAAACACAGATAACCTCGTCAATGATGTCAAAATTTCTGTTACCGCAGCCTTCCACAAAATACCCGCATTTGAAATTAGTGGTGGAATTGCCGGTGCGATTTTATTTGGATGGTTTTCCAGTAGATACATCTTCAACATTTCAGGAAACTGGGTAAATTTGGGACAATCACTGAGTTCAAAGTGAGAGAATTTTGCTTTATTTGCTTTGTCTATACCCTAATGCACTTCGAATGTCGAAATTATCCCTCTATAGTTGTCAAACCGTGAATGTGGTGGACTAAAATATTATTCAAATTAGTTGATGGCGCCATTCCCACAATGCACCCGATATGTTTATATGTTGATATCTCGTTTGCCATAGTTTTTGCAATCTGCTGTATATATATATATATATATACAGTACCGCTCAGAAGTAACCTAACAAAATCCGCGGTTAACCTAGGATGATCCGCGGACGATCCTCGGGTCATCCGCGGTTGAACCGCTGGTCATCCGCGGATCATCCTAGGTTGACCCGAGGATCGACCGAGGACCATCCGCGGATCATCCTAGGTTCGACCTCAACCGCTGCTGCGCGGTTCGTATGGCGTCATTTCACGAGTGTAGTGTCGGAAGAAGTCGGTTATTTCCAAAGTTTAGCGTCCTTCCTTCGCACGTTGTCTGCACTTCTTCGATTGGCGTTTGTCGTAGCTTGGCAAGTTCGTTTTCAAATACCGTTGCCGTGTTTAAATTGATAATGGGAAAGCTATCTCGATACGTGAGGGAAAGAATCGTCTCACTGTCGTTTATTTCCGAAGTTTAGCGTCCTTTTCCTTTGCGCGTTGTGTTAATCGTTATAAGCAGTTATGTGTGTTCGACAATCGACAGTTTCAAGCTTTAATATCTAGCAACAATGGGAAAGCTATCTCGATACGCGAGGGAACGAATAATTTCACTTTCTTCTTCTGGAGTGCAGGTCACTAAAATTACAGATCTGCTTCAACAGGAAGGAATTAAAACTTCGAGATCTGCTTTAAACTTGTTTCTTTCCCGATAAGAATGAGATAAAAAAAGTCATACAGTCATACTCTAGAAATACCACCATTCGCGACAAACATATTTTTGTCTAAATATGTGAAGCTTGTGCCGCGGATAAATTATATTACTAGATGGTGATATAAACGCCGTGACTCCGTGCGAAGCATTCCAAGCTCTGTTTGACAATCACTCTCAGGGAAACATGAAGAGAAATGTTTTGATAAAAATGTATTCATGAAATTTTCTATTCCGAGACTCGCTATTGCCACAGACGACAAAAAGGACACTTGCCTGCTTCGCTACTGGCACTGTTGACATGCTTCTGCCATCATGCATTTGGCCTGCTTTGCCACTGGCACTGTTGACACGTAGCCTGGTTTGCCACGCTTGAAACAAAACTGAAGCACTTTGAGTGACCGCGCGCTTCGATTGCTCAATATCAATTTTCAGGTAAAGTGATAAAGTTGGGCTATATGTCGACGCAGAATGCAAAAGTGGTTAATGAAGTTGTTAATGGTTACCATCTTCTAGCAGTACTATAGCAGTTTAGCCTGACAAAATAAATCGGACGCTCGTTGATTTGTTTACTTGTCCGGTCACTCACGGGTCACTCCGGTGGTACTCTCTTTGAAAAGTTGTACTCCCTCATGATTTTATAGTATATATTGCATGGAGGTATTAGTTATTAGAGAATTACTCACAGTTTTAAGTCTTTACAATGAGAGCGCCTGCCGGTCTCCAGGCATGCTCTTCTCACCGTGGCGAAAGCGCCACGTGCCGAATTAAAACGGAAATTGACAATACACATGTCAAAAGCTCTGGCTTAACTTGAGGTTTTTTACGTTATCTTATAGTTCACATAAGAGCAATCAGTTACATACATGAGAAGCATGTCGGATAGCAATGCCAATGATATACAGTAGTTCATCAAACAATATTTTTTAACGTAGTACGGATTTGGAGTTTTGAAACTTGTCAATGGACCGTATTATATGCACGTGATAAGATCGACCGCAATATTATTAAGTTCGACCGCTTTGGTCCGACATATGCTTATTCAAACGTCGAATTTGTCACTTATCTAGGTTCGACACATGATAAGTTCGACACATGATAAGTTCGACGTTTGAAACGGGATGAGTATAATATAATATATACCCGATGAGTTTAAGAAACATGCGACAGCAAAACATGCCGTTGGGTCAATAAACGGCTCGAAACACAACAGTTATAACATAATCGTAAATCGTATCAAGATGCCCGTTAAAATGCTTTCACGCAATAATAGTTATTTGGTAAGACTATTTCGGGAAAAATTATTGTTAACGTTATTTGATAAATTCCAACATAACAGGCTTTCAGTTTGTGCATTTGTACCAACGTCGTCGTCGTTGTTAGGAGTTCAACCACGAAATCGTTATACATTGTATGCAGAATACAGAGACTAATATAAGAATGACTTCAAAACTGCTCCAATGATTACCAGTTAATAATTCCCTTTGTTTTGAACTTGATACGGCAAGTTATTTGACGTCCGCGTCATGTCTTTCTGCTGCCGGCTTTTGGTCGGATGAACTCGGAACCCGAAGCGTTTTAGTCGACCGTTGCGGTTAGATGTGTAGACCGCAACCTAACCGCTACCTCACCGCTTCCTCACCGCTACCTCACCCCCACCTCACCCCAACCTCACCGCATCTCCCCCGCTCCCTCACCGCAACCTCACCCCCCCCCCAGTGTGTGTTTACTTCTGAGCGGTACTGTATATATATATATATATATATATATATATATATATATATATATATATATATATATATATATATATATATATATATATATATATATATATATATATATATATATATATATATATATATTATATATATATATATATATATATATATATATATATATATATATATATATATATATATATATATATATATATATATATATATATATATATATATATATAGATGACTGTTATTTACAGTCACCCTTGATGCACACAAAATGTGGGACATCAAGAACCATGCCAGAGCGCTCAACTGCAAGCAGTGAGCGTGCGCACAATGCGTAAGCGACAATGGTTCATCCTGTAGAGCGCTCAATATGGCCTAAAGGTCATAGAGTGTATCTAACTACAGACGGTACCGTTTCGGCCTTTTGGGCCTCATCAGTGTAGTGCTGATGAGCAGGATGAAGATGACTGCTATTTACAGTCACCCTTGATGCACACAAAATGTGGGACATCAAGAACCATGCCAGAGCGCTCAACTGCAAGCAGTGAGCGTGCACACAATGCGTAAGCGACAATGGTTCATCCTGTAGAGCGCTCAATATGGCCTAAAGGTCATAGAGCGTATCTAACTACAGACGGTACCGTTTCGGCCTTTTGGGCCTCATCAGTGTAGTGCTGATGAGCAGGATGCGTGCGCATATATATATATATATATATATATATATATATATATATATATATATATATATATATATATATATATATATATATATATATATATATATATATATATATATATATATATATATATATATATATATATATATATATATATATATATATATATATATGAAGATGACTGTTATTTACAGTCACCCTTGATGCACACAAAATGTGGGACATCAAGAACCATGCCAGAGCGCTCAACTGCAAGCAGTGAGCGTGCGCATATATATATATATATATATATATATATATATATATATATATATATATATATATATATATATATATATATATATATATATATATATATATATAATATATATATATATATATATATATATATATATATATATATATATATATATATATATATATAGCACCAACTCTTTATAAGAAAGTAAAAAGTCGTTTTGGGTGAACCGTTTGAAATCGGACAATATTTGGATTTTGGGCGAAGGAGGCCATTGGCGAGTGGTAATCTGACGAACTACATACATGGATTTTTACGAAGGTTATACACGTTTGCGTAATACTATATGGGCACGTGCGTTACGTATGTATACTCGCTAATTCCAAATCTGTTTTCAGAATTGAGATCGAGTAAATATTGGCCGAGATAACGTCGAAAATCTTATCGACAGAGACTACCATCGATGGGAAAATAAACTCTAGGGGTGGGGTGGGGTGGGGGTGGGAGAAGTGGTAGAAAAGGCGAGCGAGGGGATTATTTTGCGGATTCGTATTTCTAGTTTATTCCTAATAATGCGCATTTTGTGGTTGATTTGCGTGGTTGAAGACCATTTTTCGGACACTATAATATCGCCTTCAACATCCGGTGTGGTCGTCACCGCATCCACACAGCGAATATTTACGGTGAAGAGAAATATCGTTGTCAGAAATAGTGGGTGTTGATGTAGAGGAAGTGAGAATTTATTTACATTTATCGAGAAAAAAAACGATTTCTCGGCAAATTTCGAATGTTAGGAAATGTCAACGCGGCCATCATCGGTAGACCATAGCAATGCACACAAACGCTGCAACATCCTTAGAAAACGATCGCTGAAATGTTTGACGAAGTGATTAATCAAGAAACCGGATCTATATGTTTTCTCAAAATAGTTCATTATTGTTTGAAACGAAACTACATAACGCGAAAGAGGGTTACTATGATGTTAGAAAGAGATGACGCATGCAAACAACTACAACAATGTATGTACTAACTATATCCGTTTAGTAAAGCAAAAGTACACAACAAAGTCTGAGATGCCAAGTTTCGCGAGCTGAATTTAGAGCGTTCTTGTTATTGGCAGGAATGTCTGTTTTTCTGGACGAGAGTGGATATGTAAATTGCATGTGCTTAACATTATTATTAAGTATAAACAAATATCATCGTCTCAAACGCATATGCACCTCATCACAGTTTATAGACATCCCCCATCTCGTAAGAACAAGCTTACGACATCCATGTTCTTCAATGATTTGTCTACGCTTTTAGAAGAGTTAGTTGTTGTTCCGGGTTATTTGTTAATTGCTGGGGAGTGCGATTTCCATATGGATACATGTTGTTAATGATGATGATGCTGGATTCAGCAGGTTTATAACTAAGAGTTACTGGTATATATGACTCATCGTTGTGGTCACACACACTGTAAATTTCAAGGAGTAAAAATTACCCCATTTTAGGGGTAAAATGTTCAAAGTGGATGGGGTGACTTTTCAGAGGGTAAAAACTACCCCAAGATCAAGGGCAATATGTCCAAATATATTTACCCCTTTGTTGGGTAACGGAGGGTCACGCAATATTTACACCCTCAAGTGGTGTAGTTTTGCAATTGGGATTACGGGGGTAAAAATTACCCCATGCGTTTGGGGTAACTGGACGATGCCAATATATTTTCAAAATGGCGGATTCTTTACGAGGAGTGAATTTGATATATTTATGAACAAAAAGAGCGAGGAGGTGTGCGAATTTTCTACGGTTAGTACATCCGGTTCTATTAAAAGAGACAATTTTTCATGAGAATTAATTCGTTCACTCAGTGCATTATTAAAATTACGTAGACTTTTCGTAAAGGATTTATTCGATTTGGTAATATGTTCTCATCTATCGAAATAGTTGTGTATTCCAGCCATTTATAATTTGCAATTTATTAAATGTATACATTCTACATATGTTACAAGCAACTCAAGCAAGTGAGGGGTGTGAAGTTCGCGTTGTATTTCTTAAATTATCTCTCTCATGAGTCTACTCTGACTGACAAAGGAAATCCGAAGCAAAGCGACATCGCTCGAAACGTTATACAATTGAGATTGACTAATTAGCGTAGGTGGGTGGGTCGTGCGTCGTGCGTAAAATAAAAAAATCAAATAAATAAATCATATAAAAAAATAAAATGAACGGCGGAATGATTAATACTTGTCCATATAAACGTAATATCCCGGTACACCAGGATGAAGTGAAATGAAATTTAAAACGTTTCTTGCCGCACGCTTCTGGGCTGCAGCTCTGTCGAAGCGTGGGCGGAAGTGGCCATGTGGTGGGCGAGCGGATGGGCGATCGGGTAACTCCAGGCATAGAGCTGCTGTGGGATCGCGTTCTCCGACCTAGGTTGAATTGCCCTACCCAGTGGTCCAGGAATTATTTTCGCAGGGCGGTATTGTCGGGGGTGTTGACAATTATATTTTCAGTGTCAGGTGGGTCCAACTTGTTCTCAAGAGGGCGTTGTACGGCTTAGTCTTAATATTACTAAGACAGAATTTATGGTAATTGACTCGCGCCAGCGAATTAAAGCACAAGCATGCGGTCACATTAAAATTGAGTGTGATGGTAAGGAGATCAAGAGAGTGGATGAGGTCAAATCGCTGGGCATAATTATTGATAAAAATCTCTCTTGGGCTAGGCACATTGAAGAAAAATCCAAGAAAATCTCCTCGGCCATAGGCGCTCTTAAACGAATACGACCATTTATTTCGATAAATACAGCTACCCAAGTGTACCAAGCCCTAATTAAACCGCAGTTTGATTATTGTAGCTCTGTTTGGGATGAGCTGAGCGTGACATTGAGTGACAAACTACAAAAACTACAAAATCGAGCAGTCAGGGTAATAACGAAATCAAAATACGACTCTAGTGTGAGAAATCTTCTAGATAATTTGAAATTGGATATGCTTGCTATACGTCGAAAGAAACTTAAATTGACATTAATGTTTAAAACGATTAAGCAATTAACCCCAACGTATATGCAAAATTTGTTTATCCCCCGCAGCACAGGATATAATATAAGGAATGCTGAAAATAAATTGAATTTACCCCTACCATGTACCAACTACTTAAAGCGAAGTTTTAGCTATAGTGGGGCATTGTTATGGAACAACTTGCCCTTGAATATACGAATGTCGCACTCTCTTGGTCAGTTTAAAAGGCAAATTGACCAACATTATTCCGAAGATTAACTGGACTCCTACACGGCAATCTTGTAAAACAGTATTTTAATTTTGTATTTAGTTAGGTAGTTTTATAATATTTTTAATGTAAATTTACTGAAGATTCTACCGTGTTTAAATAAAAAATAAAAAATAAAAAATAAAGTGATTGTACTGTCTCTGTGGTATCCATCTCCGCGGGCAAGTCATCCGGAACGGAGGGTCGCGGTCGAGGTTCGGCGCTGGACCGAAGATCGCTCGCGACTGTTCTAGGCCGTCTCGCGCGGGTACACACCCATCACGATCATCGGGAATAGATGTCTGGTGGTACGACAATAGAGTACTAAAGTCATTACGTCACGTTGCCATGACATCACAATTTCCGGTTCTAAACAAACTATATTGAGTAATGTGTGCATTGAAGAATGGCGTAACGCGTAAAAATAGGTCGCTCGTAGTCGGGGTAAAGTCGTTGGGTAGTCGTAATAATTCTCAAGATAATCTTCAAGATAAATGCCGGAAGCCAAGTGGGTCGAACTGACAGAGACAGTTCAAGATGGTTAACTGCTTTGCCCCGGATTGTAATCACCATTCAGAGTCTCACACATGCAGGTTCTTTAAATTTCCTAGTAAGGAGAAGAAATCGGAAGAGTACAAACGTTGGATTCGCTTAATAAGGTATGATAATTCGACAATACCACCGGTTAACTTGTGGAGAACGATCGAAGTAACATTTAATAAGTGTTGTCGTCGGATTGACTCTTTCTTTTATGTTTCTGTACGATGATACAGCTAAATGAAATTAATGTTGTCCTCGACAAAGCTAAAAGCTAAGGCCAAAGCTAAAAGGTCAAAGCTAAAAGGTCAAAGCCAAGCGTGAAACGCACGATTTCCTTCAAACTTTTAGCTCTTGGACAAGTCTCCCCTGCATTATTTCAATTTTCAATGGAGAATTTCGACACAACTAAATTAAAACTTGTCGCTATTATCGTACTTTTCGTGCTTGGCTTTGACCTTTCAGCTTTGGCCTTTTAGCTTTGTCGAGGACAACGTTAATTTATTTAGCTGTATATAGATTCAAACAAATATAAAACCGAAATTGAAATAATTGCTGTATTACACATGCTTGTATTTTTCCCTCTCCTGTGCTAAGATTATCAATAATAGATGAGGCATAAGTTGATTTGTATGCTGAAGGGGATCTGGCAAAATTTTAGATAAACTAATATCTCCCTCCACATGTCAATTGCTGATCATATCATTGAGACCCTGCTACCCCCATCAAGAGGAATATATTATACATATCCCCTTTTTTGCCAGTCCACCACAGAATAAATAATGGCATGTCCTAAAGGTTTCAAATTTAAAGTGATATTAATAATAATTATTCTAATATTTTGATGCAATAGTAATGTTTTATTTCTTTTAAAATATCAAGGAGACAAGACAGAGAGCCCAATGTACATTCTCGTGTGTGTAGTTGCCACTTTAGAGATGGAACAAAATCAGGAGGTCCTGAGATATTTGAAAGGAATGCAGTTAAGCTGTTTCCAAGTCAAGGAGGGCCACCCAAAAAGAAGAAGAAATCCACAAAAGAGAAAGAACTGAGTGTGCAAGACATGGTACATGCACATTTAGCTGCGCAAGAAAACATCAGTGAAACTGAGACATTAATAACAAAGAACAATGTTATACTTGAAGCAGAAATTGACATGTTAGGACAGAAACTAACGAAATGTCAGGAAGCATCACAAAAACAGCACTACTCTGCATCCACCTTGAAGGTAGATACTATCCGGATGGAAACTGGCTTACCTACGAAGGAAATATTTAGCATTGTTGTCAAGTATACTGAAGATTTTAAAGACTCAATATCTTACTATTCAGGGTGGAAGGTGGACACAATATCATTTGAGGATCAAATATTAATAACTTTGATGAAATTACGTCAAAATTACACTAATCTCCATTTAGCTCAGCTATACTCTTGTAGTGTTGGTACCATTTCTAATATTATTATTACTTTCATTCATGTTCTTCATGATATCTTATTTGAAGGTATAATGACCTCTATTCCATCTAGGCAAAAAAATCAGTTATGTTCACCCACATCATTTTCCCAATACACCAGCTGTAGAATTGTTATTGACTGCACAGATATTGAAGTTGCTGTACCTGGTCTCATGAGTCAACAGAATGCCACATATTCCAGTTATCGAGGCATGAATTCCTTCAAAGTTATAGTTGGAGTAGCACCTAATGCAGTTATAACATTTGTAAGCAAGCTGTATCCAGGTTCAATATCAGACAAAGAGATTGTGAAACAATCAAATTTGTTATGCCACATGGTAACAGGTGATTTGATCTTAGCTGATAAAGGATTCTTAATTCAGGATATTTTGCCAAATGGTGTATATGTAAATATACCACCTTTCCTACAGAATGGGAAGTTCACAGAGAGTGAGATTAAGGCCACCAAGTCCATCGCAAGGTGCCGCATCCATGTGGAGCGAGCAAATGCAAGGCTCAAAGATTTTAAAATACTTACCTTCATCCCTCCTTATTTAAGATGTTATGCAGACAAGGTTTTTCAGTTATGTGCAGCACTAGTTAATCTTCAGTTCCCATTGATAAAGGAAGGTTGTGAGGCAATGGAGTTTGAATAGAAATTTTACTAGATGCGTGTCATGTTATTAAATGTAGAAATGATATTTATATAATGAAGACAATCATATATATAAGAGACAATCATATATTCTATTTGTGTTTCAAATGTTATTTACACTTAGCTGTATTGTTGTATATATGTAACTGGTTACAGTTCACCTTCTGTGATTTTAGGGAAGATATGTGAAAAATAAAAGTTCTTTAAAATCTCAATGTTGTCTGCCCATGAATTGTCCTTTTCAATTGTTAGAATAGCAGAGTCTTTTGTGGTCCACACAATAAAGTAACAAAACTTCCTTTGGGTGAGGAACATTTGTCCTTGCACTTGGTGCCAGTACACATGGCCATCCTTAAGTGTAAATAAGCCATTGGAAGTCTTTTCAAGGCAAAATGACTTGTTCTGTACAGCCTCTTCTATGGTAGAGTTCCTTGCTGTAAAGGGACATTTTGCCTCAAAAACATGTTCAGTTCCAACAAGGCCATCAGGAGATGCACCAAGGATCCCATTTTTTTCCAGCCAAATCCCAGTTTGCTCAACCTTTAGTCCAGTTTTATAAGTGAAAACCTTCACTGCCTCATCCTCATTGTTGACTCCCCACACAACAGCCTTGACTCTTGAGATGTCATATTCCCCTTGTAGACGCTTAATAAGAGAAGGAGTAGCTCTTTTGGCATTTAGGACACACCCAAAATTACTGGCTGTTAGACGTCCTTTTCTAACTAAGTGCCACAAGGGGTTGTCTCTCTGACCAACTGTTAGGCAGCTTACTTCCTTTATTACAGGATCTTCTACTTGTAGCTTGTCCATCATGAATGCAACCTGTGCTTCTGAATCCTGAATTAGAATAAATTCCTCTGAGAAAATAATTTCTTCAATGGTAGGTAATTGGCAAAGACTTTATTGGTGCAGGTTCTGGACTAAGTAGCCAGCAAAGTCCAGTAAATTTACCATAATTACAAAGTTGGGAGTAGAGGCGTTCCTGATCAACTTTGGTGGGTTTTCTTGTCAAGGCAGTGTATTGACTCTTCGAGGGAGGAAACATTTCTATAACTGATTGAGGTGAGGGATTGCTGGCTTTCTTTTTCTTCCACGTACACTCCACATCTGTTCTGCTCAGGTTGTATATCCCATATATAAATAAGGCAGCAGCATGGCTGCACTTATATTCTCCTCTAGGGCACTCGCATTCGGTAGATTTGAGGTCATATTTGTCATCAAGAAAAATCTAAGATAGCACGAAACAATATAAAAGGAGATAAATAACTTTTGATTCAGCACGTGGCCACCACGCATTTTTGATTGAGGCGCTTGACCAGAATAAGATACACACAGGTTTTGTGAGACATAATTTAACAGTTAATGGCAAAGTATACAGAACAAAGCTTATACTTCAGTCAGGAAAGGGTTTATTGAAATAATAACAACAAAATATCTAAGCCCGTATAACTTACCGTCACTTTATATACCTTTTTCTTCATGCTTGCATGGACTTGGCCTCTCAAAATACCCTTACTATAGGTAAAGGTTTCTATATGATTCGATTTATAGTGATTTTCTCCTCTAGAAATCGATTTCTTCTCTCCAGAGAAGTAAGTAGCGAGAGACGAGATTGACAGCGACGCCATTTTGATTGCCTATCGGTTTTGTTTAGAACCAAAAATTTTGATGTTATGGCAACATGACGTCACACTTTAGTACTCTATTAGGGTGTCGCGGAGGAGGTCGCGTATATATTGGGACGGACGCTATCTGCTACGTCGCTGTCGGACTGTTTGGTGGACGACGGGGAAACGGGTCGGAAGGTGATCTCGGAAGTGATACAGGGAGGTCGTGACGTCTTCGTGGAGGGGAGGGGAGGGCCAACTTCGGAAGTGTTCGGCCCATCGTCGTAAATCGTCGGAACATCACCGGAAGTTGTCAGAACAACTTCGGAACCCGTCGGAAGGACTTCGGAAGTGCTATGGGACCAACATCGGCCACAAATTTCTAAAAATAATCGACGAATGCTTCCCGAAAAACAATCCTTTGAATAAAATATTCAACAGGAATACCATAAAGCTGAGCTACAGTTGTATGCCAAACATACAAAACATAATTTCATCACACTAAATTGACACTCAACAAAGAAGCCGAACAACACCAGAAACCGAATGCAACTGCCGCCAGAAATACAACTGCCCACTCAAGGGGAAATGCCAAACAAAGGGGGTAGTTTACCAAGCGACTGTAACGAATGAAGACAACACCAAGCAAGAAACCTACGTCGGTTTAACAGAGGGAACATTTAAAACAAGATACCTGAACCACACTAGCTCATTTCGAAACGAGAAACGGAAACACGCCACAGAGCTGATTAAACATATTTGGTCTTTAAAAGAACCGAACACCCGACACTCAATACGATGGAAAAACATTAAGAAATGCCGACCATACTCCAACAGGACTAAACGATGCAATCTCTGGCTTTACGAAAAATTCATTATTATTTGCCACCCCGTATTAAGCTCCCTTAACAAAAGGAACGAACTTATATATTTTGAGCACTATACCAAACTTTTATTGGAATTTTATTTGGATTTTTGTACAATAGAAGATTCATGAATGTTTCATGTTTAAGCCACATCAATGGCGACTGCACAAATTCGATTATTAATAAGCAATATCAAAAGCGTCGAAGGAAAAACAGTTTATTAAATGTTGAATTGAAAATAATCAATGGAAAACAGTTTAACAAAGTGAAAATGGTCACTGAGCAAAAATATCACGTCTGCTCCCCCTAACCCCACTCAAGAGGTTTACTGTAGACTTGCATGCTCAAGTCTGTCTCTTGATTGTTTCGGGTTTGTTTCGAGAAGACGTGTTGTTTTGAGAGTGGTTCACAGACTCTTCTACATGTATGCATACTAGGTGATGATTTGTGGCAGCCAGTGAAGCAAAATCACCTTGTATAGAAAGTAGGAAATAGTAAACCAAATTAGCTTAAATTTTTATGTGTGTTCTTTAGCTGACTTAGAGAACAATGATGAAAAAAGAAAAATCACAGAACATTTCGGGGTATTATAAATAAACAGGCTTAGGAATTATCAAGTATAAAAGACCTGCAAAATCTCGTGCAAAATCACATCCGTAAAGGGAAATTATTCCATATATGGAGTCTTGACTCTTGTACTGGTCGCTGAATTGCTGAAACACTAAATATTATGCTGCTTTGTGTCTGGGATTCTTTGTATGGTAAATTGATTTGCTTTGTCTTATCAATTCTAAAGAAATGGCTGATCATCGATTAAGCAAAGTTCGAAGATGAAGGTATTAGTCTGACTCTGTACTAAACGAATGTTTGAAAATAAAATAGTTGTCACTTATCTTATCGAAAACTTTGTCTTTTAAGTTATTTTCAATGGAGATGTGGATACTTAAGACTGTGTTGATAAACGTTCTCAGAAGCCTATCATTTATCTGGTCTTAGGAAACAAAGTGGTATGTTATACAAACATTTATCGAGATTAACCGTTTACATAACTTTATTTGTAAATGATGATTAGGTATGAATATAAACAATAAAAAACAGGGCATTTCTAAGGATTTAAATCCTTGTTGAAAAGCACAAGTTCAAAGAGTGAGTTCATATGTGATATTGGTTTGGTTTTAGAAGTGTTTTTATCATATTTTTATGCAGACATTTGGCATTATTCTATGGGGTGCCGAATGTCCGAAATTATATTTCTTTGTTATATTATATTGTTATCTTTCTATGTTTATTATGACAAAATTATTTGATATAACATCATTTTTGTTAAATAATTAAGTTAATGGCAATTCTCATTGTTTAAAATAATTTTTCTATCTAAAAAAATATTTTATATAATGTTTTATATAATTTTTCAGTTGTTTTGCATTGTATTTAATAAAATGTTTTGAGTATTCGTATTATATGATATAATACTTGTTTCTACAACTGTAATTGTTTCAAATAAATATTTTAGCCAAATTAATTATGTCATAAAATGTATATTATATCATATAATGCATATTATATAACATAATGCATATTATATAATATAATATAAATTATATGATATAATGCATTATATGATAAAATGCATTATGTGATATAAATATAATGTAAATTATATCATATAATAGATTATATGATATAATGTAAATTATATATAATTTATATTATATTATCGGTGGCGAAGAAACTAACCCCAAAACAACTTAGATCCTAACCCTAACATATATAATGCATTATATCATATGTTAGGGTTAGTATCTAAGTTGTTTTGGAGTTAGTTTCTTTGCCACCGATAATATAATATAAATTATATGATATAATTTACAATATATCATATAATACATTATATGAAACTCAATAACGGGACGATAAATGAAAGAGCTGTAAAAGCCATTCTTTATTATTTTAACTGTTCTTGCAAATAGAATTTAAAAACTGAGGTAAATTTTTATTGCATACCGTAGGCACTTTAAAACAAGAATCTTGATAAGAATATTATTACTTATTTTAAGAAAAAATATTCTTGTCAAGAATAATATTCTTATACTTTACTGACAAGAACAAAATCGTCATTCCTAAAATAAGAATCACGATTTTGATTTTTCTGTTTATGTATGCTTCTAGGATTGCAGTCAATAAATTTGTAAAAGATGTAGAGTGCATGCATACTTCTGTAAACCTTTAATTACGTAATAAAATACTTTCGCGTTGTCACTTCCCTGTACCCCGGGGGCGGAGTAATTTTTACCCCGAATAGTGGAGCAATTTTTACCCCACGTTGAATTTCTACCTATTTTTACCCTTAAAAACGGGGCATTCTGTGGAAGTCTAATTTACCCCACATTTGGGGTAATTTTACCCCCTTCAATTACCCCCTTTAAAAGGGTAACTATTACTCTAATATTTTACCCCTGTTTGCGGGGTAATTTTTATTTTACCCCGAAAAACAGGGCATTCTGTAGAAAAAAAACTACCGCAACTGTTTGGGGTAATTTTTATTCCCTAAAATTTACAGTGCACTGGACCTTATTATTGATCGTCAACAGGATAGTTTGCTTTCTACTGCCATGGAAATTGTCTCTGATTCACCTTCAGATCACAGTGCTGTTGTTTGCAGCATGGATTTTCCGAGACCTCAACCTCTAAAAAAGTTATTAATCATCGCGATTTACGTCGTATAATTATACTTACAGGCATTGACTCGCAATTAATTTGTTCATCCGTATCTGATGTAAACACTGCTACTGAATAGTTCAATTGTTTATTGTCTGGTTTTGGACAAACACGCACCCAAACGTATACGCTCAATTACCCTTAAAGTGCACCTAACCCCAAAAATGATAAAACTATGTTTGAAAGGGCAATTAAAATTTTGAAGAATGGCGGTAACAGTTCTTCGATATCTTTTTTCCTTCTTGAGGTATTCAGTTATATGTGATATGTTAATGAGGCATATGATGACGTCTAGCAGGCAAACAACGTTGTTGGAATTCTAAAATTTGTGTATATCTTCAAAGTTATCCAACGAAATTACTTGAAACTTTGCACGTGGATACACACCACCAAACTAAAGAACATGGTTCAAGTTATGTTGTCACCATAGTAACAGATTAGCTTCCAAACCTCTCCGTTCCCATACAGAAATCTTCATTTTCTGTCGTCGCAAGCAATGTTTTCGATTTCAAACTTGGGTATTGCATTGGAAAAGTTATTGCAAAAATTATTTAGAACTGCCAATCTCAACATGTTCTGCATTTGAGAGAAAACAAATTATTTTGTTTTAGAGACTAGGAGGTCTGGAAGCTAATCGGTTACTATGGTGACAACATAACTTGAACCATGTTCTTGAGTTTGGTGGTATGCATCCACGTGCAAAGTTTCAAGTAATTTCGTTGGATAACTTTGAATATATACACAAATTTTAGAATTGCAACAACGTTGTTTGCCTGCTATGACGTCATCATGTGCCTCATTAACATATCACATATAACTGAATACCTCAAGAACGAAAATAGATATCGAAGAACTGTTAGTGCAATTCTTCATCATTTTAAGTGCTCTTTCAAATATAGCATTATCATTTTTGGGGTTAGGTGCACTTTAAGAGTTATGAAGAAGCAAAAACGACAGTTTGAGCGTAAATTTATCTCTACACGCCTTGAGGTTCGTCATCAATTGTACAAGGATCAATGTTGTATATATACCGAAAGGCAATTGCAAAAAAACAGATTATTATAAGGCTAATATATCTAACTCTGATCAGAATCAGCTATTTCGCATGATTGAGGGGATGTTCCGAGTAAAATCTATTCCTTTATTGCCATCACATGAATCTTCGTATGACCTGGCTGATTCGTTTAGTTGTTATTTTTCAACTAATATTCAGTTACTTCGAGATAAACCACGGGATATATAACTTACTAGTACACATGGGTTAGTTAAGAACCTATATATATAGCAGTTGACTCTCCTTGTTGTAAAAGCTTACTCATTTAACCCTTGATTGCATAACGTACGCTGATGACACACAGTTGTATATGCGGCTATAAAATCTACATGTGATCGACCTGCTGCTCTAGCTAAACTTGAGTTATGTATTAAGGACATAACCAATTAACTGGTGTACTATGAATGGTCTTATATGCAATCAATGTAAAACCGAGATTGTCCATCTATCATCACGTTTTATGCATTGTGAACCTGAAATGCCAGAAATATGTGTCAATTATGTGATAATCCAACCGGCTCCGCTTGCACGTGTCTCGGTGTTGCTGTTGATAGACATTTAAAATTAAATACTCATGTAAATAACATTTGTAAATCGGCCACTTTGGCTATCAGAAATATTGGCAAGATCAGGAAATATTTGAGTAAAAAGGACTGTGAGAAGTTGGTGCATGCATATTCATAACATCAAAACTTGACAGCTGTAATAGCATCCTGTATGACTTATCATAAGCTTAATTGAGCAAGTTACAGCGAATTCAAAATACAGCTGCTATAGACTTGTTGCAGTATTAAAAAATGGGAGCATATATCTCCCCTGTGCTTCGTAAACTTCACTGGTTTGCCGGTGAGATCAAAGATTGTTTTTACGATACTAATAATACCTTTCAAGCTTTGCATGGCATGCAGGCGCCTGTTTATATTACTGATTTGCTAACTAAATATAAACCTACTCGTGCTTTGAGATCATCTGACCGAAATCTGCTACTTGAGCCAAAATACAAAACGGTGACTCATGGAGACAGAACATTCTCGGTTGCGGCATCAAAACAATGGAATTATTACCACAGCAAATTAGAAGTTTTGAAATGTTAAGTAGTTTTAAGTCAGCACTTAAGACTTTTCTTTTTTAAAATTAATAGTTTTTTGTTCATAGTGGTATTATGTACAGTAGTAGGCCTTATCTTATAATGAAACTGTAATTAATTTTATAAGTAACTTTAAGAATATATTGTTGTGAGAGCATTAGACTTTTGTATAATGCTACCAATACGTATTTTATTATTATTATAATAAAAGAGAATGGGGAATGTTATAGGAAATTTTATTTTGTTTAGCCGAAGATTTTCCTAGAGTCTACTAATCTAGCCACCCAAGTAGGGGAGTGGATTTGGTGAGGGCTAGGCGGTAGGTTAGGGTCACGGGGCTAGGATCTTTGTTGTTTTGGGGTCGCATACAATCCATCAATCAACTATAGGAGGCTTGTACGAGGGCAATGTATTTTCTCGTCAGGGCAACGTATATGCTCGTTAGGGCAATGTATTAATACGTACGGTAAGTCCTTATCGCAACAATACGCTTTTAATGACCTGAAGTTGATATTTTGAACCCGTGAAACAAGAAGGGATCATATGTCTAAATATTATTACGTTTGATATGGAAAATGTCTCGAACCAAAATATAGCAGAGATATTATATATATTTTTCGTTATCGTTTAACAAATATCCAGTCACTCCGCGAGGTTAATTTCTTGATGTGGACGAATGACGCTATTAGTTACGCATTTAGTTGTGACAAGATATTTATGCAAATCTGAGATAGGGATATACCGTACATATTCCATATATGGGAGAGCACAAACATTGACTAAACGAGCATATACGTTGCCCTGACGAGCAAATACTTTGCCCTCGTACCAGCCTCCTGGTTAATTGGATTGTAACCACCCCAATACAACAAAGATCCTAACCCTAATATACCGGTTAACAAGTTTTCTAACCGTAAATCAATCCCTAGCGCACGACATCCCGTACCCCACTCGAGGTGCTAGATTAGTAGACTAGTATGTGGGATAAGAAATTAAATGTTAGACGCATGCGCTCAGTAATTGCGCACATACAGTGAACTGGTTCGAGGGCAATGTACTTGCTCGTACGGAACCTCCCACCTTCCATATATCGAATACGTACTGTAAGTTGATATGAAATCTGAAGACAACATTATTTCTTTGGAAAGGAATCTCATCTAAAATTTCAGCATAACAAGCTATCTAAGCCTGATATGGTATCTTTCTCGTGGTCGTTGAAAACCTTTGCGTTGAGATGGATGATTTTCTTCCTTTTGTCAAGTTTGGCGACCTTTCAGGAATATTATGCGTTGTACCTGCAGCAATTAGGCTTCACTGCAATACAAATCGGGTTCACAACTCTCGGCGGAGCGCATGTTATATTTGTACCTCTCATTGGAGTTTTAGCTGATCGATATCGAGCAAGAAAATTTGTTTTATTTGTATGCATTTTTGTACTTATTCTGCTGTCATTGGCGCCTCTTACAATGCTGCCCAAGATCATACACGGCACCTGTGATACAACACAAAGTGATTATTAAAATAATGGGACCGACAACTTCTTGAACACAACCTTGTGGGTTAAAAAGATCTCCGATTTGTCGCTCAAATCATACAAGAATACTCCAAGTTTGAAATTAACAGAAGAGTATTTAGTCTTCTCAATCTCAGATGATCAGTCTTCCCTCATGAACCGAACGGGGAATGTCTCGAGCTATTCATTCATATTTCTGCTGATGGTTTTGATTAGAGGGCTATACCTCATCCTGCATATATCCACTATATCGCTTTATAACGTGGCTGTCATGACGCACCTCAAGAAAGAGAGAGTGAAATACGGTTCGTACATTTGTTGGGGACAAATTGGAAGTTGTATATCTTTGTTTGCCGTCGGCATGATCGCGTCGTACGTAAAGAACACAGTTTGCGGTAAAGTCGTGTATGGATACTTCGTAGCGTTTCCATTCGTAGCCATTAGTATGAGTTTGTCGCTCGTTGCTCTACCATGGATCTATTTTGAATATCTCGAACATCGTGTAATCAACTGGGCCGAAGTGAAAAGTGTTGTATTTAGCAGACACTATATGTTCATTCTATTCATTAATTTTTATGTTGGCTGCTGTTTTTCATTTCAATATTACTGGGAGTATTGGTACATCGCTAAGCTTTCTGGAAGTCCGAAAGTCATGGCTGTTGCAGGCTTAATTCGTCGAACACTTGCAGTAATCTGGTGTCTTCTGGCAGGGAAGCTCATAAACAGACTTGGTGATCTTCGAACCATGGCGATAGCCCTATTTATCTTCGCAGTATGCGAGATTTCTTTGTCGTTCCTTCAACTTCCCTGGCTAATCCTGGTTATCGATTTTTTCCATCCAGCAGCATTTTCTTTTTCGTATTCAGCGATAAACGTCCATTTTTCAAAAACCGGATCAAAGGCCTCTTCTGCTGTAGTATTAGGTAAGGAAGTAAAAATTGTTAATACTATCGATATTCAAGAAATTGATCAATGCTTATGGTAGAGGAAATACCTCAAATATCGAGTGCAAACATAATATAATCAATCATACACCGACGTTATAATCTGCACAAGAAACTTGTTAGAACGTCTATTTTTCTGAAATGAGCCGGAAGTAGGTCACGACCGCCATATTGCACTCGACCACCCCTCTATAGTTTTACTATAGCCGACAGAGAATGTTTGTCTTTATTATTAATATGCCAAAATGAATCAGTGGTCGACGGTTTTCATGTTCTTTAGCATAATAATTACCACGCATCATTGACACAAACTACAGAGAGCAGATGGTCTCGCCAAGATGGCCGCAGCAAAATGTGTTGGCTTCATTTTTCATAGCATCCAAACTCTGATCGTTCACCATGCTAAAGTCAATCAGTTGTCGAAGGATTTCCCGTAATATTTGATCAGTAACGACTACGGCTCCTTGACAGAAACTACATGGCGCATGTGGTCTCTCCAAGATGGCCACCGTATAAAGTTTTGGCTTCATTTTTCGCAGCAGGTTGCTCGATCCAGTCTCTTACGCCAGATCAGTGGATAAAACTAAACAATATGAATATTAATTAATAAATAAAAATAAGTACGCTTAGGCTTACATGTATCTACTGCCTGATGAAAGAATGAATGATAACTCATAACTGTAGCATATAGTACATTCAAAATTATATATATATCATAAACATCACTGGTTAAAGTTAATGCTGCGGAAGATATAAAGTACTTGTATGTGTATAACAATTATGCTCTCAATTTTAGGCCTTTATATATTGTGCTACTAAATTGAGTGAAAGTTGCTCAAAATCACGAGAAAATGTTGCTAAAAATTTGCCAAAAATTGAAAATGTTGGTCCCAAATTTCATGTTGTGCCTTATCATAACCGAGGCCTGAAGGTAATCTTCAAGTGCAGACTCTTGTTGGGCGTTGAATGCATTGTTCATAAGGCTGAAAGCTCTTTCGAACGGCAGTCTTGCCATGGATAAAATAAACTTTATTTCATATTATTAAACAAAGAAACAAAATGGTGGCTCCAGCAGCTCTTATTGAATAATCGCTGGAAATTTCGAGCGTTTTTCGCAGGCTTCTTTAAATTAATAACTGTTGTCTGATAGCATTCGTGGGGCGTACATGGCATTATTATATGACTATTTTCGTGAGCGGTCCGGAACGTGAAATCCAGCAATTTGATTGGTTCCTGAGCGGTCCGGAATCTGCCGTTCCGGACCGCTGACAGTTGCTGAGAATTTTATAAACAAAATGAAAGTCGTATTATTGTACGCAACAAGATGGATAATAATTTCAGAACTACTCATTGTTGTAATATATCGTGCAGGTATGTTGTTAGCAATTTTATAAGCTTTCATTTGATGTATAGCTCAGGTTTCCGCGTTATGTGAAACGTTTTAAAATATCCAAAACGTTCGTAACATTGTTCGTGATAATATAACATTTATACTTCTCGCAGGTAATCCGTAATGTAGAATTTCAGGTGGGTTTTTTTCAACTATACTTACCGCACAACCTTGAACAATATTGAAACAAAAGCAAATGAAAAATGCTATTCGAGGTAGAAATTTTAGGATCTAGCTAAACGGAAAGTACTTTAAAAATTGGAAAACATCTGCCATTTTGGTTTAGTTCGCAAGAAAGATGGTGGCGAATACGAGCCTAACACTGTAGAGTTTTCACAGAACGTTCACAACATTTGTGGTCATATAATAAACTACTTATTGACCTCGCTTGTTCGGTCTGTACTAGTGAAATATCGGACCTCCGTTTTCTGCACGGACCTCGGCTCGCTGCGCTCGCTCGGTCCGTACTAAAAACGTCGGTCCGATATTTCACTAGTACAGACCTCACGCTCGGTCAATAAGTAGTAAATAATCAATGATCGTCTTGACGTCTACAGTATTTTTATTGTCATCTGAATAAATTAGTAATTTTGATTTAGTCTATTCTCTTAATGCTCATTTGATGTTTAAAACAGTTAAAAGTTACTCTGGAAGGTAAGCTGCTCCTTGAGGTTGTTCGAAGGACAAAAAGTTGCTCAGGACTCCAAAAGTTGCTAAATAGTTGCCGAGCACAATCTATAAAGACCTAAGTCAATTTATACTGAAAAACAAATTAAGTGATTCAAAGTTTATTTGAAGAAATTTGTTACAGCATTCCAATTACTAAGTGATATATAACATGTACTGTTATACTCAGACAATTAGCAAAGCTCTATAACGTAAAAACTGCCGCAGAAGTTTGAAAAATGGTTTAACTGGCAAAATACACTGCACATTCGGCTTGACTGAGAGCAGTGGAATTTCAAGAAAATACAATGCCGAAAAAAGGAAATAATTGAAAAAGAAATGAAAAACTTTTTTTCTTTGTCATATGTTTCCCGAAAGTCACTTTCTGCAAAATGTTTTCATGTGTATATTATTATAATTGGTAATAACGCTGTTCATAACACTGTCAACAGCACTGTTAATAACTTTTAATAGCACTGTTAATAGTACTGTTGGTTGCACACATACAATTTGGGATTACACACAGCTTGTGTATTTTTCAAAAGAGCTCAAATTGTACTCGCCCTTCAGGCTTAACAATTTCTGGAAATTGCACTTAAAACCGTGTTCTCATACTTATATAATGTAATAATGCCAACTTATCACAAACATTTTCTGAAGATTTGAGCTTGATGACTGTCCATGTATTATCTGTCTACTCCAAGCTGCCACGATATATCACTACAACAGTTACATATTAATTAACACACCTAAGCATTACTGATATATAGTGACTGCAACATATAGGTAGTACAGGTACATATATCAATCGATCCAGTACATCATTTTCTTGATTAATTGGACGATCATCCATGTATCGTCTGTCTAAGTTTCCACATTCTCTACAGCTGTTTATATATTAACACACATGGAGTAGACAGGTGATAAACAAATTATCATCAAGCTCTTATCAGAAAAGGTTTCTGATTACAGATTAGCCACTCTAACATTGAGCTAATGAGACTCAGATGGAGGTTACAATAATGTATTGGTTCGATTGATACGGTATACGTAGCACCAGTTATTATATATCAGTATCACCAAAGCATTACTGATATAATTATAGTGACTGCCACATTACTTATATATAAAGCGGTGATTGCTGCAATAAGGCAGTAAATGGCATTGAATAAAAATACATTTCATTTCATTGTAAGTTGTTATCACAAGGAAAGTGGTGTACTAATCTCTACAGCATCACAGGACACTTTTGGCCAGTCTAAAAACTTTATAACTTGTGTCGTGAATTCTCCTTTAATACAACTAATAAACTTAGATCTGCTATTGAAACAAATTAAAAATTTTGAGTTCAACTAAACCACTGAATGTTTGTAAACTATACGATCACAACCAATATTTAGAAACGCCCATACAAAGAAATCAATTCATTTTCAAGTGATTGAAAAGTCTGAAACAGTCACAAACGTTTAATTTACCGACGGCTGCGAAATTTCCGTGACTTTTTCGTTAATAGCTCATTTGCGCTTTTCAAAACGTCTTGTTTCATATCTGACCAATTTTCACTCTGCGTGTTCTTGGAATTCGTGTCAAAATACTTAATATTACATGGAATTCCAGCATAAGTCGTTGAAATTTGAATAAGTGAATAGACCGCTATTTTGAATTTATTGTGATTATGATTTTGCGAGATAACGATTGGCTTTCGCTTGTAACTTGACACATGTTCTCGTTAACATAATCGGGTGGCAGTCAGTCATCTGTGTTCCATTTTTCTTTGTTTTGATTGGCTCCGAAGGCATTCTTTTGTTAACTTAAAGGGCCTCTTCACCCAAAAAATTTTATTTGATTACTAAATGGAGTTTGGTTCGTAGAGTTTATTGTTGAATTTTTTTTTAATTTGGATAAATACTCGCGTCTCTACGGCAATTTAAAGTTTGGCCGCGCGTGTGCCACTTAATTCCGCCATGACAGTTGACGTGTGAAGTCAAGACCGGAACACCTTGCAGAGCGTGATATATAAACACACTTGAATACGAAGGAGAAGTTTATAATGAGCTCATTATCTTCGGACTCTGAATTCATTTCCGAATCGGAAAGCTCGGAATTTTCTGGCTACGAGCTAGAAGCGGAGTCACAATCCATAGAACAGACCTTAAGTTCAAGTGATTTGTCGAACGAAGACGAAGCTTATGCTTATGGAAACGATCCCATAGCATACGCAGAATGGACAGCTAACTACGAAGTAGAGATGCAAGAAGTGGAAATGCTGGAACAGATGCTAAAGGACCGGCTAGATGGATCGATACAGGAAAATGAATGGTAAGTGTTCTTACAGATGGTTCAGCAAACCGTCGTTTGTCCTAGCAATTTCCCTTTGTCATTTGTGTAAGATAGCACTCTAGACTAGTTTTAGTTCCACGCCCCTCGTGGAAATCAGCTACGGTTGACGAGGTCAGCGTGTTTAAATAAAGTTTTCTGTCTATCTGTGGATAGGAAGTTCGAAGCTTTGTCAACTGTGCGACAAACTCAAACTGTGCTCATGCATATTATACTGTATAATATAATATAATATTAAATATACCTATAGCTAGCACTGTAAGATTCAAATAGCATATAACAACTGTTCTAAAATTATAGGTACAAATGTGGGAATTGTGATATAACATCCTTACAGAATCACAGTGAATGCTATTGCTGTCAGGAATTAGAGGGTTGTATGGAATCAATCCAAAGTGACCTCGTCGTACAAGATATTGGTGAGGGAGTTAAGCTTACTTGCATCACAGAGCATCCAGGATTTTCTCCAGTTTGTCTAGAAAAGTGGAGCCTTAGGTTGGCATCTTCAAAATACAAAACCAAAGGGAAACACAAGTATATTCAAACTGGATCTGAAGAAAGGTAGCCGGGTATATTATTGCCAAATTTTTGTTAATAATAATTTAAAGATACATTATTTCAAACACCATTTGGGGTACGACTCTGAGTGAACTCACTTTGCTATGGCAAATATTAAATGTTGCATCATGGCTATAAAGAAAGCAAAAATATTTATTTTTATTCTAACTAACCTTGTTTTTATTTCACTAAATTGTAACAAGTGTCATCATTAAACCAACTTCTAATCCCAGACAATTCACCATAAGACAGGCAATCCAAAATACCACTGATATTAATAACTTTTTTAATGAAAATATATACATGTATACTATAGACTGAAAGTTGTTAAAATTAATATTTAGGTTATGATTTTTTATGATAATTTTCTGTCATCCAACCACAGAATTCAGAAACAATGTATTTTACATGCTAGACAAAAACCTTTGCCAGCAGACAACTTAATAAATACAAAAAGAAACATAAACCTTCTTAATCAAAATTTGATTGAAACAAATGCAAGACTGATTTTGGTGATATTTCGACTCTATTTTAAAGTCATTGTCAAACCTAATGATAATTAGGAATGGTTAGGTTTGACAATGACCCTGAAATAGAGTTCAAATAATCAACATCAGCCTTGTCTTGTTTTCTAAAATCAAATCTTATGCAGATTATTTTACAAACATTACTTCAAGATTATATAAAATCTGTGTTTTTTCTATAACAGGTTCTTACGAAGTGTTTCATACAGACAATTATGTAGGCTTGTGTTTGGGTTAATGGGAAAAGCTAGAGTACCTCTACCGTCATGTGCCTATACATTGATGAGAAACAAGTTCCCTGTAAACAAAGATGAAAGCTTTTCTTGGTTTGAACTTGATGAGGACTAGTAGTGGTAATAACATAAAAAATCACATAATGTTAACACTATGGCTTTTCCTCTTGTCAATTCAGTGGCAGCCCTAGGATCATTTGTTCTTTGGACAAGTGGCTACATTCTTATGACCGTTCATAGGATGTTTGCAGACTGTGCATTTGGGTTGCTGTCTTTGTCTTCCTTCAGATTGTTCACTTGTTCTTGCTTGGGAGACTTGTAAATAGAAAAAACCTTTTGTCAGAAATTTTGCCAGGTACTTACAATATTTCGAATAATATGATCCAAACATTTAATGTTAATGTTATGTAATATACTACATGTATTTGTCAAATACTTTGTTGCTGTATATTAAGTAAATATATATTTTAAAAATATTAAAATTCATACATTGAGATGATAATAATTTATAGTACTAAGATGATAGTAAACCTTGTTACAGTAAATAATAGTTCACCTGGTACAGTTGGAGGGACATCTTGTGTAACAATTTTCTTCCTCTCAGCCCTTTTCTGTAGTGCCTCTTCTCTAGGCTGTTTCTCCAGCATGACATTCATAGGAGCTGGTGTCTTTTGTTTCAAATTTTCGATAGCCAAACTCAACTCATTTTGATTCATGTCCAGAAATGTCTGAACAATCTCCTTTACATAACCTATAGCAGTTTCAAAGAATTAAAATAGATAAATACGCAATAGTGTGTTTAATAAAATGTGCAGAAATTTTACTTAATTTGCAATTTTATCAAAAGAACATTTTTATCACTATTCCAACATACCAAACGTTGGCTTTACTCGCACTGATTTAATAGTAGTCTCTCCATTTTTGAATTTTGGGTATGAAACCTTCACTCTTTCACTCATGTCACTTTTCCGAAGCATGGTTTCCCTGTTCAAATTGGTATTGAAATGAACAGCAGCAAGAATATCCCTTAAACTATTTTTAAAAAGTAGATGAAATTAGTACAGTACAGTACAAACTACACTGGAGAAGCTTAAAAATTGAAATATACTGTACAGTGTAAGTAATTTAAGCTATTGTGTATCTTGCAAATACAGAGTTATAACCAATTTTTTTTTCATGTTTATGCCAAAGCTGTCCTCAGTGAATTACCAAATTTTGAGCAGTTTGAAATCACAAACGTGATACGGCAATTATTTAACTGCAGTACATTTCAGGATAAGAGTATGCCAACATCTTTGGGGGGAAATGGTTCAGAACAGAGTGGAAGGCCTCTAAGCAGCTTGTTTGGGCATGGGGTGATATTTTTCTAATACCTTTTACCAAAGCTTTTTTGTTGAGTTCTGCACAAAAGCGATCATAGACAGCAGTACCTACAGATTAAAAATAAGGAAAAATTGTATAATTCACCTGAGAGAAAAGGAAAAGTTTGTTGCAAGTACTTACCAGATTTTAACCACTTTCTTGGTTCAAGTTCTCCATGGGCACACTTATTCAACAAAGGATAATCCAAGTTATTATGGTTATTAGCAACATGGCTCAAGAAACTTTTAAATTTAGACCATATAACATCACCATTACCATCAAATGTTGATGTGGCACTCCAGTACAGATGTGTCTCACATGGTTTTATCCAATCTGCTAATGCCTCACATCCTTTTCCCTTCGCTATCTTGGAAAGCACTTTACGTATCTCTGCAGAAAACGTTTTTAAGCTCAGAACAGTACACAACACTATATAAAATGCTTTTTTAAACGAATGATTTAGGGATCAAAATGCTAACAAAATAGATATATACATATATTTTCTTTGTTACTGTACTAGGTAATACATACTTTTCTTTAAATGCAAGAGATCATAGCAATGGGTTATCGCTTGTAAGTTGCTCTTCATGTAACTGGAAATGGATATGTGTCTGTCAGATACAAATGTTGATATGTTTACATCATGTTCCAACAAGTATTCAATACATAATTTAAATGCCATAAACTCAATGGCTGGACTACTTCCAGATTGATTTTTCTAAAGTAAAAAAAACAAATTTAAAATTAATATTAGTTAAAACTTTAAATTCTGTCCAGTTTGTTGAAAAGTATGTGGTAAAAAACAACCAAAAGGCTCTATACTTTAATACCTTATAATCAATATCTGGTACCTATTATTTCATTATTACAACATCAGCTTACCTGTACAAGTTCAAAGTGTATAATTCCTTGAGAAGTGCAAGGATATATTGTATAAGCACAATATTTTGCACTGTGCCCCATGCTGTCGTGCCGACCGTCTCCAGAAAGTACTATTGCATCATTGCTTGACTTTTCTTTTAAAAGTACTCGTTGTTGATATCTTTCCCGATACAGATAAATGGCTGGAAATAACTTTTCTACTAGAAATACGAATTCGCAATAATCCCCTCGCCCGCCTTTTCTATACCAACCCCCCCCCCCCCACCCCCCCCCCCCCCCCATATGGGAATATCCACATCCATGGTGCCCAGACCTCGCACGCCGTGGCCGTGTATTTGTGTTTTGCAAACAAAGCCCGTTTGGTCTAAGAAATGTTTGAACGTTATCTCGGCCAATATTTAACCGATTTAAACTCTGAAAACAGATTTGGAATTAGCGATTCAACATACATAACATACGTGTTTACTATATCACGAGAACGTGAGTACCCTTCGTAAAAACGGTTTATGTACTTAGAAATTTGTCGGCTTTAGTCGCTATAAGCCGGTCAATATTATTTTGAACGTTATCTCGATCAATATTTAACCGTTTTCAATTCTGAAAACAGATTTGGAATTAGCGAGTCAAAATACATATATGTGTCTACTATATTACGAGAACGTGAATACCGTTCGTAAAAATGGTTTATGTACTTAGAAATTAGTCGGCTTTGTCGGCTATGATAAGCCGGTCACTTTATCGTATATTATTTTGAATATCTCGATCAATATTTAACCGTTTTCAATTCTGAAAACAGATTTGGAATTAGCGAGTCAAAATACATAACATATGTGTCTACTATATTACGAGAAAGTGAATACCCTTCGTAAAAATGGTTTATGTACTTAGAAATTAGTCGGCTTCACTTCGTCGTATATTATTTTGAATATCTCGATCAATATATAACCGTTTTCAATTCTGAAAACAGATTTGGAATTGGCGAGTCAAAATACATATTCTGTCTCTTTTGGAAAAAACCCTTTGAATCATGTGACGGTTCAATTTAAATATTAATTCAAATCTGAGTATCTAGTTACCAGGACCAAATTTTCCGATGTCGCGCGGACGGCGGTTAATCATATATATATATATATACCTATAAACTCGATCCTAGATCTAGGATCGGCCTTACATCTCGCGTGATAAGGGACTAAACGCCGGTCGATATTAGCACCCTCGCCCTCAGGCCTTCGGCCGGCGCTTCGCGCCGGGCGAGGGGATAAAGGAAACAAAATCGATTGAATAAAGAAGCCATAAACTATTATTTTGATAAAAAACTTTATAAAACCCTTCCAGTTGGTTGGTCAGTGGGTGAGTGTGCCTTATGTATTATACTAGAAATACGTATACGCAACAACCCCTCGCCCGCTTGCTGTTTGAAATTTTTATAGCATATAGTTGCTTACAGGGTAGTTCTTTTACTTGAATTAGATAATAGCCCATTCATTTGTCAGACTGAATAAATCATTTCCAGTGGACAATATTGCTGAAATCTTTGTATTGTCTGAATTTAATTGTTTCATAGAACATCAAACTAAATACATGAAGCCAAATCTTTTTTAATTTTTGGGTGCAGCAGCAGAATAGTGGGGAAGTCTACTGCTGTTTCTACCATCAATAACTAAGAAATAAATTACTTTTTTCACAATGTTGATGATTCATGACACAGACATCAAAGGCTGCTGAAACGTGAAGGAAGAATGTGCATCTTTATCATACAATGTAACAATGGCTGTGCCCTTGTTCAAAATAGGTGGTACATATAGGGCAAATCTATAGGGTCCATTCAAATTGGATCCACAAGTTGGACTACTGTGATGTCGAGCTGGCATGGATGTGGATATAACTTAATATTTGATGCTCTTGAGAGGTCTCGATGCAGGGCAGGGAAACTGATCATTCCTAACTCAGGACTTGAAACTGATCAGTTAATAGAAATCCTAGGATTGGTACCTTTATAAATATTATTATATTATTATTATTAATAATAATAATGCCTAATGCAGATATCATATTTTGATGGTTATTAATACAAAAGCCATATGTATGTGCAACAAAGCATGGCATAAAACCTATATATTCAGGACAACATGCCTATATAGCCTGCTTGTTGACAATGATCTAGCTGACACAGTACTTGTTCAATCCTCAACATCCCAATGTCAACATAATCCTATGTCGGTATAAGCTGTACATGCATTTTACATTGCAAGTCTGGGACCAGTATTGTCCATTAGCCTATTATCAGACACAATAAGTTATGGCCCACTAGGCCAGTTACTGTAGCCTAACATGTTTCATAATGGATGGAGTAAACACAGATTGTTTATGGAATACAGACCAGTATACAATACATACATGTAGACAATCGTCAAGCTCATATCCTCAGAAAATTTATTCCCTTATGATTACTGACCAGACTCTAACCATTTGAGCCATCGAGACTCAGATGGAGAGAGGTAACAATGATCTACTGGTTCAAATGATGTAAGTTCCTATGCGGCAGTTACTATACATCAGTAATGTTTGAATGTGTTAACTGCTGTAGTAAATTCAACCCGCATAGGACATATATCAATAGATAGTATACTGTTTACATCATTGTAACTCAGAATCATTTTTCTGAGTTATATCAGTTTCTGAGTAATACACTCATCCATGTATTGTCTGTCTACTCCGAGCTCTCCCTTACTCACTACAGCAGTGCACATATTACCACTGACCAGTATACAGTAATTGCTTTTTCTACAAAATTGTAGTACAGGCCCATGTTGTATTAAAAATACAGCTACAGTATAGTCTGCATGTTTTTGCACCCTAAACTACCAGCACTGTACAGTAAATAGGCTAATCATATAGAGGGCAAAATTACTTGAATATAATTGGCTAATGAGGAGAGCATTTTTCCTAAATTCATAGCAAAATTACCTGGATTGGTGTTTTTATACTTGTAAATCCAAGCTCCCTGTTCTCTTAGTCAATGTTTAACTCAACAAAGTTGGTTGTAATGTACCGTTTACTTTCAGTGGATTGTACAGTTGTTTTTCACGCTTGCTTTTGACATTTGGCTGGCTTTCTCATGTTGTTGATGTGCGTAGCTAACTTATTTATGAATACATTTTGCCCTCCACCTGATTGCCAAGGATGCTTTAAAAAGCTCGAATTGGATTCAAAAACTCTCATAAATATATTAGATATTCCGACGATATATTCCGACGGTTTACCTTTTGACGCCATTTACGAACTTGTCATCTTCCGCCGATGATACTGTATCTTTTGAACACTGCATTTTATGAACTTTTTGAACACAAATCTTCTATCAAGTTTTTGAACAAAACTTTTTCATCCAACTTTACTTTTTCGCACTGAGGACGAGGTTTGGCCGTTGATCCCCTTTCCTAAACAAATAAACTAAATGTGACTCTGGAAATAGCTAGGAATCCCGTGTGAGGGACTAAACGCCGGTCGATATTAGCACCCTCGCCCTCAGGCCTTCGTCCTTCGGCCGGCGCTTCGCGCCGGGCGAGGGGATGAAGGAAAACACACTAATTTTTAGCCAAAATAATTGTTTTAAAAACATGCTGTACCAACCCTTTGGTGCCTAAAGAATATGCTGAGAGAAATGCAACCAAGCCCAGTGTGTGTAAACATCTTTATGGTTCTTGATGGCGAAGCTCCAGTTAGAATGGAAAAGCTAAATAAAAAGTTTCCTGCTGGTAAGTTTGTTTCTGGTAAAAAAGGTTGACTGTACCATTTTGTTACATTTCTACAGCTATTGTACGTTGTTTCAATCATAATCATAGTGCCAATCTCGCGTTTGTCAACTTCTGGGTTCTCAGCCTTACATTTATGACAAAAAGGTTCAACAATTGGGAAAGAAAGATAATGTGCTTGGGTTCTGTTATAAAATCCTTTCCAGCCAAAGTCAACCTGAGAAAATATAATAATTATTATGAACAAATAAATTGTAAATTGTTGCTAATCTTAGGTTTAATATTTAATATTCAGTTACTGTCAGAAAAAGTCAGGTACCGAATATTGTGGCCATGATGTGCTATATTGGTGCTTTTAGACCTGTTAATTGTAATCATTACATCCACCATGCCCCTGCTCTTGCATACAGAGCTAGTGCATGCTATGCATTTTAATTTAAAAATGTCCAATTAGTTTCAAAGCAAACTAGACCAGGGCCAGAACGAAGCAATAGTTCTCAGTAACATGAAACAATAAAAAACAGACTATGTGTTGGGGAAAAATTTAAATAAATATAAAAACACTCACCGATTTGTGTTTTCTGATTCATGTTCTGTGGATGTGTATGTGGAGTCAGATTCTGTTTCTGTCTCATATAGAGGGCTTGAAGATATAGTATTTGTTCCTGTACCTCAATGTCATATGTCTCCAGAATGTAATCCAGTTCTATTTTGCTTCCTGCAACTGAACTATCCAGACTGGCACTGGATTCTTGTTCCTCAATTGTTTCCTGGCAAATTTTTGATGATCCCTCTGTTTGTTTTCCAAGCCTCTGAACTAGAAATTTAAGAATAATTAATTATTTATGCACACACACATAATGTTATGCACCTATATATGAATATCAACCTCAGGAGGACCGAGGAACCCCTAAAGAACTGACAGACAGCAAACAGCACAGGTTGAGATTTTGATCATGCATGTACATGTAGGCAAAACTCAGGGCTGTAAATTTAAAACCCATGGAAAAAAGTTATAACACCAAAAATGTTTAAACTCCCCCTAGGGTTTCCCTCATCCTAGGGCTTAATAAATATTATAAATTCATCCATGCCAAAATATTTTTTACACAAATTACAGTTGGTGAGTAGGTCACCTTTTTGTTTATAGTTCTTCACTTGTGCCCTCCGTAGTACCAGTTTCTGACGCAATCTATTTACAGTATCTTCAGCTTTTGGTTCTCAGCGTCGAGTAAGGAACAGTTGGCACATTGTTTTTGAGTATAAACAGGACGTCCTTGCAGCTGTAAGGATACACCAGAGCATTCTCCAATATCAGCGACACCTTGTTCTCTGTCGACGCATTCAAACTCAGTTGACTGTAATTCGGACGAACTTACAGTAGACGCATCACACGTCCTGGCACTCCTAATTAACTGACAAAAAACCCAGTTCTAGATCGCATATTCACATCATTGTTTTGACTTCTTGACTTATTACTACACGAAATTGGATAATTATATTTACCATTCTTTGATCTCGTTCAGTAGGACGATGTTCTTCCGCAGGAACGTTAACGCTTGGGAAAACCATTATCCCGACCTCGTCTGTCAATAACCAATGCTTATTTTGCGTCCTTTTATCCTCCATTTTCCATAGCGGTGCGAGAAGTCTGTATCATTGAAATGCTTCGAGCATACCACAGAATGCGGCGTCGGGATCAATTTAACCCGCTTTAGTCCATCAGCTAGCTTAGTTGTATGGCTCACTTGCGGGGAACAAACGAAACATGTCTTATCTTAATCTTTGACTATTACGCATCATAAAAATGTGTGATACCAAGAATAGAACGGTAGCTTTCACTTTGTAAATCGAATTTTAAATTCGCCATCTTGGATTTCTAAAAACTCTTTAAAAATGTTATTCTTTCCCACGATTTTCCTAGATGTATATTTATATGAACAATCTTCATGGTCATTAAAACAATATTATTTCATCATTATTTACGGTCATTAAAGCTATGATGACGTCATAATGACGTCACAGTGATCGCCATTTTGTTTCTTAGCGTGTGTATTCAACCGCTATTTCGATCATATGAATTAAATAAATGACTATTAAAACGCTCAGAATTTCTAACAAAATTTCTAAAATGTTTACGTTTGGTAGTACTTCACTATAAATCAAATAATATACCACAAATCAGAGTAGATTGCTAGGTCCACACTTCATCAGTCGAAAGCTAGTTTGAGTCCAGAAACACTATACGATTGCATCATGTCCTTCTTCACTGCATCACTTACATATTTGATCTAAAACAAAAGCATACGTTCATGTCATGTAGCTTTTGCATCTTCAAAATCGCAGCTGACAAAGAAAAACTTCCCTACGAGCGAATTGCAGAAAGTGTTTACGTTTACGTTTTATATGTCCCGTCAAGAGGGATCTATAGCTATATCGCACCTGAAGATAGACACAACAAACGGTAGTATATATCTTGAAACCAAAAACATGAACTTACTTACCCATATCAATCATCCACATCTTCAAAGTCACTGTCCCCACTCTCGTACTGGACGCCATCATCTGTTGCCATATTCTCACACTGCGTACTGCACATGTCAGTGCACTTTAGACCCGCCTTTAAGCAACAGCATTTGTCGATCGTGCATGCCGTCTTGCACGTACAAGAAAGTAGTTCCAGGACCTCCTCTGGAGCAGGTTTGAATCCAAGCCACACAAATTCCACAGCGTTGGAGATATTGTCAACTTCCCAGCCTTGCCCATGGGGAGAAGGAATTACAGGTAGTGGATCGATTGCTCTTCTCCAGATTGCTGCTTGATAATTTGCCCGTGTAACGTAAAGTCGTAGAGATGACTTGCATGGCGGTAGAGCTTCTGGTGCGACTTTACCGCCTTTGGCATAATGGATCTCATAGCGCAGTACATCTACACTCTGGCTATTCTTTCCGTACAGCTGACACACGAGTGCCTCCGTTTCTTTGAAGGTCTCCTCGGATACTGTCCACTCCTCCCCGATAGTTTCCATAGAAAGGACGTACTTTTCATTTCGTTGGAGAAGCTGGACTGCTTTCCACTTCCCTTTACTTGAGAAGGCAGAAATGGTATCACAACCTGTGATCGCATGTACGCCAATGAGGGCTTTCATGAAGCGTTGCTTGTCAACGCCTTGTTCGAGTTGCTTCTCCAGGTTGTTAATAACCATAGAAAGTTCTATTGTTCTGGTCTTCGCGCCTTTCCCTTCTTTATGTAGCACTTTCCAAGGTTTTGGCTATGAGCAAGCAGTAGGACAAACACATCAGTATCATCAGAATGGACGTACCTCCCGCGTGTTGGGCATGGAGAACCATACGCGTATCAGCCTCTTCGTGATTACACTCTAGCCCAGGAACAAGTTCGCATGTAGTTGCGTCTAATTGCCAGCATTGATCTTCGATTGTCACGTACATGATCCTGTTGCCGAGCCTGCTTCTGAAGGATTCTGTCTTCCACTGTGAAACGAGAAATTTGACGATCTCTGACTTGTTGGCGGTAACACCGAGCAACTTGTTCCACGACTTTACCGTATAGGCAGGGAGTATGTTCTTGTATTTTACTCCGTCAGAGGAAGACACTCTTTTCAACCTTTCTACATTATTGATCGATACCTCGCGATACACGTCAAACACTACGTCTACGCGCCTGCTTCCGGTGCTTGTTACCAACCCGAACACAATCTCAGCTACCACATAGAATGTAGCTCCAGGGGGGATCTTCAACTTCTGCAAGAATGCCATTCCATCGAAAATGCTAGTTGCGTTCTCTGCATGGGTATTTCTCGGTGACTGTGGTGCGTCGCTCTAGCTGTTGGGAGAGTTTGGCTTTGCTTGTCTTCCGTGGGAGTCCATAAGGATCGGCAAGTGACCACGGAAGAGGACCAAGAGGATAGGTAAACACAACCTTCATTTTAATTTGACGAAACTGTCCGAACAGTGCCATCCGAGCAAATACATCACGATCCATACGGAGAGGAAGTACTAGATCCTTGTGGCGAACACACTTACGTCTTCTGGTCCTTAAATGACTTCAGCTTGGCTTTCTTCAATGGATCAAAGTAATCTAAGGTGGGTTTGGATGAGCAACGGTTCACTACAAAGTCATTCGCTGCCTGTTTTCCCTTGCTATTGGCCAGCAGTAAGTCATTACTTACTTCTGCTGTTGCTTCAATACCCGTGGACAAGCTCGTGAACGCGGCGTCTTCCTTCCATGGATTGGTGAAGACATCCTCGAGCAGATCCACCAGCTTTTCTACAGTTTTGATGTCGACTTTAATACGTGCTGGAGCCAACTCCTTATGAATGTATGTCTGGGATGAAGTAATTGACAAATGCTCACGAAGAAGCTTCCTGTACACACCACGCCTGGTTTTATTAAGTACCCATCTTTGAGTCGCGGCAAAATTAGCACTAAAACCGATATAGCCTCCTGCTGTCTTGCAATCGCGATTAATGGTGTTCTCAATGGTCTTGTCAGCTTCGTTTCGTCCGAAAGGATTACGGCTCCCCATCTGAACGGAAAACTGGCCTTTGGTGAAGGCTGTGTACACTTCTGGCATTGTGACAGACAGATGACGCATGTCGTTTAAGAAAGGGACAAGGTAGCGCGCATAGTTTTGGCGATCATACGCAAATGCCCATGGAATCACCTCTTCAATGCAGGAAAGGTAAAACTCCCAGCTACCAGCTATAGATGAGGTTCAGCATGAGCTCGCACATCTCTAAGTACGAGAGCCAGAACTTCCCCAAGCTTGAGCCTTTCTCCTTTATTCCCCGTATATAGACATGGAACTGCTCTCCAAACTCGCGGCTGTTCAACACTCGCTCGAACTCTTCTTGGCACAGTTCTAGTTTCAGCTGTTCCAAGTTCAACGCCGGCAATGACTGGACGGAAGACTCAAACTCTTTCAAGAGCAATCTCACGAGGGCCTCATAAACACATTTATGAAGACGCACAGCTCGATTGCACTGTTTTCCACTTAGAGCCTTATCCACTGAGCCCTCGGCCACGAGATCACTCTGGACAGCTAGTTCTCTAAGCCCTGCTTCGCCGAACTCCAAAGAGCATTAACAACAAATGAAAACCTCCCATCATTATAACTAGACCAACGAATAACTCTTTGTGTTTCCAGTAAACCTCCATGGCCTTTGCATAAAAAGCCTGATCAAAAACACAAACAACAGCATTCAACTGCAGCCGGTCTTTTATCTCACAACCTCGGGACAGCATCTCGTACGCGGTTTTCAGGTCAGTGGCAGGGTAGTCTATGGTGTCCAAATAATTAATTGTGCTCTCCACAACCACAACACGATCGCGAACTTCAATGTTAAAGCCAGTCCACCCTGGTACTAGTAATAATGGGTGTGTTTCGAGCTTTCTGACTTCGAACCACACGAGGTAGCGCAATGCCAGTTCCCTTGCTTTGCCACTATAAGAAGAACTTACTCCGAGGTTTTGAACTTGCGACAGTTCTCCTGAACCCTCCCGTTTTCCGCCGTAGTACTCGGGAATTTCTCTTCTCACTATATTCGCTGGTAGGGATCTCCTGCATTTCTTCGCTACTGGCGGAGCATACACTCTAAAAAATAAGGTGTGTAAATTAACACACCTTTTCTGTCCAAAAAACTACACACCTTAAGATGGGTTAAACAACACACCTTAAGGTGTGTTTCTGACTTGTCCAAAAAACAACACACCTTAAGGTGTGTTCTATGAAAAGGTGTGTTAACTAACACACCTTGGTGTGTTATCTAACACACCTAGGTGTGTTATCTAACACACCTTGGTGTGTTAGCTAACACACCATAAGGTGTGTTATCTCACACACCTTGAGGTGTGTTATCGGTAACACACCTTAAGGTGTGTTATTGGTAACACACCTTAGGTTGTGTTATCTAACACGCCTTAAGGTGTGTTATCTAACAAAGCTTTGATAACACACCTTAAGGTGTGTTATCTAAACACACCTTAAGTTGTGTTAGATACCACAGCTAAACATTAACGAATCATTTAAACAGTGGTGGATCCAGCAAGGGGTGCTGGCCGAGCAGCCAAGCACCGAACCCAGCACTGCCCAGCAGCGTGCACCTAGTAGTTTCTTGGTTGCAATAATACAATTTACAGATATTGAATAAATAGTATAAATATCTTTCAATCTTTGTGCCTGATTAAATTTAAAATATATTTGTCCAATTGTCCCAATATTGTTATGACAGCAAACATGCGTTATTTGTTGCCAAACTCGCTTGAAATGATGTAATCATTGTAATCATGTAATGATCAGTTGATCACATGTTTTGATGTTAAACCATTTAACCATGCACATAGCAAAACTCATGCTTTTTACATTTGAATATTTGATTGCTTTTTTAATTTCTATTTTCATTATCGAATACTTATAATGTTAGACGTTTATAGCAAAATTAAGAATTTGCTTTATTCAATAGGCAATTCCCGCTATAGCAATGCATCATGGGAGTTGTGGGATACTTTCACTTTCAGACGAAATGGCCGCCACGAAGCGAGCATTTTGCTTGAAAGAATTACTGGCTTTTTTAATAATATTTTCTTCCACCAAAGAGAATTTTACAGTTCTCATTAGGATTGTGAGGGTATGAACCACATTCTGCGCCAAAGGCAGTGAAATCGCAGCTGAAATAAGCGAGAAAATGACTTCAGAGTGATTCATGGAGTGACTATTCTTCGAATAAAAACGTTCTTGAAGAAGGGCCTTTCTGGACATTAGCGCGTGAGTAAGCGCATGGATTGCTGCACAGTAAATCATTCGGCTTCAGTGACATGTATGAATGGTTGATCTGTCAGGATCGCGTAGTTGTTGTGCTGGCAAGTATTTCTTAATACTTTTTTTTGCTTGTTGAAATTGACAAGGTCTGGCGTTGTGCTCGATCAGTTGTTCGATAATTATCTCCTCGCGAGACAATGTTTTTTAAATTGTTTTGGCGCGAAATAAACCTGTTTCAGGTATTTTACAAAAGCTCCAAGTGCAAAGCACTTTCGCCTGGTTTCTTGTCGTTGTTTTCCTTTTCTATTTCCATTGTTGTCGTTGGTTCGTACCTCTCAAAATAACAAGTAGGTTCGAGAATTAGTTTAGGTTGTAAATATAATTTCAGGACTATAAATTCACTAAATATTTTGAAAAACTATAGAGTTTTTTACCAATAAACCTTTTAAAATATTTAATGTAAATATAGGAAATAAATCTCTCAATGTAAATATAGGAATATAATATACTTATAATAATAAACTAGTCCATGTAGTTAAACCATAGGTAGTGTAGTTAAATCGTAAGAATAATTCTAAATTTGTAGTTTAAATAATTTGTAGTTTATATAATAAAGTTATATCATAAAATATACAGTATATATATTTTATGATGGAGGATGAACCTTGTACTTCAGTGGAGAGTAAAAGAGAGATACAATTGCTAGTTCCAGGAGGTGAAATGTGGACAAAGAACTTAACAGATATCCCTGGCTTTTCATATCAAAAATTGGAAGAACACTTAATTTTTGAATCTGAAAAAACAGCAGATCACAAGCCTGCAGAGGCCTTAAAACACAAGAAAGGTGGATATCGCCTTTTTAAGGCTGGGTTTACAACACAAATCAAGGTCAAACCAAATGTAAAGAAAGGTCCTGAAGCAGTCCATTTCCTTGTTCGTTGTAAAGTAAGTGCCCAAAATGCGAAAAAAGAGTATCTGGTTTATGTTCACTTGGACCAAATCTCTGGGGATATTGTGTTTGCATAATGTTTACTGCCATGCTGGAGCTCGTTGCAAGCATGTAGCAGTCCTTTTGTTTCAACTTTTGGACTTTATAGAGTTAGGACTGACTGAGATACCCGATGACAAAACGTGTACTCAGGAACTTCAACAGTGGCATGTTCCCAAAAATGCTGTATCACAGGAAGTCATTCTTTTTGAGGATCTTATTTTCCCCCAAGATAGCTATGAAAAGGACAAAAATGGCCGTAAACGTCCTATTGTAGAAGGCAAGAGGGCAATGTATAGTTTAACATCAGAGAAGATCAGCAAAAGTGACTTGGAACGACTTAAAGTTGGCTTGGAATTGCTCCTTAATTGGACTTCTCACAGACAATGACTGCATTCCATGTGAATTTGATGTCAACAAATTACCATCCAGGCAGAGAGTGCTTAATGCAGAAGCAGCAGGAAGTAAACTAGAAGCAACAGCTATAAGACAGCATATCCTAGCAAAATTAAATGAACAAATTGATTTTTCTGCAGTTCCCGTACAACAAAAATGCACAGAGTTTGTCAAAGACAGACAGATTACTAGTCGACAACAAGACATGTTTAGAAATAGAGAAAAACACACGTGCACAGAGTGATTGTGCAGAATGGTATGCCCAAAGAAGATGTCGGTTGACATCATCAATATTTGGCTCAGTGATGAAGAGACGACAAACCATCTACCCTAAGAGCATAATAAACAAAGTCATTAAGACATCTCACACAGCAAGAAATGCAAGTTGTCAATGGGGAACTGAAAATGAACATGCAGGGCAAAGATAATCATACAGAGCTTTGAATGTACTGTAATTTGAAAATCCAGTGTATAATTCAAAATCAGCATCACTGCTTTTAAAGCGTTGAACAGAAAATGTTTGTTGGTCAAGCTTTTCCCTGAGAGTTAAAATATCAACTTCTTGTTGTTGCTTTTGTTGTTTCAGCAACTCAACCAAATCCTCGAGTTTGTGGAGCTTATCTTGCATGTGTTCAGAGTGTTCCACTTGTGCTTGGAAATCATCCAGCACAGGGGTAGGCTTGATAAGTTTGGGTACAAGAGTTGGTATGTTTGCCAAGATAAGTCTTCTTCCCACCCTCAAAGTGTTTTGAACAAACTCTGTGGTGCTCATTTGGTGTGAAGTCAGTTCTGCTCACCCAATGTAACCAAGTCTTTCTTAGCTTGGGGTCTTTTGGAAATTTGTAAAATGAGAGCTCTGGATTTTTTCTAGAGTTGCTAACACAATTAGGGACACAGCAACATGTTCCACCACATTTTCCTTTCTTTTTCAAGCTCTTATTTCTTGTAGTTTCTGTAACTAGCAATTGTTCCTTTTCCTCCACTGAAGTACAAGGTTCATCCTCCATCATAAAATATATATACTGTATATTTTATGATAAAACTTTATTATATAAACTACAAATTATTTAAACTACAAATTTAGAATTATTCTTACGATTTAACTACATATATCTATGGTTTAACTACATGGACTAGTTTATTATTATAAGTATATTATATTCCTATATTTACATTGAGAGATTTATTTCCTATATTTACATTAAATATTTTAAAAGGTTTATTGGTAAAAAACTCTATAGTTTTTCAAAATATTTAGTGAATTTATAGTCCTGAAATTATATTTACAACCTAAACTAATTCTCGAACCTACTTGTTATTTTGAGAGGTACGAACCAACGACAACAATGGAAATAGAAAAGGAAAACAACGACAAGAAACCAGGCGAAAGTGCTTTGCACTTGGAGCTTTTGTAAAATACCTGAAACAGGTTTATTTCGCGCCAAAACAATTTAAAAAACATTGTCTCGCGAGGAGATAATTATCGAACAACTGATCGAGCACAACGCCAGACCTTGTCAATTTCAACAAGCAAAAAAAAGTATTAAGAAATACTTGCCAGCACAACAACTACGCGATCCTGACAGATCAACCATTCATACATGTCACTGAAGCCGAATGATTTACTGTGCAGCAATCCATGCGCTTACTCACGCGCTAATGTCCAGAAAGGCCCTTCTTCAAGAACGTTTTTATTCGAAGAATAGTCACTCCATGAATCACTCTGAAGTCATTTTCTCGCTTATTTCAGCTGCGATTTCACTGCCTTTGGCGCAGAATGTGGTTCATACCCTCACAATCCTAATGAGAACTGTAAAATTCTCTTTGGTGGAAGAAAATATTATTAAAAAAGCCAGTAATTCTTTCAAGCAAAATGCTCGCTTCGTGGCGGCCATTTCGTCTGAAAGTGAAAGTATCCCACAACTCCCATGATGCATTGCTATAGCGGGAATTGCCTATTATAGTATCAAACTAAATTAATTATTAATATTGAGTATTTTGAACTAGTGCTGCCTTGAATTCCAAATCTTAAGCTGATAACAAGTTTTGAATACCGCAAACATTTAATTTTTTGCACCCCCCTTGACCAAGGCCAACAGGGGTGTACACCCCTGTCCACCCCCCCCCCCCATATAAATCCACCACTGCATTTAAAGAGAAATACTCATGCAATAAACAAGTAGTTTGGACATACTGTACTGTAACTGGTATATTTCTAATAAAACGCAATTGGTTTTACATTACACAAGTAATTAGCAAATATTAATGTATAAATATCAAATAGTTTTAAGGATCAGTCTAATGTCACAAATTAACCTTAAAGCGAGGTATTAAAGTGGCCCAAAACTGATACCATAACCACGCAAACTAACCACGGACCACATCCACTTTATAGTAGATTACACCAAGTCCTCAATATATGTTGTATATTAGTATTATCAGTATATTAGGGTTATTTTTGGGGTTTCCTGTACTTAAACAGGTTTGCAAAACAAAACAACAAATTGCCTAACAAGGTGGATAATAATAACCAACCCAAAACAACAAAGATCCTAACCTGCCACCTTACGAGTTTTCTATTTAGGTTACGGTTTCTACTGCCGGTTAGAAAACTCGCGTTAGGCGGTGGGTTAGGATCTTTGTTGTTTTGGGGTCGGTTATTATTATCCACCTCGTTAGGCAAATTGTTGTTTCGTTTCGCAAACCCATATTTAAGTACAAGAAACCTCAAAAAAAATAACACTAATACTGATTAATACATGTACTAATACACTAACTGTAATTACTATAACATTATAAATCACTACAACACATATTAAGGACTTGGTGTAATCTACTATAAAGTGGATGTGGTCCGTGGTTAGTTTGCGTGGTTATGGTATCAGTTTTGGGCAACTTTAATACCTCTAATACCTCTTTACCCCTTGTGAAATACATTTACATGTAGGACCATTTTAGTTACATTTTTCATGTTTTCACTGTTTGTTTTTGGTCTACTAAACAGGAACAAGTTAGATTATCATTCACTTCGTTTCTATATCCTGAATTTTGATTGGTTAGTTTACCTGCAAATAACTCAGATGACTGAAATGCTCAGAAAAATTATTTGCAGCAAAAGGCAAATTTTACAATTGCGCATGCTCAGAAAATTATTTGCAGTAAGTTATTTGCAGGTAAACTAACCAATCAAAATTCAGGATAGAAACGAAGTGAATGATAATCTAAAAGGTTGGTGTAATTCCAAACTACTGTATATACTATATACTGTATATATATATATATATTATATATATATACTGTATATATATACTGTATATCACATCAATAATATCAGTTTACCCTATTTGCACAGTTTGCAATTGTTTATTCCATCTTACTTCTGAGTTCTGCCATGAAGGTGCAAATAGAGCATTCCAGTAGAATGTGTTGAGGAAATGGTAGGATCCCTATCATGCATAATAAACATAAATCAGATCCACCAATGCTTTGTTTGAACATTCCATGAATGTCGGATCCTCCCCAGTAATAAAGACTTGTCGAATGTCCTCCAATGATCCAATACATGTAATTTTAAACTGTACCAGCTTGTCTTTAAAAATGTTCTCTACATTTGTAGATGACTGTAAAGAGAAATTATATATATTATATTCATACAGGTTATATTTACTCTCAACTGTATTTCTCAAACGCATTAATAATTCATGAGCTAATTATCCAATAATAAAGACCCATCTAGCCATGGGATTGCATTTGGATAACTAAGTCAAACACCGTGTCTCAGAACAGTAAAATATCCTAATTACGTATGCCGATCAAATGTATTGTAGTGTTCAACTAACATAACCCTCCCATGAGAGAATATCATCCAATCATATCAAATATAACCTATACTTGTGTTAATTTGGGAAGCTATTTAAACAACTCCAGCTCGTGTCGCACCGGGATATCCAAACACTCGAAAACAATTAACAAAAACACTCGCACTACACGCTCGTGTTTTCATACATTGTTTTCTCGTGTTTGGATATCCCGGTGAAACACTCGCTGTCGTTGTTCAAATATTACGTGAATGATTGTCACTATTTGTGATATGATTGTCACCATTAAATAGTGGTGTTGGTCATGTGGCTTTCACTTTGGTATGGCCAGGTTCACTTGGCAGTTGCCCATCCTGCCTGATGCTACTGGTTATATCTATAAACAAGCCTGCAATTCACCACCCCCTGTAATTCATACAGTAAGATGAAATGTTGTTTACCGTTCCTTAATATATTTTCTAGTTTCCAGAGTTATAAAGATTTAAAGATGTCAAAATCAAGGGAAAATACAGAACAAACAAATTGCTGATTCAGCACAACTTTATGACGTCATATTGTTTGAATGTTAGTTTGGTGAATGTTTAAATTAACTATAGCTCAGTTACTATATGCCAGAATTAAATGAACCTTTACACACAGATAGTGAAAGATGAAACACAGTTGATAATGTCACTGATTTTGTTGTCAAGGTAACACTGTTGTACCCAGGCCCTTGCACGGATTTTATAAAACACACTGTATTTATCACTGGGTGTATAATTTTCAAATTATTATAGTATAAATTTATTTTAGGCATGCATAGGTATGACAAGCACATGTCTGATATTATTTTATTCTTATCAAGACAGAGTATGAAGGTGTTTTATAAAATCTGTGCAAGGGGCCTGGGTACAACAGTGTTACCTTGACAACAAAATTAGTGACATTATCAACTGTGTTTCATCTTTCACTATCTGTGTGCAAAGGTTCATTTGATTCTGACATATTAGTTCATTTAGACATTCACCAAACTAACATTCAAACAATATGATGTCATACTCATAAATTTGTGCTGAATCAGCAATTTGTTTGTGCCATATTTTCCCTTGATTTTGACATCTTTAAATCTTTATAACTCTGGAACTAGAAAATATATCACTGAATGGTAAACAGCATTTTGGTAAAAACATTTAGTTGAAACTCTAATTTTATCTTGATTAGATTTCAGTGACATTGTATTTTATCTATAGTAAGAACGCTGTCAAACATAGTTATTGACATTTCTGACTATTCATTATGTTGTAATTATTCTAATTAGTTATTTTATACGTCCTCATTCTATTTATCATATTATAACCTTTATATATTGTACTTAAGGCCAAATAAAAAAAAATTGTGTAGTTCCGGTTACCCGACCGACCCTAGCTCAGCTCGCCCGTCCCTGTAAATTTTGTGACATATTTTTGCACCAAATGACTATTAGCCATAAAAAGGGTAGGTTTTATAGTTTTTACACAGACTTTAATGATAAAATAAGTTTTACCCTGTTAAAAAGCGTAAATAAGATCACTACGTGACCTGCCACCGTCGCTGGCTTTGTAACAATCGCCATTTTGCTAAATTAGTTCCCAGGCCGTCATTCTTGCACAACAATATAATGGAACAAGATGATGGCCTGTGTGGCAATAGAACAAAAACTTTTCTCAAAAATAATAAAATCCCGACCTACCTACCCTAATTTTTTAAAGATGTAACCGGAACCACATAATTTTAATTTACTTTTAATTTATTTATTTTTAATTCATAATTTACTTGGCCTAATTTCCTAGAATAAGTAATTATGTTATATACCGTAGAATCTTGAAAGTAACCGCCCACCGAAAGTAGCGGCCCCCTCGAAAGTAGCCACTTTTTTAAACAATTACTACGAACACCCGAAAGTAGCTGTCCGATCTTAAAGTAATGCCCCCCCCCCCAAAAGTAGCCATAACTATTGTATAAATAAGTTGTAAATGTATTTTATTATATCATAATAAAAGAAGTTAACGTTTAACGGTGTCAGCGGTTTCTCTCATGCGGGTCCCGGGACTCCGGGTCCTTCGTTACCGTATATAAACACTGGCTCAAATGGCATTCGGCTTACTCACCGATCGTTCGCTACGTCGCTTATGCCTCGGATATCACGTAATAGTCTTTCTTCTTTATCTCCTCTGGAGATTATGCCGATTTCAAACGAATGACCGCTCCTTTCAACGGTGACTTCGCCTGTTTCAAACTTCGTCCTCGACCTTGACGAGTTCTTGGTTGGCGGACATTGCCGATGCAATCTATTCGGTTACCAAAGACTTCTGTCACGTCGTTGCCAGCCTGTTTCGGCTGTGATTCCTTCGTTGGGGCGCCTCGTTGCTTGGCCAGCCGACGGTACCGAGTCGACCGTCGCCTACGTTTTTTGCTTTCGCTCGATAGCCCAGCTCGCTTTATTTTTAGCCATCCGTCGACATCGCATTTTCCCCTTCGCCTCTACGGCCGGTTCTTCGTCAAATACAAGTTCCTGTCCTCGGCATTGGGCAGTCGACATCGTCAGGTACGAACTTAAATTTCGTTCCACCACAGTTAATAGTTTACCTTCGCTCAGCCTCGAATCTCGTCGTCGATTCTCTCGGTTCGTTGTTGGGGTTTTTTTTTCCCCGTACCCCAATTTCCCGCGTTTGTGAGGCCTGGTTTTTTTTTTTCTTCCCACCTCGTTCGGCTATCCTAAACGCGGATTTCGTCGGATTTGCCCAACCTTTTGGACGATCCGTTCGCCTTGTATGAGCCGTCGTTCTCGCTGTGGGAGAAGCGCGTAGTTTTACCCCCTCGTCGCAAAATTATCCGATATCAATTTCGGGGATTGAGGCGTTCACCATTTTCTCGCCGCGTCTTTACTTCGCGATATACTGTTGGTTGACATACGATCGCACCTTTTCGAAGGGACGCCGCTGCACGACGGTTGTTAACAGATCGGTCCAGGATGAACTCCGTTTAACCGATTTGTTCACTTTATTTATTTTTTCATACTTTGTCATCCGGGAATCCCGGCATTGGGTCTGGTTCCTCATACCGGAACGCCGGTCGATGTTCCGAGGTTCCCAGCTGCACCGGTATTCACCGTCGTTCGGTTTACCTTAGCGCCATCGTGGTGTCCCCCCCGGTTGTGTGGCCGCCCGGGGAGGGTTTGTTCGTCTCGTTCCCTCGCTCTGTCGCATAATAATTCGCGGTCAGTCGCGTGCGGTTAGCTATCCGTTTTTCAGTTTGCATCGTTTCGCACCGCTGTCAGGGGGGTGGTCGTCTCCTTCTGTCGCATAGTAATAATTCGCGTGCGGTTAGCCCTCCGTTTTTCAGTTTGCATCGTTTCGCTCCGCTGTCAGGGGGGTGGTCGTCTCCTTCTGTCGCATAGTAATAATTCGCGGTCAGTCGCGTGCGGTTAGCCCTCCGTTTTTCAGTTTGCATTGTTTCACACCGCTATCAGGGGGGTGTTCGTCTCCTTCTGTCGCATAGTAATAATTCGCGGTCAGTCGCGTGCGGTTAGCCCTCCGTTTTTCAGTTTGCATCGTTTTCGCACCGCTGTCAGGGGGGTGGTCGTCTCCTTCTGTCGCATAGTAATAATTCTCGTGCGGTTAGCCCTCCGTTTTTTCAGTTTGCATCGTTTCGCTCCGCTGTCAGGGGGGTGTTCGTCCCCTTCTGTCGCATAGTAATAATTCGCGGTCAGTCGCGTGCGGTTAGCCCTCCGTTTTCAGTTTGCATTGTTTCGCACCGCTATCAGGGGGGTGTTCGTCTCCTTCTGTCGCATAGTAATAATTCGCGGTCAGTCGCGTGCGGTTAGCCCTTCGTTTTTTCAGTTTGCATCGTTTCGCACCGCTGTCTGGGGGGTGTTCGTCTCCTTCTGTCGCATAGTAATAATTCGCGTGCGGTTAGCCCTCCGTTTTTCAGTTTGCATCGTTTCGCACCGCTGTCAGGGGGGTGTTCGTCCCCTTCTGTCGCATACTAATAATTCGCAGTCAGTCGCGTGCGGTTAGCCCTCCGTTTTTTTCAGTTTGCATTGTTTCGCACCGCTGTCAGGGGGGTGTTCGTCTCCGTCTGTCGCATAGTAATAATTCGCGGTCAGTCGCGTGCGGTTAGCCCTCCGTTTTTTGTTTTTTTTTTGTTTTTTTTTTTTGTTTTTTTTCAGTTTGCATCGTTTCGCACCGCTGTCAGGGGGGTGTTCGTTAATAATTCGCGGTCAGTCGCGTGCGGTCAGCCCTCCGTTTTTTCAGTTCGCATCGTTTCGCAACCGCTGTAAGGGGGTGTTCATCTCCCTCGCTGCCTCTACTCGGTACGTCGGGGAGGCTCGTTACGTCGCTTAATAATTAATAATTCGCGTGCGGTTTGCGGGTTCGCACCGCCTCGTCTCGCACCGCCTCGTCTCGCACCGCTGTCAGGTGGGTGTTCGTTTCCTTCTGTCGCATAGTAATAATTCGCGGTCATTCGCGTGTGGTTAGCGCTTCCGTATCGGTTCGCACCGCCTCGTTTCGCAACCGCTGTTAGGGGGGGTTGTCTCCTTCGCTTCTTCTACCCCTTACGTCGGGAGACTCGTTACGTCGCATAATAATAATAATAATTCGCAGTCATTCCGCGTGCGGTTAGCGATCGGTTCGCACCGCTGTTCGGGGGGGGGGGGGTATTGTCCGTCTCCTACGCTGCCTCTACCCCTTACGTCAAGGAGGTTCGTTACGTCGCTTAATAATCATAATTCGCAGTCTTTCGCGTGCGGTTAGCAATGGGTTCGCACCGCTGTTCGGCGGGGGGGGGTATTGTCCGTCTCCTTCGCTACGTCGCTTAATAACAACAATTCGCAGTCTTTCGCGTGCGGTTTGCGATCGGTTCGCACCGCTGTTCGGGGGGGGGGGGGGGGGGGGGGGGGGGGGGGGGGGGTTACTCTTCTCCGTCGCTGCCTCTACTCCTTACGTCGGGGCGGCTTGTTACGTCGCTTAATAATAAGTCGCAGTCTTTCGCGTGTGGTTAGCGATCAGTTCGCACCGCTGTTCGGGGGGGGGGGGGTATTGTCCGTCTCATTCGCTTCATCTCCCCCTTCCGTCGGGGAGGTTCGTTACGTCGCTTAATAATAATAATTCGCAGTCATTCGCGTGCGGTTAGCGATCGGTTCGCACCGCTGTTCGGGCGGGGGGTATTGTTCTTCTCCTTCGCTGCCTCTACTCCTACGTCGTGGAGGCTGGTTACGTCGCTTAGCGTTCGGTTCGCACCGCTGTTCGGGCGGGGGGTATTGTTCTTCTCCTTCGCTGCCTCTTCTCCTTACGTCGGGGAGGCTCGTTACGTCGCTTACCACTAATTCGCTGTTATTCGCGTGCGGTTAGCGTTCGGTTCGCACCGCTGTTCGGGCAGGGGGGGTATTGTTCTTCTCCTTCGCTACGTCGCTTAACAATAATTCGCAGTCATACGCGTGCGGTTAGCGATCGGTTCGCACCGCTGTTCGGAGGGTATTGTTCGTCTCCTTCGCTGCCTCTACTCCTTACGTCGGGGAGGCTCGTTACGGCGCTTAGTTATAATAATTCGCGGTCATTCGCGTGCGGTTTTGGCGCTCCGTATCGGTTCGCATCGCCTCGTTTCGCACCGCTGTCAGGGCGTGTTCGTCTTCTTCGCTGCCGCTACTCCTTCCGTCGGGGAGGCTCGTTCCATCGCGTAGTAATAATCGGTCATTCGCGTATTATTAGCGCTCCGCATCGTTTCGCATCGCCTAAGGGGGAGGGGGGGGGGGAGTTTTCGCTACCCATGCATCTGACGTCGGGGAGGCTCGTTCCATCACGCAATAATTATCTGCTCATTCGCGTGCGTTTAGTGTTTGGCATCGGTTTGCACCTTCAATAGGGGTGTTCGCGTCTTTTGCTGCCACCGCTCCCCCGTTCATCCCAGTTTTTTCGCGCACGGTCAGCGAGTCGCAACGTATCGCACCACTTACGGGGGGAGGCTGTTCTCGCTCGTCGATAGTCCTGTCATCTCCTACTTCCGCCCCTTTCCGTTGTAGGCCTACCGTTGGTCCTTCCGCTCGTAGCTCGGGTCACTCCCCTAAACTTTCGGGAATTTCAGAGGGAGTTAGAGCGTCACCCGGACCGCGCCCGCGTGATTTTTTTTTTTGTCGTGGAGGGGATTCTAGATGGTCTTTGATTCGCATGCGGTGTGCCTTGTCTCGGCGAGGCGCAACTTGAAATCGGCAATGCAAAATCCCGATGTTATCGATGCATATTTGGCCAATGAAGTTTCAAAACCGTGTTTTTGGTCCCGTCGCTGTTCCGCCGGTAGCTGCTCTTCAATGTAGCCCGTTTGGTGTTATCCCCGAGAAGAACCAGCCTGGGAAATGGCGCCCTCCTGGCCAAGTTCGATGGGCATCAAGGAACGTTCTCATTCATTCGTCGGAACGTTACCTCTTAGGTCTGCGATGGCGCAACCAATACTACGTTGATCTGAATCTCCCATTTGGGCTGCGGTCCGCCCCCTTTCTTTTTTTTCGATTCCGTTGTCGCCTTGCTCGAATGGATCTTGCGCTGCAACTACAATAAACAGAAAAGGTTTTCTATTCCACTACCATCGTTGTTTTGTGGGGGCCCGCCCCCCCCCCCCCCCCCCCCCCGCCTAACGATCGCGCCCGGTGATTCGAGTCAATGCGCGGTCAATGTCGCCAAAGCCCGGTCGGTGTTCGGACGTTTAGGCCTCCCTCTCCGGGTTCCACCACGCGCCTTGGGTATCGAGTTGGACTCGGTCCGTCAACTCGTGCGCCTTCCGTCGTGCAAATTTATGGCTTCCCTCGAGTTGTTGCAACGCTGGGCCACGAAGCGTTGTTGCACCCGCTCCGAACTGGAATCGTTAATCGCCTCCCCGGCCGCTCCTTTGTTTCGTCGGATGATCGAACTTCTCAGCGCTTTCCGTTCGCCCTCGCACCCCCTTCGTCTCAACGTTGCCTGTCGCCGGGAGTTGGCGTGGTGGTTAGAATTCTTTCCCGTCGTCGTTGCCGCCCACGTTTGTGGTTCGTTTTGGGCTCGCACCCGTGGTCCGTTCAATTCGTCCCGCCACTTGTCTTTGGGCGGATGTTGAAGTATCTCCTGGTTCCATTCCGCCCGCATTTCTTCTACGCCGTTCAGGTCACGACATCTGCCTAGTATTGGCTCTCCAACACTTTCTGGCTTACCGCGGTCTATCAGCTGATCTCCTCACTCGTGCTGGCATTACTGGAAAGTACTCCAGTCATAGTTTCCGCATTGGGGCAGCCGCGGAGGCAGGGGTACCGGCTCATTTAATTCAAGTCCTGGGTCGGTGGTCCAGCGCGGCTTATCGGGAATCCGTTAGCACGTCACCAGCAACGATTACGCGCATCGCTCCGCTTCTTTCAGGGGTTGGAGTCAGTCTTGGGAGGCGGTTCCCAACGGTAACCTTTCTCCAACCCCCCGTGGTTGTAGCCTTACATTGGAGGAGGTTCCGTTGGTTGGGGGGTTGTGTGCCCTGTCGGTAGAATTAGCATCGTGGCTCGGCGCTATCGACAGGATAGCTAACCTCGTCCACCCCTGGAGGCGAGATACCCTGGGGACGAGGTTGCGGGGTAGCTACTGACTCCATCCCCTCCGATCTGCAATACGGCAAAGTACCTAGATAATTCAATATGTGACGTTAGCGTGTGTCATTAACATAACGTGAGCATTGTTAACTATTCATACAAGGAAGGGGTAACGTATTTGGTATTTACGATTATTGAACACCGTGTGGGTAGTTAAATGTATTTTATTATATCATAATAAAAGAAGTTAACGTTTAACGGTGTCAGCGGTTTCTCTCATGCGGGTCCCGGGACTCCGGGTCCTTCGTTACCGTATATAAACACTGGCTCAAATGGCATTCGGCTTACTCACCGATCGTTCGCTACGTCCCGCCCTCTCCCACCCCTTCACATTGTTTCTTCTTCAAATATCGCAGTTTAGGTTCCTTCGCGCCAGCTAGATTCGCATCCGTCGATGCTTGGCATATTGTACGGTGAGCTCTTCAACTTGGGTAAGTACCGATCTACATGTACTTCTTCTTCATAGTTTTGTTTCTTTCCCCGTTTTAGACGGGTGACTTTGCAGATCGCGGGATGGAGGAGGTTCCGTTGGTTGGGGGGTTGTGTGCCCTGTCGGTCTAGAATTAGCATCGTGGCTCGGCGCTATCGACAGGATAGCTAACCTCGTCCACCCTGGAGGCGAGATACCCTGGGGGACGAGGTTGCGGGGTAGCTACTGACTCCCATCCCCTCCGATCTGCAATACGGCAAAGTACCTAGATAATTCAATATGTGACGTTAGCGTGTGTCATTAACATAACGTGAGCATTGTTATACTATTCATACAAGGAAGGGGTAACGTATTTGGTATTTACGATTATTGAACACCGTGTGGGTAGTTAACATCTGTTTAACAATGTATTTTGAATGGCATGGATTAAAACATGTATAAAAAATATATAAAATATTCAGGAATTTCAGACAGTAGTTATAAGTTTGTCTTTGTCCATCGTTCAGACGTCCTGTTCCATTTCCGTTCGGTATCTTGAACATTCAGTATCGAGTTACGGTAAATTATTAGCATTAGAAATTAAGGTAACAACTCTTATATAATTTAATCAAAATAAAACAAAACTTTGAAACGTTGTGCAAAATGTACAGTGGTGGTTAAAACTTGGCCGATGCTAAAAATAAACAACCCAAAAGTATACCGCCCCTCAGAAAGTAGCCGCCTTAGAGGTCACTAATTTCGAAAGTAGCTGCCCCGGTTACTTTCGAGATTCTACGGTATTATTACATCAATTTCTGGTACCGGTTAATTAGATATTAGTCTTCAATAGATAAAGAGCCTTCCATGAGGGATACTTATGCTATTGAATAAACCATTTTTATTAGTATTGTTATTATTATTAATTAGCATAAGAAAATCTAATAGGAAGATAAGTCAGGATCACTTTGAATTTTTATAAGAGATAAATTGTGGCTATTATGAATAAAAATTAAATTACATTTGTACCAGTATACAGTGGCGCTTAATAGTTTTTGTAACTCTTTCGTGCGTTGTAAAGTGCATGGAGTCTCAGTGTACATGCAGAGCGATTACACGCACAAGATTGTGTGCTGCGCTCAAAACTACACAGACTACACAAAGCTAATTGAGGCATAATACTCATTGTGATGTGTCTTCATTGAGGCATAAATAAATTCTTTCATTTTGATTTGCACAAATTCGATGTCAACATGAAAGAATTCACCATGCCTCTATAAGACACTATCAGAGTGGGTGTAAAAATGCTTGCGTGTACACGAAGATTACACGCAATTTAGTCCACGAAGGTGTTACAAAACTTTTAAGCATCACTAGTTTGAAGATAATGAATTTTATCTTCTTGTGACATTGTGGTGAAAATTAATATTTTACTCAATTGGCTATGCTAATTTGTAAAATACTGTTTTTACCACACAAAGATAAAACCATATACATAATTGCATCACCATTTAACATCATATATGTATGTAAAATTAAACTCTGACCTACCCAATACTTTGAAGGATTACTGTTCCATCAATTCTGGGAATTTTTTGCAAGTAAGCAAATGTGCCATTCTTTTTGTAGTCCCCTTGCTTAGGGTGGCCCATAGAAGAATGATCCAATATCCCACAATAAGGATGTTTTCTCACTGGTAAGACACTGATACACTGGAGAAAGTATAGGATGATACGTTACACGGAAGAAAGTATAGGATTGGTTGTGTGTGGAGTTGAATATAAAGGCTGGTTAAAGATATTTATGTCACTATTATACGCCAGTCAGTTGGATGGTGTTAATTCCATGAAGGTCTGTAACTCCTCAACAATCAAACTATCTAAAACATAAAAATCTCAAAATTAACAATAACTTATAAACAAAATACAGAAACTGCAAATGACCTGCTACAATGAGCACACATTTTTCTATTTAACAATTTACAATTATACAATCATGTGACTTATATACGCATTTCCATTGGTTCTTGCCCATGATCTACTGAAGGACAGATACATGGATGGCGTCAAATCATGTCAGCAGCTATGTTTTTCTTTTTTCGTGCCCCAAATCTTTGGGGTTGTTTTTGATTGTATAAAACAAATAGATTCCATTTTTTGTTGTCTGTTCAGTTATAGATACATAGAGGACGTCAGATCGTGGTAAGAACATCAGTGACCCACTCGACTCTGTAGCTCGTGGGCCACTTTTTTTGTTCTTACTACGTTCTGACGTCATCTGTGCATCTATAACTGAACAGACAATGGCAAAATCGAATCTATTTGTCAATTAGACAACGAGCTTGAGTTGTCTATGAGCAACCATGGTTTAAGTTTCTACTAAAAGCAGAGTTAACATTTTCAACAAATTACATGTATTTGAAACAAATTATTCAACAGCTTATCTGAACTCTTGTTAAACACCTTGAAAAGCAACTATTTGTGCTGCTCGTGCTCTATCACTCTTATATAGTAATATAGAGAGTGACCAGTAGCTCAACCAATAGAGCATTTGTGATAGTCCTCTAGTTTGTTTATACTAATATTTTATAACACTAAATGGTTTCTTTAGAAATTTGGTGTTCATATATTTTTTCATTGTGAAATTTGATTAATTTGCCGCTGAAACAGATAAATTATGGCTATAGGAACAGGGATAACTACTTTAATACTACATTAACAAACATTTGTGATTTGGCTATAAAATTATAAATTAAAATAAGCTATAGTCTATAGAACCAACAAAGTCAATATTACTTTGCACATTGCTTCAATTTCTGTTGCCAACATTTTAATTTATATATGATTTGAAAATAATAGTGTGAGCACTGCCATGCAATCTGCCAAAGGCAAAGGTTAACGTTTCACTCCGTCGTCAACACATGAACACAAATCACCAAAGCCCAAAGGTAAAAATGTAATCGAAGAGCATCTTCGCAGTATACAAACATTTAACTTACTTTTTTAATAAGCATGAATGGGAGTCTTCCTTGACAATTACATTTCGTTTCAAATAAAATATCAATTCGACGTCATACAACCTTTGACTCAAGTCGAGAAGGAAGACAGGAAGCCATCTTGGATTTCGACTTTAATTTTAAAGTTCTCCTTGAAGCGTGATATAACGCGGAACCCGCGAGTTATTATCACGCGAGTACACTAAATAATTATTAAATACTCTAAAGTATACTAATTATTAATTTGCGTCGCAGGATTTTAACTAGAAGCGCATCAATGACTGAGTTTACGTACCTGGCTTAGGTCTTCGACCTGATTTGCTTCCGTCAGGATAATGGCTTCGTCTTCGACCTGCTGTATTAGTTGTTTTCATTTTGAAGCGATATCCAGACTTTGGTAATTACACGGCCGAGAACTCACTGATATCTTTCGTTAAATGAACAAGCGAACCAATTAATTCATACGTGCTCATATTATAGAAATCCATAACGTGAAAATCGTATTGGAAGGTAAAAAGCGATAACTGCGTGTCTCGTGCAGTGATCACAACCAAACAAACAAATTCAGCGCGCAGCGTTCTCATTGGTTAAGAATTATGACGCCAAGGTACAACCCGCATCCACCCGCATTGCTTCTCCAGAACCTTAGAACCCAACCTCGTACCCAGGCTCTTCCTGTTCCATGCGCTATATTTATGAATTTTTGGTTAAAAATGTTGTTAAAGACACAAAAAGTTCATTCCATCCGCCAAACTGACGTCTCAGCGCCTTCGATTCCTGGCAGTCGAAAGTTCTCGACGTCATTTTAGCTCATGTTTGAGAGTGTTAACAAAGTTCCTCGATTTATCTACACGCGCGCCATATTGATTGAGTTCACAAGGGAGACTTGATCGCGAAATGGCGCGCACGTGTAAATAAATCACTTTTTCGGATGCCAGAGTTGCCTGCGGAGGAAGCTACGCAGTTACAAAAAACAACATTTTTTTATGAATGGAGCAGATACATATCATATTCCATGTCATTTCTTACACCTTCATGTTATTCGGAAGATATGTTTTAGTGAAAGGCGGTTAATCTAAATGTGTGTTAATCAAAAGGTTGTGTTACTGAAAACTTGTGTTAATCAAAAGGTGTGTTACTGGAAACGTGTTTTGCTGAAAAGGTGTGTTAATCAAAAGGTGTGTTTATCAAAAGGAGTGTTATTTGAAAGGTGTGTTATTTTGGAGGGTGTATTATTTAGAAAGGTGTGTTATCAAAAAGGTGTGTTATCAAAAAGGTGTGTTATGAGTAAGGTGTGTTGTCAAAAAGGTGTGTTATATTTGAAAAGGTGTGTTAATGTAAAAGGTGTGTTATTGCAAAAGGTTGTGTTTTCTTTCAAAGGTGTGTTAAATTACACACCTTTGGTTGCGAAAAGGTGTGTAATCTAAAGGTGTGTTAACTAAAGGTGCGTTAGTTAACACACCTAGGTGTGTTAATGAACACACCTAGGTGTGTTAATGAACACACCAAGGTGCGTTAATGAACACACCAAGGTGTGTTTTTTAAAATAATTGTCAAAAGGTGTGTTAAATTAACACACCTTGGTGTGTTTTCTAACACACCTTGGTGTGTTTTCTAACACACCCTTTTTTAGAGTGTAGTCTTCGTCATCTGACTCATCTCCGATTTCTCTCTCATTTCTCTCGGTGACGAGGATGGAGTTCACGCGTGGGATGTTCCAGACCCACTTAGTGTACACTCTAGGTTATCGATGTTATCCGCTACCATCAGAGCGACAGTGGACCTATACTCCTCCTGTGTTACACTCGCCGGAATGACGACTCGGTTTTCTTGTTGCTCGTTGATAACTTCTAACGCATACTCCGTGTCGATCTCTTCTACTAGGTCATAACATACGCCATGGCCGTACTTATTGATAAGCTTCACAATCTCTGTGTTATTACATAGGGCTTTTACAACAGAAGGAAATAGAACGCTTTTTGGAGTTTTGCATACAACTCCATTCGTAACAGAAAAAACAATATCTTGTGCAAAAGATTCCTTAAGCCTTATTGTTCTTTCCATGCTACAGTTCTCACTGTCTAGTGATTTCTTCAAGTCCACTCTTGTTTCAATTACTGGTAAGTCATCTGGGATTACTTCTGTTGTGACAGCTGTTGTTTCTGTATTCTCAGGGATTTGGTCAACTAACTGTTTGAACTGCTCAATAGCCCTTTTACTATTGTTATCTTTACTGTAGATCAAATCATTTCCTTTAGGTATTATAATTCGCCTGGGTCCACCACGCCTACCATGTGTGCCTATTGGTTTGAAAAGAATAGCCCCTGAGTCCGTAACCTGTGACCTGTTGACTATTTCCCTCGACGCGTCGTCGTGGCCGAGCTCTTTTTCATACAATTCACTTATTTTCTTAATTATTAGTTTGATTCTTTTAACGTCGTTTCTTGTTGGCTCTTTGTTGAACGCTTTTAGTTTACCCAGTCTTCTCTCAATTTCTCTCTCCTCTTCAAAAGCTATACTGAAACTTGTATCATTGACGTCGCCATATGACTCCAGCTCGACAAACTCTACTGTTGGGACTTCTGTGTTAGTCCCCCTTATTGTCACCGTTTTACCATCGTCAGTGTCAATAAACGACGTCTCTGCTTCTCGAAACCTTCTCTCCTGTTCGTTCTGCAATCTATTTGCTCTCTCAAACAATTTATCATACTCAACACGTTCGATGCGTGACATATTGCCGTCGACGTGCTTGTCGTCAATTAAATTTAAATCTTGAGTGAGTTTTTCGAGCTCGTCATTTATTTGATCATCAGTGTACCTACCAAGTCTGTCGAAGCTCTCCATCTCGAGGTCGTCGAAACCTTCCCCACCTTCAGCCATATTACATTAGCTCACATTTTGAATATCGCTCTCTGGTATCCATGAGTTATGTTTGCTTTCATAACCTAACCATTTGACCAACACCATCTTCTTTCCTCTGACTCTCTTTCTTTTCAGCACCTTCTCAACTCTGTACACGTCGTCGTCAAGTTTCTTGTTGACCAGCGACAATTCCTGTTCATAAAACTTCCCAATAATCTGTTCACCGGTGTGGTCCTCAATTTCGTACACGTTCGGATCACCACGAATAACTTTCACCACTTTAAACAGCTCTTCAGTGAAGTTAGCTTCATAGCCCTTTGTGAACACGCTCTTGTATTTACTAATTCTCACTGACTCGCCAACTTTAAACTTCGGCAATGGGTTGTCTGCAAATTGATGACCAAACAAAGTGGTCCACACCTCACCTTCGTTCGACTCATTGACATCCTTTGGCTTCATCATAATGCTTCGATTCACATTGCTATTGTAATTGTCCACAAATTGATCCAAAACGTCAATCCATTTGTACGTTCCACGAGCGTAAAAGTACTTCCACATAATACTCTTGAGACTTCTATTAAAACGTTCGACAACAGCAGCCTTCTTGTCACTCTTTGTTCTGAAATATTTAACGTCGTGTTCTTTCAACAAACTTTTCACCCCAACGTTGTAGAATTCAAGTCCATCATCAAATTGAGTTAACTTAGGCGTGGCTCCAAACCGATCTTTAAAATCATTCAACAACTTTCTAACAGCCTCAACCATGTTCTTAGTGTCTTTTCTATAAACCGCAATGCCAAAAGCATATCTACTCAATATTTCAATGCCTGTTAGTATCCAATAATAACCTCCATTCTGTTTTGAGTACTTACTCATGTCCACTAGGTCCATTTGAAGCTCTTCACCAAGGTAATCAGCAAAGGTCGCGCGGAACTTGTGTCTTCTCACAATAGGTTTGTACCTAGTGTAGGTGTCCTGCGCTGTCAACCACTCTTTCACTGTTTTTCTAGTTACTTTCAATCTGTCTCCCAATGCGCGTTGGTACAATTTCTCTACACTACTGAACCCTGTCTTAGGATTGTAGTAAATGTCTCGCAACCCTTGTTCTGTCTCCACACCAAGTTCCATATAATTCACACTACATACAGTTCCAATAGCACCGCGCCAATTTTAAGATCGTCGTTATTTGGTTTGACGCGAAACGTCATACTCGAGTAAACACCTTTTTTAATACTCACCTTGGACTCAATGTCCACATGACGTTGTACTGACCCCTTCAAAGACTGTTCGGTGGGTATTGGTAACGTTGTGATCACATTGCTACGCTTCCCATTAATACCTACGTTGCTTTCAGGGTTAACAATGTCACACGAAACTTCTATGTACTTCAGACCTCTATACATATCGACCTCGTTTGGGCTGACGTGCCATTGTAAGTCGTTCTGAATCACCTCATTTCTCGCGAAGCCAAGTGGAGGTTCGAGGGTGTCTAACATAGCTGAGCTACTAACCTTGATTCTACATTTACTCGTGGGCGTCAGTTTCTCTATCTCGAGATTCACCTTGTGTTTGTTTGACTCGTGTTTTAAAACTTTGACCAATGCGTCGAAGCTAAAGTACCCTTCACCCACTTTAATCTTTTTAAAAGAGCCAACCCTAGAGTCATCCAGCGTGAAGACCCGAATGCTGTCGTCATTTGTCGTGTTATGATAGTCCCAAAACACAGTGGCTGTCTTGACCATAATGTATGGGTTATCGTGCGTGACCATTATTGCGTTGTCAAAGGACACAACTTTTTCTGCGTCTTCAATGAATACCGTCAACTTTCGCATTGTGTATAACATACGGTACATTATATATGCAGAAAGCCCTTCACGACTACTATGGAAGTACTACGAGCGTGCGATGGCGAACACATCGAAGGCTACACACGACACAAAGGCAGACCTCATCAAAAGGTACCCCCACGCCACTTTAAGCAAATTCGAGTTCTATCCAAATATTTTGCAAGACGGTGAGATCCTTGGTGTTGACGTGTACTTCAAAAACAACGACATCCTCAGCACAGACATAACCAGCGCAACCTTCAAAAATGATAGGAACATGTGGAAGTGGCTACACAATAGTAAGTTCCCAATAATATGGCAAGGCGGTGGAACTATCCAACCACTACCAAAAGGCCATAAGAACCACTGGGGGCTTTGGGATGGTTATCCAACAGAAAACGTGTTGAATTATCCAGTGAATAACTTCAAAGTTTTTGTTAACCAAAATAGCTACTTCATGTCAAAGCTACCAACCTTACAAATCACCACGTCAAAGACCATGTCGAAATGGGACGACAACGAATCTTACTACCGTGTTGTGTTTGCGACGTATTGTGCGAGTTTCTGTTGTGGAGTCTCGCTGCAACATTTATCAGTGGCACAAGAAGTTCACCCTGTGGTCACAAGTGTGATGAGATTTCATGTGTACTTCACCGTTAGAAGACTTCTCAGAAGAATGGAAGGTGGCGAGACCATGAAATCAATAAGTAGAGAATTCAACGCTTCCGAATTGTATGGTAAGATTTCTAAGATTCCCAGAAAACATTACTACCAAAGTAAAGTCCTGAGCGATGGCACTTTAGGCGAATCCAGAGTCCACACACTCAACGACACCTATAACGATTATAAACGATACGTCGCGCGATTGTCAGACGGCTTTACCAACATTGGGTTGCAATATATAAACCAAAGCATAGAAGCCTTTGTGTACTCCACACTTGGTGCACAAGCTAGAACACGTGTGTCAGTCGTTGGTGGTTCTGCAGGAAGTCTAGAGACCCAACAAGAGTTCCGCAAGTTGTTCGCTGACAGTGTTGTCAACTACGACGTGTCGACATGGATTCTCAACATGAATAAATCGATTAGAGACACAAACGTTGTCCAAAATCTCGCAGTGTCGCCGTCTACGTGGTTAACGTAGTGATCACCAAGCAACGTGGTGATCCTCAAGGACAAAATCGCTGGGTACAACAACTTATTAAAGATTGCTACGGAGTCCATGAGATTTGGAGTGAACACTCGCTTGAATGCAACACCAACGACTGTGGTTAAAAAAGTCCATCAAGAAAATGTGACGCCTCACTTGGGAGTAGTTGCACCACTGAGAACAGCGACCAATCAAATAGCACGCACTACCACCACCACAAGTAAGTCAGACACGACAACGCTAGCGATAGTGTTAGGGTTCTCAGCAGTCTCTGGCTATCTAGTAAGTAAATACACCTTGAAGTAGTAATGAGTCTAAACTATGGGTATGAGTCTAGCGACCCTCACGACAAAATACTAAAGAGAACGAAAAGACATCTGGACGAAGATCCCAAATTAAGCGCGACTGGTGGAAGGATGTCTGGACCCATCGACATGCAAGGCTCAGCGATCAAAAACATAGCAAACCCAGTCGACGACCTTGACGTCATCAATAAAAAAGTGTTAGAGCAATTGTATTTACCGCTTTACTTCAAAGTGCGACACCACAACGTCGTGTTCAACTTCAACACCAACACACACGTCATGAAAAACGTAGACTTCCATAATAACACCACCAAAGTGAAAGCCATTGGTGACGCGACAAGTATGTTAGTACAAAACAACCCAACCTATGGTCCTATTATTGACACTAGCAGCCAAGGTCGCAGTTTTCTGTCCTCTGAGTTAACACCATTTCCACTTGAATCAGGTCTTCACTTTAACTGCCCCAGTATGCAATGGTGTGATCTCTCCATTTTTGTTGTAGTGCGACTACCCACGAGAACCGCTGGATCAAATTGGGAGACAATTATATCAAACGACGATGGTCAATGGGACAAGTTCATAGGGTACAAGACTGGTATGACTAATGGACTCGCGTATGGTGGTAGCATCCCAGCAATGGAGAACGTGTGCACTATTCCAAGTGGCGTTGACATAAGTAAAATGCATATGATATCAATACACTGGCAAATGAACAATTCACACGTCAGAGTCAACAACGTCAAGTCAACCGATTCAGACTTCACAGCGAACATGAAAAAGATAGGCACACCCTACGGAACAATTTTTGGAATACATCGACCAAGAATACCACTCGCACCTTATGCGTACCCATCGTTGATAGAATTCTACGGCGTGAAAATCGTGAGTGGTTACATGACAAACCGAGACATCATAATCGTGGGTGGAAAAACGATGAAGGAATATGGTATAAAGTAAATGGGAGCATGTATCTCAAAAGAACGTGAAGTGTATAAGATAAATAAGACGACTGATCACATGTTCAAAGCTGGTGGGTCATTTGGTCGTGGTGATATAACTCTTGAGCTCCACGCTGAAATTGGTCTGAGGTCAAGAAAGACTTATGGTGAACCTATTTTACTACCTCCGGAAGAGCCAGACCATATAATAACACCATCAATACCATAAGAGACGCACAGTGTAGACACACCTTATGTTATAATGGGTTGGTCTCAACTTCGAAGGTCTCAGCTTCGAAGATTCAGAAAGCTGGCTCGTAGTGTGAGAAACTTTTTCAGACGGCGACGTAGTGAACCGAAGAACAAATCGAGTGTTAAAACACATCGGATGCGTTGGTACACAACAAACCAAATCTATAGAGACCCTAACGACGAAGTGCGCCACACCACTGTATAGTTTTTTTTTGTGGAGGAGTATAGTAATGACCACACTTCAACTACTCGACTTTGACAGTCATCAAATCACAACGGTTATGAGCAACGGTGATGCGTGGTGCAAAGCGAAAGACGTCGCAAGCGCTATAGGTTACGCTCAACCAAAAGATGCAGTACGTGACCACGTTGAGTCTGACTGTAAAATAAAAGGTGGTGATTTGACACCTATGTTGAGGTCAAGCCCACAGGCTCTATTTATCAACGAACTTGGGGTCTACTCATTGGCGTTCTCAAGTAAAATGGAACGTGCGAAACAGCTTGGAAAGTGGATGCACTCAGAAGTCTTACCAAGCATTAGAAAGGGTGTAGCTGACGTCGGTCTCAAACACAACCAGTTCAAGATGATCACTGAGTTCGATCTTCACACGAAAGTCGTTGATTTTCTTAGGAAACACTATCCAGAAGCTATTTTGATAGCTGGGCTTGGTGAAAATCAAGACACTTCAAGTAAAAGAATAAACTCGTGGAAAAAAGGTTGCCAACGTGGAACGCCTGATTTGATTATTGCTAATGCAAACCGACAGCATAGCGGGCTTGTGATTGAGTTCAAGAACCCAGGTGGTACAGGTAAGACATCCAAAGAGCAAGACTCTCTGTTGCTTAGGTATAAATCTGCTGGATATCTAACGTTGTTGTGTGACTCATACGACGACGCTATTACCACAATAATAAAATACTTCAATGCTTCCCAGTGTGTTCGTAAATTTTAAAAGTAAAACGACGTACGCACTGTGTGACATTACTGGCTTCAATGCTTCTAATGTTCTCTCTATGACATTGGGCGCTTCATGTGTCCAATGTTTAAATTTAAAAAAAGTGAGACGTATTGAGAACGTCCTTAATTTTGTGTTGAAAGGTGATGGCGTCTGCACACCGCACGGTATTGCTCAGCACCACCAACAAACGATGGTGCTGGATTGTGTCTCCAACTGAATGGCGCTTCAACAGTTGTTCCGTAAGTGTCGCGACAAACGGCGCAATACGCTTTTAGAAAGGTGATGTCGTCTGCTACTGAGAACAACGTGTCGAGCTCACCAAGTCTTTTTAAGTGCTCCGTTGTTATGAGACCACAAATAATGACGTGAATGCCAGCTTTAACGTAGTCGCGAATGACTGGAAGTAAGTCAGGGTACCAATGACCCTCATCAATACCAATGGCATCGATGTCAGTCAATTCATCGCAACTTGGAAGGTTGGTGATTAGCTTTGCAGGTAAACAGTCTGACCCGACGACAATGGTCTGACGGTGCGTGGAGAACGCGTGGTTAGTTCGTCGGGTGTCACCTGCGTTGTTCATGTAAAGGACTTTGAGCCCTGATTTACTTAACGCGACTAACCTACGAAGAGTCTCTGTCGTTTTTCCTGCAAACATGGGACCAATCACGATTTCTAGTTTACCAACTTTCTCTGTCATGGTTACTGTGCCCTCAGAAATTTTTAATCAATTTACTGTGAGATCAGCTCTTCTCATGGTTACTCTAAGAAACGTTTTCACTGACGTGTTGGTAACCATTGTACAACGTTGAGTAGTTGACGTTGTTCTAAGTTCTCAAGATGAGACCTTGAGTTTTCGTGTCTCGCTCTACACAGTGGGTTGTTGCTGACCACGTCGCATGGATGACACGTGTAAATTGTACCACCGTCTGCGACTGTCACGTGTGGGTCTGTGGTCAAGTGATCGTCGATGTCGTCTGCGCTCATCACCACATGACACCGTTCACAGATATTAACGTCGTGGTCTTCAGCGAGTTTTAACCACGCTTTGAGCTTGAGTGGTCTTGGTCTCCATAGAAGGCTTACGAAGAATATTTCAAGATAGTCACCGAGTAGCGTAGCGGTGGACACACAAGGGTCACGTAAGTAGTCGTTGCCTGCTAACACAATGTGTTTGAACGGTAAGTAACTCTTCACAGGAATCTCACCAACTAACTCGTTAATCAGGGTGTTGGCTCTAGTCTCTTCAAGAAGGGTCCAAGCATTGTGAAGTCTCATGGTAGTGCTAAGTGAATAATAATTCGAATTGTCACTATTACCATCGCGCAGCTTGAAGACTGACGAATATCGTTTTAAGATGTCGGGTCCAGAGGCGTCTTGTGGGATAGACACAGATAGAACTTGCGATCTTCGCATCCGCCTTAGGATTTCGTCGACCTCCGCTTCGGTAGCGTTAGAGTGAATCGCGTAAGTCTCAGCTTCAAGTGCCATGATATACTATACTCTCTCAGAGAAAACATTGGGTGCGTTTAGTTTGGAGAACTGTGAGATACCTGTGAGGTCAACTGTGAGATACCTGTGAGTAAGATAACACGTGATAGTGTATTAGATGGCTGAAGACTCACAGACGGCTGTTGACACCAAGATCACAGCTGAGGTGAAGAGTGTTAAGATAAAGGACCCAAGGCGTGTTGCCGCTGGTAAAAAGTTGGCTGAGATATCGAAAGCTGCGAAAGAAAAGAAAATGCGTGAAATGATAGTCAACGAAGAGCAGAGTAGTGAGTGGGGCTATGGTTATATTGTTGGGACACTTGGTGTTATCATTGCTGCTGCTTCGCTAGGTACACAATTAGCAGTAAAAAAGAAACACCCGCGAGCACTGCAGCAGCACCCGCGTCAGAAAGTCATAGAACTTGTCGCCCAACATTAGACACACTTGATTCTTGAACAAAACACACGACAATGTATATATGGCTGCGATCGATCGAAAAGAACTCATGAACGAATTGTACGACGCGCTATACTTGTTACGACTGGTGCTGTGGTGGTGAGTATGATTTCGAAAAAGGCTTTGGGAGAACCATTGGGAACACCAGAGACTGTGAAAGGCACAGTGAAACTTGCTGCAGCCGTTGGTGCGGGAACGTTGTTAGTAAAATGGATGCAATCGAAAAAGTGGATACCGACAGATCCATTCAAATCAACGTAAGTTAATGGTGAGTGTTGTAGCCGGAGGGATTTTTAATGCAGTGGCTTTTGCAGGCGCTGGCTTTATATTTTCGAAGTTTAACCACACAGGCTATGAAGCTGAGATGAAGAGACACAACCATGCGTTGGAGCAACTAGCCAGCGCGAAAGAAATGTGTTTTGAAAACGAAGTCGCTAAAAAAGATAAGATTCAGCGTCTACGGCAACGGGTCTCAGACGCTAACGCTGACATCAATGACACAAACCACGCGTTGGAAGAACTTAGAAGCGTAATGACCATTCACTACAGCGGACGAGTATTCACTGAGAGCCCGAAGATTGCGGATTACTACCAACCGAGTGCGGAAATGAAGGAATATCAATTGTTGTTTGTTGGCGCGTTAGGTTTGGGTAGTGGAATAGTAGCGTGGTCACTCACTCGATGAAAAAAATGTTCACCTAGTATAAGTGATGGACAAACTTATGAAGCAGATGAGTTACGGTTACACAATTGATGAGGTTGCGAATGAAACACAAATTGAGTGTGGAGGTATCTTCAGGCTTTACTACTGCTCGGATTGCAATGTTGTGAAAAACACAACCGAGTGCGGTGGGTACGCATGTCCAAAGTGTGGTGACATCGAATGGGGTTACGTTCAGAGTTATAGTGACATGAGACTCACACGACCAAAAAGCGTTCACAAGCGGTCTTGGTGGATGGGAAGGAGACTACGGAACGTTGTGAAGTTCGAGCACCTCGAGTCAATAAAAGAAGACTTCTTGAAAGTTGTCAATGTGTTGTACTCATGCAATTTGATAAAGGGTAGAAACGTCAGCAGATATGGATACTACATTATTAGGTTGTGTCATAGAAGGCAAGTCGAGACACTTGAGAAGATGTCAGACCTCAAAGACGGAAAGGTGAAAGAGAAGTTTGACGACAATTTGTTTGGGGTGGTGTACCCAAAGCTGGGATGGTGTGAAAGTAGCGATCATTATTACAACGAGTGGGTTAAGAAAAAAAACAAGTGTAGTATAAGTATAAGCCAATGAGTCGGACTGTGAAAAACCCACTGACAAAAAGACGAGTCGAGGTTGGTGGGCGGGCGTACAAGAAACTTGTTAGAACTGGCGCGATTCGCTCTAGCTACACAAATGCAGCCGTTGTAAACCTACTAACAGATAGAGCAGCCAACGCTCACGGCTTTTTTAGAGACCAAGAGGAACGACCCACAGTCGAAGACCATAGTGACGCACCGTCGACGTATCTGTTGGATCGAGCACTGAGAGGATTCACAAGGTCTTATGGAATTGAAGTAATTGACGCCGGAGACATCAACCAACTAAACGCAACTAGAAGCGCCGTCACTAGCCTTTTGAGACGTGAGTTGGGTGAGACTAACGGAATGAAAGTGGTAGAGACAGTTAAGATCACTTTTGAGAAAGTCCTAGAGCGTGATAAGACCACATATAAAACTGCCTACTTTAACAGCAAAACGTTCGTCGTCATTAACGAGCACGATATTGAGGGTGTCGCCAATCGTGGATCGGAGCAGATTTTGACGCGGATAGCTGGGTGGTTATCTGAGGGGTCTGGATGGACTATCGACAAGGTGGATGCGCACTACGTCAATATCGCTATTTATAGACCTTTGAATGGGAGTAGTTACATTGCGTTGCCAAAGTTACTGCGCAATAGTAAGAAGGGTTTGATAAACGTGAATAACGGGGATGACAACGAGTGCTTTAGATGGTGTCACCTAGCACATAAGTTTCCTGTTGGAAAAAAACTCTGATAGAACGTCGAAGTACGCCTGAATTACGACGGAATTGACTTCCCAGTCGCACTCAAAGATTACAACAAGATCGAAAAGGCTAACGATATTAGTATTAACGTCTTTGGGTACGAAAATAAGCAGCCATTCCCTGTGTACGTTTCTAAGGAGGTGTACCCTGACCACATGGACTTGTTGTTGATAACTAATGGTGAGGGCAACAAGCACTATGTGTATATTCGTGATTTCAACAAATTCATGTATCGTCAGACAGAGCATAAGGCAAGAAAGCACTTTTGTAGGTATTGCCTGCAGTGTTTTAGTCGTGCGGACGTGCTTGAACGTCATATGGAAGTATGTTTGGTCATCAATGGGAAGCAAGCTATTAAAATGCCGCAAAAAGGTACAAAAGTGAAATACGAGAATTACAGTAGACAATTAAATGTGCCATTTGTGGTGTACGCAGACTTCGAGGCTATCACACAGAAGGTGTGCACAGCGACACCACCAAGTGAGTGTAGCTACACAAACGCTTATCAGAGACACGTTGACTGTGGTTATGGGTATAAACTGGTTTGTTGCTACGACAACGAGTATAGTAAGCCAGTGAAAGTGTACCGTGGTGAAAATGCAGTCAACAAGTTCATTGGGGAGATGTTAGAAATTGTTGAATATTGTAAAGAGACATCTGAGAGTCACTTTAACAAAGAGATGATACTAACTGATGCCGATAAGAAGGACTTCGATGAGGCTAAAAGTTGTCATATTTGCAGTGTTTGAGTACATTAGCGCTGACGTTAGAGTGAGAGACCACTGTCATGTCTCAGGTAAGTACAGAGGGTCTGCACATCGCGACTGTAACGTGAACTTTAGACTGACTGATAAAATTCCTGTGATCTTTCATAACTTACGCGGTTACGATAGCCATTTCATTATGCAGGAGATTGGCAAGTTTGGTCAAGACATAAATGTGATACCGAACAACATGGAGAAGTACATGGCGTTCATGCTTGGAAAAAACTTAGTATTCTTGGACAGCTTTCAATTCATGGGCTCGAGTCTAGACAACTTGGTGAAGAACCTACCAAGAGACGCTTTCAAATACACGTCAGAAGTGTTTCACGACGAGGGGTTGGCACTTATGACAAGAAAGGGGGTCTATCCTTATGATTATATGGACTCCTTTGATAAATTCGATGAACGCGAGCTACCCTCCAAAAAGGACTTTTACAGCATTCTGAATGACGAACACATTACGGGAGAAATGTTTGAGCGCGCTTGCGACGTGTGGGACTACTTCAACGTTGAAAATATGGGTGGGTATCACGATCTGTATTTGAAAAGTGATGTGCTCTTGCTTGCTGACGTTTTCGAGAACTTTAGGAAGACATGTCATCGCGAGTATAAATTAGACCCGTGTCATTATTTTACATCGCCCGGATTGGCTTGGGACGCGATGTTGAAGATGACTGGTGTGGAACTTGATTTGTTGTCCGACATTGACATGTTTCAGTTTGTGGAGTTGGGAATGCGTGGTGGTGTGAGCTACATATGCAACAGACATGGCGTGGCAAATAATAAATACATGAAGGGGTACGACAAAGCGCAAGAGTCGAAGTATTTGATGTACCTTGATGCCAACAATTTGTATGGATGGGCAATGAGCCAAAGTCTTCCCACGGGTGGTTTTAAATGGTTGACTAAGAAAGAAATAAAAAAAGGTGAACTTGCGTGGCTATCACAACAACAGTAAAAAAGGCTTACTACTCGAAGTCGACTTAGAATACCCAGACAATTTGCATGACTTACATAACGACTACCCGTTGGCTCCTGAGAGGATGGAAATAACTGTTGACATGTTGTCGGGGTACTGCACGAAAATCAAAAATAAGTTTAATGTGAGTGTTGGTGGTGTGAAGAAGCTGGTGACTAACTTGATGGACAAAGAAAAGTACGTGTGTCATTATAGAAATCTGCAGTTGTACATGGATCTTGGATTGAAAATCAAAAAGGTTCATAGAGTCCTACAATTTGATCAGTCCAAGTGGCTGGGCAAGTACATCGACTTTAACACAGTCAAAAGAACTGCGGCTAAGAACGCTTTCAAGAAGGATTTCTTCAAGTTGATGAACAACAGCGTGTTTGGGAAAACAATGGAAAACTTGAGGAAGCGTGTGGACGTAAGATTAGTGACCACTGCGAAGAAATTAAAAAATCTTGTCTAAAAGCAGACGTTTGTGTCTTGCAAGATATTTAGCGAGAACTTAGTTGCTGTCCATAAAGTTAAAGAAACGCTGACACTAAATCGACCCGCATATGTGGGTATGTGCATACTAGACTTGAGCAAAACGTTGATGTATGACTTCCACTACAACTATATCATGAAAAAGTACTCTAGCGACACCTGCAGATTACACTTCACCGACACTGACAGTCTGCTGTACACAATCAAAACCGACGACGTCTATTCTGACTTCATGGAGGAGCGCGAAAAGTTTGACAATAGCGATTATCCTGCAGACAACCCATTCGCTTTCAAAGAGAACAAGAAAGTCATTGGCAAGATGAAAGACGAGTGCGCTGGAACACCAATTATCGAGTTTGTTGGGTTGCGCAGCAAGATGTACAGTTATCTGAAAGAGGATGGAGGTGGTGGGAAAACTGCTAAAGGTATCAGAAAGAATATAATTAAAAAGGTAATAAAACACGAAGATTATAGAAGTGTGCTATTTGAGCAGAAACAATCGCGGCACACAATGAAGACCATTAGAAGTGTCAAGCATCAGCTTGGTAGTTACGAAATTAATAAAGTGTCGCTATCCTGTTTTGATGATAAACGATACCTTTTAGAAAATGGTATTGACTCCTACGCGTATGGTCACAAAAACATCGTAGTGAGAGACACGCCCACTGACACGTCTTAGACACTGCGACGTAACTCCCATAAGGTTGTTTTCTCACTGACTCACTAATCAACAAATTCGCTATAGAGAACCCTGACGAACTAAATGACGAGCTGCAAAAAGACTCGCTACTAAAGAAAGACGTCGAAAGCATTGTCGCGGTTGTGACACCGTACGTGCCTTTCTTGGGTTTGTTGTCAGGAGAAATCACAACGTCGAAATATGTGTACGATCACCATTTTAGAAGTGAGACGACAAACACTGAAAATAGTGAGCGAACGGACTAATCAATTATTAACAGGTGGCAATAATCTAATTTGTATAACGGGTGGCAATTTTATCACGCGTGAGACACTTCTACGATACATAAATTTGTAAAAGCGTTGAAACGACTATTTTTCTAAATGTGGTTTGACATAAATTTGTGAAAGTGTTGAAACGATTATTTTCCTAGATTTAGTTTGACATAAATTTGTGAAAATGTTGAGACGACTATTTTCCTAAATGTAGTTTGACATAAATTTGTGAAAGTGTTGAAACGACTATTTTCCTAAATTTGTGAAATTGCTGAAACGACACTCTAGATTTTCCTAAATGTAGTTTGACATAAATTTGTGAAAGTGTTGAAACGGCTATTTTCCTAAATTTGCGAAAGTGCTGAAACGACACTCTAGATTTTCCTAAATGTAGTTTGACATAAATTTGTGAAAGTGTTGAAACGGCTATTTCCCTAAATGTGGTTTTACGTAAATTTGTGAAAGTGCTGAAGCGATACTCTAGATTTTCCTAAATGTAGTTTGACATAAATTTGTGAAAGTGTTGAAATGAACTGACACCGACTTGCGATTTGGTACAAATTTGACACTGTTTCGCGACTCTCGCGCGCGTACACTAGAAACCCAGCCGTGTTGCTAGCGTGTTGTTATAACACGTCAACGTGTTATAAAAACACGGTGACGTGTTGCGAAAACTGGTCCTAGAGGAATCAAAACACACTAGTGTGTTGTTTTTTCTTCAGACATGTTGTAAGAACACGTCAAAGTTGGAGCTAGTTGAGCTAGTGTGTTATAACAACACACTGAATTTAAACAACACGTCAACGACTAGTAAGAACACGTCAAAAAATAGGCAGAAGTGTGTTAGAACAGCAGTAAAACACGTCAACGTGTTAAATGAAAGTCTCGCGCGACAAGAACACGCCAGATTGTTATTACTGAATAACACCCTACCGTGTTAGAAAGACACGCTGCTCTGTTAGTGACGTATTAAAAACCGTAATATCACGCCACTTTTTTAAGTCCAAAGTCTGGCCAGATGAGGAGTGTTTTTTTTTTATCTCGAGAAAAGTATTTTTGCGAAAATGACAGTAAATTATAATGTTTTCTAACGAAATTGAATATCCGGAGAGGAAATATTTCACTATACCCAGTACCAGGCAGAGCTATTGAAGAGATGTTTGCCAGGGTAAGTGAAATTTATATCGATTTAACGGTTTGCTAAAATTCACTGTGTTTTTCTGCAGTTCCGTAATTCAAAAACCTCGTGATACTGTATCAACAAATATAACCATGTTTTTATTTGTTTAACTGTTAGAAAGACCATGTGATAAGGCTGGTCAGTCAAGTAGAAATCGATATTGAAAGACGACTGTTTGGTAGCAGCAACTGCAAGCATAGGTAGCCCAAATGTTGTTATAATTTCTTATTTTGTTCATTAAAGAACGTTTACCGAACGAAGAAAGACGACAAACAGCCGATCCACGAGCGAAATGAAAACTCGCCCCATTCCCCTCATTAGCTACGCGCGACACAATTTACTGCAAGCTGACGTGATGCTTTCACTATACGTATATTATGATAAGGTTGGCAAGTAAATTCCAACATTCACAACAAACACTTAACAAATGATTAAAATACTCGCAAACTACGTGAAGAACCACCAAAAATGAAACAACACTTTGAACACTGATAATTTTACTACAATATTACAAACAATTATCTTTCTAAATAATTCTGACAAACAAGAAAGAAGCAAAAGTCTCTACGTTTTTGACCAAAGTTTTTCTGTGCCGATGCGGGATGCCATCAAACAGTTATGACGATGTCAAAAACCTAATCCTATTGGCTATCAAAAATAAACAAACTATGACGTTCATGCCCTGACAGGGGGGGTAGATATCCAGATACGATAAAAAAACACAGAGGATTTAAGATCCCGCGGAGGCAGATAAAAACATGTGAAGAAATTGAAACAGAAGAGATCAGAGAATATTTAGTTCGGTAAGTAAATATATTTGTTGTTTTTTTAGTGTGCAAAACAAACGAGACATTTTAAATAATAAGCAAGTCAAGTTATATTAAATATATAAAATCCCTTTCACGGCGAAAGCAGAAAAACAAGTAGGTTTCTGTCCCTATCAGTTAGCTTAAATATTTCTCGCGAACACAGTAATAAAGTTATTGTTTCTCCGATCCTAAATCAAAACTAATCACGAACAAAAGAAAGAAAAACGGACAGGTTTTTATCAGTGGTTTTTACTCTGATATGTTTTGACTGTCAGGCTTTTAATTCATGTATTTTCGATCAGAGAACGTTTTGTACTTCTCTTCTGTAACGAAATTGTGCTCTACACATCGACTTTAATACAATATTCCATTACAAAAAACTGACCAGTTAGACGATCAACATCATTGACGATAAAATATAATTTTATAGGCAGCAGGCTCAAGGTGATAAAAAGCACGAACCAGAAAATTTTCAGACCTAAACACTTCGTCTCCGCCTCCGGTTCAGAAGAACATTTAATCAAGCCAATCGGGGTAAAAAATGAACTTCAAAAGAGATCAAGTATATATTCCACATACTGACAAAGTTTTCATGAAGTCCCAATAAATGAAAACCACGTTGGGAAGAACCGTTTGTACAGAACTAATAAACAGAAGTTAGACCACAAAGCACAACTATTTAATAAATCGTTCAACCAAACGGCAACAGCAAACAAAGAGAAGTTTTGCAGTAAGAATGCCATTCAAAACTTGTGCATTATAAATACCTTGTTAAATGTTATTTGTCCATTTGGAAAAAAGTAATATAATTTAAGCTCAGTGCAAACGTTGGAACTGTCGTTTTCAATTGAGCTGTTTCTTTTGAAATTTTTTCCTATAAAGTTATATTTTATCGTCAATGATGTTGATCGTCTAACTGGTAAGTTTTTTGTAATGGAATATTGTATTAAAGTCGATGTGCAGAGCAAAATTTCGTTGTAGAAGAGAAGTACAAAACGTTCTCTGATCGAAAATACATGAATTAAAAGCCTGACAGTCAAAACATATCAGAGTAAAAACCACTGATAAAAACCTGTCCGTTTTTCTTTCTTTTGTTCGTGATTAGTTTTGATTTAGGATCGGAGAAACAATAACTTTATTACTGTGTTCGCGAGAAATATTTAAGCTAACTGATAGGGACAGAAACCTACTTGTTTTTCTGCTTTCGCCGTGAAAGGGAAAACAATTTAATATAACTTGACTTGCTTATTTATTTAAAATGTCTCGTTTGTTTTGCACACTAAAAAAACAACAAATATATTTACTTACCAGAACTAAATATTCTCTGATCTCTTCTGTTTCAATTTCTTCACATGTTTTTATCTGCCTCCGCGGGATCTTAAATCCTCTGTGTTTTTTTTATCGTATCTGGATATCTACCCCCCCTGTCAGGGCATGAACGTCATAGTTTGTTTATTTTTGATAGCCAATAGGATTAGGTTTTTGACATCGTCATAACTGTTTGATGGCATCCCGCATCGGCACAGAAAAACTTTGGTCAAAAACGTAGAGACTTTTGCTTCTTTCTTGTTTGTCAGAATTATTTAGAAAGATAATTGTTTGTAATATTGTAGTAAAATTATCAGTGTTCAAAGTGTTGTTTCATTTTTGGTGGTTCTTCACGTAGTTTGCGAGTATTTTAATCATTTGTTAAGTGTTTGTTGTGAATGTTGGAATTTACTTGCCAACCTTATCATAATATACGTATAGTGAAAGCATCACGTCAGCTTGCAGTAAATTGTGTCGCGCGTAGCTAATGAGGGGAATGGGGCGAGTTTTCATTTCGCTCGTGGATCGGCTGTTTGTCGTCTTTCTTCGTTCGGTAAACGTTCTTTAATGAACAAAATAAGAAATTATAACAACATTTGGGCTACCTATGCTGCAAGGCTGAGCTCCGAGGCGACCATATCTTTTCAATATCTATGTATGGTAAGAATTGGGATAATAAATAATATGTATATCGTGCACTAGACAATATATCGCCCTAAACTTTTATCATATAACTACTAGAAGTCTTGAATGCTGCACATATATGCAGAGATGGATAAAAGAACGTTTTTCCCAAAAAAAAAAATTCTTTTTTCTTTTATTCATTAAAAGACAATAAAAGACAACTTTTGGTAAAAAATTTTCTGAATCCGAACACAAATTGACAAATTTCAAATTTGGCATGCCTCAATGTGAATGTTTATACTACTTTTCACACCAGTTAAAAATCTAAGTTAATGTTAAAGTTTTAGTGATCTTTTCTTGCGAAGTGTTAGTCATCTTCAAAGACTTAATTCCTGTTCTAAAAAGCTTTGTTAGTCACCAGTCTCTCGACAGTCGACGCAATGTAGGTGAGAAAATGTTTGCATTTGCTCATTTATTTGCTATTTCCAATAAATGAGGATCATAAGTTTGAGAAGATGCTTTCAAGTTTATTAATTATTTTGTTAAAAAGAATAAAAGACAATAAAAGACAATTTTAAGTCTCAATAGAAATCTTCTTTTATTAATAAAAGACAATAAAAGACAAAATAATAAAAGAACAAATGCCATCCCTGCATATATGATATATATATTTGCCGCCATGAGCAAATTCTGGTATTCACTTCTGGTATTCACCAGAATTCACCGACTCTGAGGTGAATAATTGTTTTAGCATGTATCAAAACGAGTTGATAAAAAATAGGGGAATTTTGTTTTAGCTTCATTAAATGTAGCCAGGCCGGAGTTGTTGAGGGAATTGTCGCGAAACGCAAGCTAAAGATATAAATTCTCCCAAGGGTGGTGTTCCATATTTGGAGTTGTTTACCCCATGAACAAGGGTCATCGCAGGGGTCATCGCTACAAAACATAATTCAACAGGCTAATTTTTGGCACCAGGCTTCCGCGCGCGGTCGTATTTGTGGACATTCAAGTTATGGGATTTAGCGATGTCCAGAACGCAAAAACAACATGATGCTATGCTGTGCAATGCTGTGCTGTTAAGTTCGTCTAACAAAAATCACGAGTACCACACGGGAATCAAACCTGTAACTTTCTGAATACTAATCTGAGGCTTTGGCGAACATATCAAGATGCGCATTTTTAATACAATCAACATGATGGTATTTTTGATTTGGAAATTATAGCAAAGGTTAGTAAAGTATTATACTGTTATCCCAAGTCCCAACTGTAGGATAGACCAACGTTAGTGCAATTAATACTGTAACTGCGTTAACAGTTTAGTTGACAGTCTATGGAAAGACAAAAATAATAGTTAGTGTTAATAAGTTGTTTGCATTTATTAGAAGAGTTCTGCATCACTGTTCTTCATCACTGCAATCTCTTGCATCCCCATATTCAAACTAATGCAGTTTCATCACCCTCCATCTCACTGCTTTCAGAATTATCAGAATTTGTGCATTGACACTGCTTTTTGGCAAGAGCATCTTTTTGTTTGACATCCCTTCTTACACTTGCACAACACTAAAATACTGTCAGGAGCATGTTGCTGGGTCCCCACAACAGGTGATGCTGCTGCAGGTACTGTATAGCAATTGTTGAATGCTTGTGGATGTAGCTTTCATAATTGACTCTCAAAATGTGTTGGTGTTAAAACTGTCTGAATTGGCCGGTGCAGAGATTCTTCTGTACACTTGCCCAGTTTAAACATTCTATACTGTGCATTATTGATTGAGTATGCATCTGGCTGGCCATAAAGGTGGCACACATATTTCTCAATGAGAGTAAACAATTGTTGTCAGCTAGACAATTAACTCATGTCCAAGTGAAGTGCCTCAATAATGCCTTTGCTTTCCCTTTCCCAAAGAAGGAACAACAAGTTACTTTTCAAGGCATTGTTTTGAGTATAAATTATGACTGAAGTTGTAGAAAATATTATTTTTCTTGCAGTTAACAGCACATCGTATTTACTGTAGTTCTGTATATTTTACAGTGGTACCGTACATTACCTGTAAAAATATGGACACCAATCATTGCACTGCACCACCTAGGCCCAAAATATGCTGCAACTTCCCCAATATATATCTATATTCTTCTTTTGTTTTTTTCCAGTTCCTGTCTCAAATACAAGCTTAGCGTGGGCATGGATATTTGAGATCCCAATGCAATGATGAATATGTCAGTGTCAGGGCTCATGATGATGGTGTTCTCAGCAGATGTGGCAGCATGCTGTCTGTGCATGGACAAACATTTTGGTATCTGCTTCTTCATCTTCTGTTGCTGTTGATGAGATTCCTGCATTAGAATGTGACCATGAAGAAGCAGATATCAAAATGTTTGTCCATGACTCCATGCACAGTATGCCGCTACATCATCATCATGAGCCCTGACACTAACGTATTCATCATTGCATTGGGATCTCAAGTATCCATACCCGCTAAGCTTGTATTTGAGACAGGAACTGGAAACAACACAAGAAAAATAGATATTGGGGAAGCTGTGATGTATTTTGGGCCTGGGTGGTGCAGTGCAATGATTGGTTTCTATATTTCCACATGGTACCACTGTAAAATATACAGAACTACAGTACTGACTAACTCCAATAAAAATTATATTTTCTAACACTTCAGTAAATACACTCAAAACAATGCCTTGAAAAGTAACTATTTGTTTTAGGATCCAATTCAACAACCTACTTCTTTTGGGAAAGGAAAAGCAAAGGCATTATTAAAAGTTGCCAGAAGTGTTGATGAATTTGTTGATGCATTTGAGGCACTTCATGGGCATGAGTTAATTGTCTAGCTAACAATATGTTTACTCATTGATAAATATGTGTTTCACCTTTATGGCCATGAAGCTGCAGATGCACACTCAATCAATAATGCACAGTATAGAATGTTTAAACTGGGCAAGTGTACAGAAGAATCTCTGCCACACAATTCAGACAGTTTACACCAACACATTTTGAGAGTCAATTATGAAAGCTACAGTACATGGATCAGGATCCAAAAGCATTTGACTTTTGCTATACCTGCAGCACCATCACCTGTTGGCTGATATCTTAAGAGGATAACTTTGAGATAAAGTGGGCGACCCAGCAACCTGCCCCTGACAGCATTTTAGCTAGAGTATGTGTTGTGCAAGTGTAAGAAGGGATGTCAAACAAAAAGATGCTCTTGCCAAAAAGCAAATCTAAAGGGCACAGAGTTGTGTCAATACACAAATTGTGATAATTCTGAAAGCAGTGAGATGGAGGGTGATGAGACTGCATTAGACATTTGAATATGGGGATGCATTGAGATTGCAGTGATGAAGAACGGTGATGAAGAACTCTTCTAATAAATGCAAACAACTTATATTAGTGTTAATTTAACACAAAATATTATTTTTGTCTTTCCATGGACTGTTAACTTACTGTTAACCCAGTTAAGTATTAATTGCAATAAAGTCACAGTATTAATTGCTATAATTTCCAAATAAAAAATACCATCATGTTGATTGTATTAAAAATGTGCATCGATCTTGATATGTTCGCCAAAGCTTCAGACTAGTGTTCAGAAAGTTACGGGTTTGATTCCCGTGTGGGACTGATAATTTTTGTTAGACGAACAGCACGTAACAGCATCATGTTGTTAATTACCTTTTGTGTTCTGGACTTCGCTAAATCCCATAACTTGAATGTCCACAAATACGACCGCGCACGGAAGTCTGGTGCCAAAAATTAGCGAGAAGAATGAGTCGAGGAGAGCTTTTGACGTCATAGCCTCAACAACAACAATGACCCTTTTATAGGGGAGTGAATGGGTGGGGGCTAGGGAAGGAGAAAATTTTGCCGGGGGGTTAGGGTTAGAAAACCCCATTAGGCGGGGGGTTATGGTTAGAAAACCCACTAGGCGGGGGTTAGGGTTAGGATCTTTGTTGTGTTGGGGTTGAGTTCTAGCATTAGATTAACCATTATCCTTAATTCAGAGCGATTTGTAAATAATGGTTGAATTTGTAATGGATAAATAATGGATAATGGTTGAATTTCGACTCATTCTTCTCGTACTCGGCCACTTTAATGGCCAAAATACAAACTTCACGTAAAGTAAAACCTTTCTTTCAACGAATTTTGAAGTGAAACTCTGCACGATGCATAAATTTTTTCATCGGAGAACCAAAAAAAAAAACTGCAGTAGCAATCTGTGGGAACTTTTTAGATTTGAATTCAGGTTATTTAATCTATCAATACATGTAAAAACGTTTTAGTTCAAAGAGGTGTGTTACAAAGGTGATAACTTTTCAGCAGTCGTCGGCCGATGGCCTATAAAACAACATTGAGTCATCCTAATTGAATTCTAGTTTTTTGCTTAAAATATCAAAATTCACAGTATAGCAAATGTTGATGTTGTTTCATTATTGTTTTTACAAGTAATTTTCACATGTTTTCATGTTTTCACCCAAATGCCATTACAGATTTTAATAACATTTTTGTGTGAAAAAGGTTTTGTGACATCTTGCTAATAAGTTGGTAATAATGACGTAATGGATTGGAGTAAGAGTGAGCCATCTGATTGGCTAACCTTAATGAACTATAACCCTAACCAACCCTAATTCTATTAACCCAACCCTAATCCTAACCCAAAGGTTAGTCAATCAGATAGCACACTCTTACACCAAACCATTACATCATTATTACCAACCTATTGGCAAGAGCTCAAAGTATTGAGGTCACGTGACTTTCAATGTAATTGAAGACCAATATTCCATATTATTATTACTTTAAAATGGTTTGATAGGGATTCATTCGTAGTGCATGTCGCCATTTCCTCCCCAAAATTGTGGGGCCTGGCGTCACCACTGAACAGAACTTCTCACATGGAAGATGTTAAGCCATTAGGGGTGCACCGGATATCATATCCAGCCGGATAGTGAGATAATCCCACTATCCGACTGGATATATCTAATATTCGACCCGGATACCGGATATTTTTTCAAGGCGTATTAAATTTGTGTTAACTTCAAGATGAAAATATAAATAGAAAAGTCAAACCTGTATTAAGCGGACACCCTTTGGGAATAGGAAAGTGTCCGCTTAATAGAGGTGTCCGCTTAATGGCGGTTCTCGTCACCAGGCCCCCGCGGTTTCATAATACACTCATCATGGCGCTCAACCATAATATAAAATACGGTTATAATAAATGAACACTTCATCATATTGCTTCCAAATAAACAGTGCTCCTAAGATCATAATACTTGTACAGATGTAAATAAAAATACTAAATATTAAGTAGATATCGGTTCGTGGAAGTTCATAGCTAGAACTATATTTAAGTTTAAAAGTTACTGAAGTCAATTATTGTCTGTGTGCAAAGAAATCGTCGATGCGCGATTGTTTTAGTCCTTGAATTTTGATTTCTTGTAGCAAGTTAAGTGACTTTCGAAATAGCTAAGGAAAGTTCTTCTTTTCCATTATGATGCGAGAAGTCTTGTATCATCTCCGCAAACTTCAACGCCTCTCCTGCTGATTTGAGACTATGATTGCGCACTCGCATTGTTGACTATTTTTGTCGTAACTATTTTGTAATATCCGTTAGTCTATTTGTTGAAGCTACATTCCTGTCCGCTTAATACAGGTTTTTGTACTTTTATGTACCAATTTTGGTGTCCGCGTCCGCTTAATAGAGGTGTCCGCTTAATAGAGGTTCTATTTATAGGATTTACGTAGGAATTAAATCGGGACTTTGCAAGGTGTCCGCTTAATACAGGGTGTCCGCTTAATGCAGGGCCGGTTAATACAGGTTTGATTGTACCATGAATAAAAATACAGTTAGATATCAATAAACAAAACAACAATATTATGATCTGGTTTACTGTTCCAGTATTGCTGGTTATAGTTAACTTGCAAAAAAAAACTAGACTAACTGCGGTAAGTAGTTAGTAACAACTTTATCTTAGTAACAACTTTATCTTAGTAACAACTTTATCTTAGTAACAACTTAGTAACAACTGATGTTAGAAAAAACTCCATACAAACTTATTTGTGCATCTAATCTTATATGATTGACTGGAGTCATAGAGTACTGTGTGTCCATAGCACGTGTGTTCGACAAGAATTTTGACAATACACGTTGAGCATCTTTGGGCTCTTAGAAAAAAGACTTTCGGCTTCTTTCCCATTATTTCAAGTCAAAATATGGTAAACACACCCGAAAAGAAGGCCTGAGCCTTTTTCAACTATCCGGCAAATCCAGTATCCGGCCGGATAGTAAAAAGCACTATCCGGTGAAAATAGCTCAAAACATTTGAGAATAGGAAAAGGTCTGTTTACCACATTTTAAAAGATAATTTATTTAAGTCTTTCTTTTTAATTAGATTCAGAATAGAAAAACAAAGTCAGAAAAATAGCCATGCAAATGCAGATTGGAAAAGCAAGGTGGCATTTCAAGATCATCATCTGATTGAAAACTCCTGGAGGAGATGACTTGCTCACAACTTATTAAATGGTTCAAGAAACCAAGCTTAAACTTAAAATAAAGTTGATTAAAAAATTAAAACGATTTGCTTTGATTATTCTGTATCTATAATTTAGTAGTGTAAGGTGTGTTGTTTAGGAACACGCTTTTGGCGTGTTTTAGTTTTGTTTCTCAGACGACACGTTTTTGACGTGTCTTTTCTTAATGTGTTGTAACTTGTAAGAACACACACACGTGTGTTCCAACAACACGCTAAGATTGGTAAACACGTCAAAAATGTGTCATCTGAGGGGACAAAACAAGAACACGCTAAATGCGTGTTCTGAACAACACGCCAAATGCGTGTTCCTGAACAACACGTCATCTGTACAACACGTCAAAGCGTGTTCCTAAACAACACACCAAAAGCGTGTTATTTTGCAACACGCGAAAAACAACACGTCAAAAACAACACGCCAAAACCGTGTTCAACACACTTTTAGTGTGTCATCTGAGGGGACAAAAGTGCGTGTTGTTTCAACACGTTTGCAACACGGCTGGGTTTCTAGTGTATGAAGCGACATCATTTTTTGTTGTTGTTGAATTGTGATGTAGTTTGACATAAATTTGTGAAAGTGAATTTGTGAAAGTAAATTTCACTCGTTCAATTTTCCATTCGGAAAAGAGTTTGAAAGCCCACTTTGTACAGCTTCGTGTAGACTTAGTGATACACTCTTCGAATATCTGTTTTTCTTCTTGTTCAGACTTCGGTGGCCTGAACCGCCGCTTTGGAGGCATGTTGTTATTCACTTTCGAGCACTTGAAGGACTAAACTGATTTCACGTCAACAAAAATTCTTCATGTTACACATTGTAATTAGTTACGCATTGTAATTCACTTTTATTGTCTCGAGTCCCAGATCAGCTAAACTTTCATGTTTTCTCCATCTCGATTGGTCAAAACGTCTATTGGATATTAATACCTGTAAGTATTTAAAGTTATTATAAATATCCGTCAAATTTCAATGATAAGTTAGCAGACATAGCACTCGATAAGTTGTCTGCCGAAATGCATCGTGCTCTTTCTATTATTTTCTCAAGTCTTTAAACAGTTCTTTAAGAACTCCTCTCTTTTTTCACGTGCTTTACTCCAACATTCAAATAAAAAATTATTTACCGTTTTGGTCGGTCCGTATTGAGAAATATTTCCCTTGCTCTCAAAAACGTCCCTCGGCCTGCGGCCTCGGGCCGTTTTTGAGACCTCGGGAAATATTTCTCCATACGGACCTCCAAACCGGTAAATAACATATATATATATATATTGATTGTTTCTGATCTCTTTCTTTTTTATTTTATAAGGACTGGCAGAGTTGGCATTTGCATTTGGACTAGGAGCAGGCGGTACAGTTATGGGCTTATTTTTCAGTTTAATTGGAGCAAAAACAACTCTGTTTTATAACTCTATTGCTACCACTGTCATTCTTGCATTATTTACTGCATATTTGATGGTAGGAAAAGTTGACGAGTACGAGCATGTTGGCGATATTGACTCGGAAAGTGAGCAATCAATATATTATCGTCTTTAATAATGCTGTATGAAATTTCCACATGTAAAATGAGCTATCACACATGAAATTTTCACATAAGAAAAGAGCAATCACATATGAAATTTCCACATATGAAATGAGCAAGGTTTTCACATATGAAAGGGATAATCCCATATCAAATGAAAAATCACATCTGAAATTTACATTCTGTAATGTGAGCACAAACAATCGAACTGCACTATTTAATCTAATTTAATCAATATTTAATAAGTATTTAATCTATTTAAGAATATAAATAATATGAGAATACACACAATGAGCTCTATCATAAAAAATAAATATAAATAACGTTCATGTTAAAAAATCAGTTGTCAATATTTCTCTCATCTTCTACTCCCTTTTTTCTTTTGCATACCTCCTCCTCGTCTTTTAATTGTTGCGACATTGCAATCCTGATGGCAGATTTTGGTGTACTTGGGTAAAACTGGGTAACATACCCTGTAAATGAAAGCATGGTTAGCACTACACATGGGATTAAATAACTTTCAAACATTTGAATATAAACATGCTTTTAAATGATTAATTACTCAGTTTATTATATACATGACAATATTACTGGATTCTGATTGGCTGAGAGGAGTGCAATAAATCATTAATTGCACTCGAGTGTGCAATTATTTAATTAACGTAATTTTGTCGTGGAAATAATAAACAAGTAACATATGATAGCGAGAGCAATTAAGGATTTACACTACGAGTGATATTTGAAAATTTTCCAAAATTGCACAAACCGATAGGCAAATGAGAGAGCATTTTCATTCTTAAAACACAATTCTGTTATCTTCGTTCTATCTGATGAATAAAGTTTATCTGATGAATAAATCTGCGAAGAACAAAAGAGAATTTAGAAAAGAAAGTAATGGCAATTTATTGTACCAAGCGTTAATTAAGTATAATTTAAAGTATAATTTAAAGTGTTACAGAGTCTACACTTGTGAAATATCCTTCTCACTGATTTTCTTTACAGTTATAAAGTTTAAATGCCAATATTTATAAGTAATAGCATGGCATTGAGGTTGATTAGTGATTAAATGTACCCGAAAGCCAAGGGAGGTTTAGTAAAAGTCTAAACCTCCCGAGGCTTGAGGGACATTTAATCACTAATCAACCGTAATGCCATGCATGCTATCTCTTTGTAATATCATGGCTACCAAGACAATAGGAAATAGGAACGCTTTTAGCCGATTCAACAAGTTCAAATGGAATAAAACTTTGAGTTGCTATTAATGGTTAATGGGAATTATATAATGGTTCACTTCATTGAAATATTTGAGTAGTTTAGCATATATATATATATATATATATATATATATATTATATATATATATATATATATATATATATATATATATATATATATATATGTAAGCTGGATGAGTAGCGTGTTTGGCAGTGCAATTTGAGTAAAATAAAACAGGTTTTTGCATAAAACATTAGGTATGATTAGTTACTAATCGTACCTAATGCATAATTAACATTAGGTAAGATTAGTTACTAATCGTACCTAATGTTTTATGCATGTGATTGATCAGGTTATTTAGAGATTAATCGTCCCTCGTGAAACAAAGGATTTCGAGGTAGCCATGATATTATATTAATAATAATCCTTCTAAATGTTTTAATCAAGTAATACCACGATCGCGTCTGATGATGCCTTTGTTCACTGAGGTCATTGCAACCACAAAGTTATCTTATTGCTCATGCAAGAAGGAAATTTCCCCGGTGTCTACTAAATTTCTCTAATGAATAATATTAAAGAAATTTAGCAGACAAAGGGTAAATTTTCCTCTTACATCAGTAAAGTTCTGAACATTTTCCTCAACCTTTATAGTATTACAAAGTAACAACTGTTCAGCAAATTAGTGATTAAATTTCCCATTGCCTTTGCAAGATTTGTAAAATGCCCTTGGGCAAGTGCCCCTTGAAATAATCTCCTACATTAAGTCTTGTGAATACCAAATGTGGTTTTAATTCAGACACTGCAACACATGGGATATATCTGGTATAAAGCCTACAATACATTCTCAGTATTTAACTTTAACAAAATACTGTTACTTATGGGCTTTGATATATGGATTGAAGGATAATAACTCACCAATGATCATATCAACTTTGTTGGTTTAGTTTAGTTTAGTTTATTAGATTTATCACTCTTTTAGGTGAACGGAATACCCCAACAGGCTAGAAGCCCAATTGATAGGGGTTCCTAGAGCCTACGATTTAAGGTCGTTATCCGAGAAGACTCGAAAGTCTTACCATTTGCTGATATTGTTGCAAAGGCAGCACTTTCTTCTCGATTATTTTTTAGACCCAGAGCGGAGGTCCGACCCAGGATTTGAACCCGTGTCTCCCAGCTCATAGACACATGTGGTAACCGCTATACCACAACAGTTGGCATCCAATAGTTCTCCTCCATCTTTTGACTTTCCTGATAGTGTAGATTTGTGTAGGGTTGCTCTGTCGAAAAGGGATGTCATAAGAGTTTTTGTCAACTTTGAATAATTTTTCGATCTGTCCAGCTCTACCAATGCATTTGGTGTCAGCATGGCCTAAATAATGATAAAATACATAAAAATTGAGATAAGTTAGCTGCAAAGGAAGCAAATTTATACAAAACCAGTCTTTACAGATGTTTTACCCTCGGATCATTTACCAAGTCAGATACAGAAAAGACATAAAGGATTTATTATAAACGTTGATCCCAGCGTTGGCCTGGTACACACTGGGTAGCTGTTTCCTTTACCTCCAATGGAAAAGGCGAATTCTTCGACTCTTATGAACAACGCGCAGAATTTTACTGTTTATTTTATGCTTTGCATCGTAGAAATATTCCCATGTCAACTATTGTTAGTATGTTTACGGATAAACAGTAGTGGAACGATACATTAGTTCGTGATTTAATACGTAAATGGTATTTTGTGTTAGAATAAAAAGACACGTTGTAGTTGTAAAAAATATTTATTCGATAAAATATTTACAGAAATATTATGAATACCATTTATATGGATTTTTGTCTCTGCGTTTCTTTCTTCGTTTCGCTTGTGAGGGATCGAAGTTGTATTTCGAGGTCGACAAACATGTAATAATACGGCTCTTTTGTCGCCATCTGGTAAGCCTGTTGGAAAAATTTGGTGTTGCTTGAGTACATATGTTTGGCTAGATGGATCACTTGGCTGGGATCACGGACATTCTTAGTTAGAACCAAATAACTGGCGTTAAGGGATATAGTTCAATGTTCTTTGCATTGATCATCAAAGCAAAGAGCATTGAACTATATCACTTAACGCCAGTTATTTGGTTCTAACTAAGAATGTCCGTGATGTTTCAACATATTCTGTACTATGTAAATTACACTGAACCCCTCCCCCCCCCCCCCCCCCTTACCCCTTGTTTTAGTTTTGGATTCATTCTATTATAAATCGAAAATAAACAGCCAAAAGAGTAGATGCCTGGATGGCCAAGTGGTTTAGGTAACGCCTAGCGCCCTAAACCACTTGGCCATCCAGGCATCTACTCTTTTGGCTGTTTATTTTCGATTTATAATAGAATGAATAGAGATAACGTGCGTTTAATTACACCTCCAGAAAACGTGGATTCGTATCCCACACCATGAAGAAATTAGACGATTTCAAAGTTGATAAACATATATATTAATACATCTTCCTATTTACCAGCACACACAATTTAAATTATTTACAAACACAGTAGAAACCGTAAGGAACTGTATTTAAATTATCTCCAGTCACACGTTTATTGTAAACTGCCCTATAGTATTTACTTTGTTTCTTTGTGACAACTTTCTTTGTGCTGGAATCCCTAGTAATATTAAATGGATGTCCAATGACACCTTCGCTGTACCTATCCACACAACCATATATTTCATAACACTAAAATTTACTGTTTGTAATGTTTGATAATTTAAAGCGATTCCTCGAACTTTACAACATGTCTTTCCACTATTTAGTTCGTACGCATAGTTCTTTGGACCTCCAGAAACAACGTAAAGTTCATCCGTCAATTCACATAGGTAAACTCCAGCTCTCCTGGCTTACTCACGTATAGGACAACAAATGATGCATTGTCTCTTGAGCTGTATAATCTCTTTCACCAAGGGTTTTCATATCTACCATCTTAATAGCCCTGTGAGGATCACTATTATTGTCAACATTCTGGACAATAGAGTTAAATGCCTGTTTCAGCATAATATATTCAACACAAGCATAGTGATCAATAACAACTTAAATATCACAGTTAGCTCTCCATCCTTGCAGCTTCAGTTGTTGGTGGTTGTTTAACCTGGAATGATTTCTTCTAGTAACAATCTTTGCTCTATATTGTATGTACCTTTACTGTGAATTTCCTCAAATTCTAATTTTGTCGGAGGACAGTGTTCAAATGGGAAATGAAATCTGCATTTCAATTCTGATTCATTAGATTTATTTCTAAGACAGTAGTTTGTGCTACGTCCAGTGTGTCGTTGAACCATGTTCAATAGATCTACATAATCAGATTCAACTTCATTCTCAGCCCTCATGAATGTCATTATGACGTTTCTGACAAGGATGGACTTGAGGTCTGTTCCAGACGTCCTCATCTGGTGGGTTTGGGTTAACAGTTGATAACAACTAATCAACATACTAAGTCAGCAGATTTCTTACCAGCTTCAATATCGTGTTGTAGCAGGACAGTCATTCTTATCCTTAAATTTCAGAGCCAAGAACCCTTTCAGAGCAGTCTGAGTAAGTTGACACAATCCTGGGTCATTATTTAGTTTAGCAGTACCATGACAAATACTACCTCTACCTTGGTATTCTTATCTGAACCAGTGCCACTTTGCACCAAGAGTATCGTAAAGCCAGTGTTTAACAAAGCTTTCTAGTCTTTGTGTGAAAAACCAATCCACAATATGAGGATTGTTAATGACATTTTGTCGCCTTATCTCACTGGTGGCATTAACAATATTTGCTCCAAACAAAGCATGTAATTTCTCATAGCTGCTTATGAGAAAGTGAAGAACAATATTGGTGCGTCAACATTTGTAATAATGGCTTTGAGTTCCTCTCTTACTTTATTCAAGTAAGCATTTGTACCAGCAATATTTCCAACATATCTTGACAATTTCGACATAAATACAGTTGAGTTGTTATTTACAGCCATTTCACGCAGTTCGTCAATGGTGAGATGTGCTTCACCAGGATTTTGTTTAAGGAATATTCCACTTTACTATAAAATACGCTTCCTTTGAGTCACATTAAAAGCCCAGTATGAAAATCTGGGATGGTTTGCAAAACGGTACACCCATTTACAATCAATTAATGCAGCAAATTTCAAAAGATGCTTAATTCTTTCTTGAAAGGGAACATCTCTCAAGAGAGCTTGATTGGTGGGATCACCTTTCCATCAGGGAATGTTGGAAAGCCATGGTGGCCAGATGTGATATCTGATATTCATTTAATGGCTCATTTTCAAAAGCAGGCCATGTCATCGGTTCATTTTCAGAAAGCTCATTTCTAATCGCTTCTATTTCTTGTTCTTGTTGTTCACCAACAGGTAAGAAACTACTCATTTCTGTTGAGGCATTATAAACTGTGTCCTCAGAAGGGTTATCAGTAGGTGGGCCTAAATCAGGCATAACACTTTCATCTGATGCTATTTCATCTTCAGTCTCAGCAGTCATGAGATCTTCTGGAACACCATTTTCAGGTAAACAGTTTAATGCAGCTACATTAATTTCTAACTCAGTATTTTGATGATTATTACGTATCAGCCACAATTATAATGCATTGTGTAATTTTTCTCTTCTCACAGTCACATCTTTGATATGTTATCTTTACCTTTGACTTTGACAATAATCACAGATAATTATTTAGTTTATGTTGGCAATGATGTTGTTTCTTTCACATTTTGTGGCAAGTTAATACAATGACCTGAGTAACCTCTTTGACCACCAGGTTTAATTAGACGTATTAGGAGCATTATACAATAGTCTCAATGCTCTTACAACAATATAATCTTAAAGTTAATTATACAACTAACTAGAAATACGTTATACGCAACACCCCTCGCCCGCTTACTGTTTGAATCTTTAAAAAGCATAGTTGCTAATTTACTACTGTAATACAGTACTGTAGTTATGCGCTTTGTCCTAGTGACGTCATCAGCGTTCAATAATTTTTGTTTTGGACACCTCAGTTCAATAATTCACAGTATTCGACGGAATTGGGGAACAGTGTTGAGACGAACTGGTACTTTGTGTTAGGTATGCAAAATGGTTGCAACATTTCATTGGTCTGCAGATTACACCAGTCACAAGTGATTGATGTGGCGACGCGGCCGGGCCCCTTGCAAGGTCCCAGGCTATCCCCCCCCCCTTCTCACAGACCTTGTAATTCATGAAATAATCAAGTTAGTATAAAAAGACGCCAAAGACTGTTAAAGAATGAAGGAAGAAAGTGCATTATCTTTATCATTCAAATGTCTAGCGGTGCATATAGTGCTAATGTATATAGGCATCAATTTGGTTTTAATACAGTATTAGGGATTCTATCCCGATTGTTGGTGAGGATAGATGCTGTTGAGGTCTCAATGCAGGGCAGAGAAACTGACCTTTCCTAAGTCTGGACATGAAACAAATCGGTTAATAGAAACCCTAGGATTGGTACCATGAAAGTTAAGAAATGTCTTGAAGGCATTTTACCACCATTTCTAAAGAACTATTTTAATCTCAATGAATTTGTTCATTGTATGTATGCATGTAAGATAATTATCTAATATCTATTGCCTTAATTTGTAGGATTTATACAACTTTCAAGTTATAATTAGTTTTTGTAACATATTGTACATATATATGAATATGTGTAATAAATTTATATTTGTAATAAATAATAATTGTAATTTTTTAGGAAACAGGACCCCGTCAATACCAGTGTTAACATTGAACAGGCTATCCTGTGTTTTTATTAGTATTATTAATAATGCCTAAACTTTTCCCAATCCCAGAATGTATATAGTACAACTCTCTCGGTTAAGTATTTCAAAATGTGTCTAAAGATTTCTGAACAATCACAATGCAGTACTATACAAGTTACAACTAACAAACAATAACATGACATGGTTGTTTTATTGAAGATAAAATATTGTTCAGCGTACTGTACATTGTAGGCAGAAATACAGATATTTTAAAGGTTGGTGCACTGCCAAAACGTTTCGAGCGAAAGCCCTTCGTCACTCAAGACAATCGAAGAGTTACTGTAATAAACGATAAAGTAGTGTCTAGTGAAGGAAGTGGCTATTCGTACGGTAGCAGTAAGGCGGTAGTCTTTTATAATTCAACGAAATGCTAATCCTAATATAATTACCTAAGCAAATTACCAACCCTAACCAAAAAACTATGCTGAAAAGGCAAGCCATATTAATGTATTAAAAATAATGTTTATCGAACTCGACCGGAAATCGCGGGTTGGGAACGAACGCCTTGTTTATCTCCTATCTTACAAATATATAGACACTTAAAAGTTAAAATAAAAGGGCCTTCGCTCAACACAGATTCACAGTGTACTATCCTTGAATACTGAGAATACTAATTTATTTACCTGTATTCGTGTCCGAGCAAAGTATCCATAGGCATAGATGAATATTTCAAAATTAAAAATTAAAAAAAAACTTCCTTGTCCGTCAACACTACATTCCACAGTTTCGTTATGAATTCAGTGCCGTACTTTGTTCAAAAGTTAAAACAAACATTACTACATCCGCTGATTTTGTGCGGAATATGGCGTGTTGTGATGGTCTGGTATTGCAGTACGTAATTATATATTTTGTCCCTGTCGCTCTCCTTTTTCCCGTAGTCTTTAGACCTTTTGCTCCTCGGTTTTGCTTTTGCCGCCTTCCTCTTCCGCTCCTCTTTTTGTTTTGCTTGTTGTTTATCCATAGCAATAAATTGTTTTCAAACTCACTTTTTTCAAACTCACTATATCCTTTTTGAAAAAAAACACCTTGAATACCGTTTCAATTTGCCATTATTCACCAGGCCAAATTTCCGATGCCGCGCATTTAGACGGCGGTTGATGCATATAAATATACAAAACCCATCACTGTACCCAAGCGTTCCCCCCGTGATAAGGAACTAAACGCCGGTCGATATTAGCACCCTCGCCCTCAGGCCGGCCGGCGAGGGGATTACAGTTTCATATAAATATAAACTATCATGATAGGGAGAGCACGAGCAATCAACATTTCCTCAACTTGAGTCAAATTTTGTAACTCACATGTGGGACAGGTGAAGGAATCATTGAATTTTCCAATGAAAATTTTTTAGGAGATTTTGTATCTCTAGAACAGCGCGAGCACACATTATTTTCAAGTAACCTTGGTTTAGATTTCGATGGCCACGCCTCTCGACAAATTGTGCATTGACTGATGGAAACTTCAACAGATTTATGAAATTTAATTATCAACGTTATGTTTTGCCCAACTTTATTCGTGAATGCTGCCATTTTTTATGTCAAATTCTTTCAAATAATCTTGCTGACTTGTAGTTTTGTTAGTACTACATTGTTGCAGTCTAGTTTGTTTCTCATTTGCAGTTTCTACGGCTTACTTTGTTTTCTTATACTTTATTATACTTGTACGTTTTTGTTTTGAACTTGTACTTTGGCCTGATGAACTAACAGTGCTTATTTATTTATGTTAGAATTAGTTAACTGAACAGTTACCCCTTTGTCTTCAAAGGGTGTTACATTCCCATGGGGTATAGTATTTTGGAAATATATCTCCAGGTTATTTATACCTTGAACAGTTATTAGCACACATTTCCCAAATGGGTGTGGTATGCCATATAAATCTCTTGAATGAGAGTCAAAAATTTTGAAGTTTCCTTCAGAGGTCTTAAAAATTGCAACAGTGTTGCAATCAACAGTGAACAGGCAATGTTGATAATTTAACTGAGAATCTAAAATAGATCATTTTCCAAAGAATGATATGGTAGATTGTTAGTTGCCATAAATAAATCACCGGTAAATGGGTCACTATATTGTAAACAATATATTTTATCAGATACTGAAACCATTTCTGGTACATCAGTTAAAAGCAAAAGGGTTTTATTAACAGAGTTGCTTATACAAGTATAAAGGCTATTTCCAGCACACAATATAACATTTAAGAATGATGAATCCCATGAATTAATATTTGTTATTTGACAATGTATGATTGCAGTCAAAGACATGGCTAGATATTGTTTATCAGCATTTTGTTTAAATTATTTGTATTGCCTTGGCTAAAATCAGTACATATTGTTTTACTTGGGTCAACAACATCATATATTGTGTGTCCAGGATTTTACTCGACATCATTTGCCATTCTTAACAACAGTGGAACATACACGTTATAACATGACATTTGAGTGAACGACACCATTACTTGACTTAAACTTTGACATTGTTCTGTCAATCTCTTGGTTGGAAATATATAAAAATACACTGAGGTAAAATATTCGTACCAATATTAGTAATACCATAATCGTTATTAGCAGCTGAAATAACATAACATTGTTTCAAAAAAATTTATATCTTCGAGTGGTGTTGAATTCTGTTTGTTTCTTACTTTATTGTGCATGCACCAACTTAAATATTGTTAAATATTAACAGGCACAAATTATATCGTTTTGTATTGTTTTAAGCAAGCACCACGACTACGCTATGTTTGTTTTTAACGAGCACAATTGAACTCTTTCCGGTCCATCCCTAGTAAAAGGGACACCGGTGGCCCCCAGTCTTCAAATATTGATAGCGCGGCCGCCTTTCCATGGAAAATTATAAAAAGCGACTCATTGTAAAGGGCTACAAACCGCACTGTGATTGGTTAGTTTTAATTAACAAGCGCAGCGATTCGTTGGCATGTTTCCATGATGTCGAGTGTCACGCACGCAAGCTTAACTTTTTGCAATGTCGACTCGTGCTAAGAGTTGCTAAGAGGACGATATTCACTGCTGAAAAGAAGTTTCATTGCAAATAGAAAATGATAATAAGTTTGATAGTGATCGTGGGGAATGTACAGCGGAGAAGAGTTAGACATCGACCGGCAGCGGATGAATTTTGACGAAGAAATGAGGTGAGTCGGGCGAGCGTCATTCAGTCCCATGCGAAACACATGTTTACAGGCTTGGAAAGCTATGTAATTTTAGTCGATATTTTCACTTACCATGTTTGAAACATTGCTTATCGCATCAATAAATTGTTGGGAGATATAATTGAGAACTTTTCCTGGGTAAAAAATTGTTGTATTATGAGCAAGAACAAAAAATCTAGCCAACGCAGAGACGCTTGATGTTGTTCTGAGCGTCTCGAATGACAGAATAAGAATATACCACGGGTATTTTTATATTTGAAGCCTTTTTTAGTTTCGTATTCCCAGGGAATGTATCGTATATGTAACTGAGAACATATCTGAAACACTAAAAGTAATATTTCACGACCGAGGAGACAAAAATTATGCTGAATTCAAAGTTGAGAAGAGTCGCACTGCATGCAAATTATTTGATGCTATTTACTACATGATAGATTTATATTCACAACATGAAAGGCAAGGAAATGGCTTGAAAAGCCATGAAGCGATTTAAAATTATATATATATATATATATATATATATATGTATATATATATATATATATATATATATATATATATATATATATATATATATATATATATATAATATATATATATATATATATATATATATATATATATTTATATATATATATATATATATATATATATATATATATATATATATATATATTTAAAATGAAAAGTTTCGGTTGCTACTCCGAGTTTAATTATTTGATGCTATTTACTGCATGATAGATTTATATTCACAACATGAAAGGCAAGGAAATGGCTTGAAAAGCCATGAAGCGATTTAAAATTATATATATATATATATATATATATATATATATATAATATATTATATATATATATATATATATATATATATATATATATATATATATATATATATATATATATATATATATATATATATATATTAAAAAGTAGAGTGCTGCGTAGACAGTGTTTTGAATATATAGCAAAGTGAAAAGGTGGTAAACTGCCAAGAATTTAGTGACGAGATACTGACGTTTCGAGCGGAGCCCTTCATCAGTATATATATATATATATATATATATATATATATATATATATATATATATATATATATATATTATATATATATATATATATATATATATATATATATATATATATATATATATATATATATATATATATATATATATATATATATATATATATATATATATATATATATAATATATATATATATATATATATATATATATATATATATATATATATATATATATATATATTAAGGTGTGGCTTACCCACCAACAACGATTTCCAGCAGAAGGATCCAGAATTGGATTCCCAGTTACCTCCAGAATATGGAATGTAGATACGGAAAGAGAGGCAAACAACTTCTTTACTGGTCCTTTATTTGTTAAATTTAATAAAGGACCAGTAAAGAAGTTGTTTGCCTCTCTTTCCGTATCTACGTTATATATATATATATATATATATATATATATATATATATATATATATATATATATATATATATATATATATATATATATATATATATATATATATATATATATATATATAATATATATATATATATATATATATATATATATTATATATATATATATATATATATATATATATATATATATATATATATATATATATATATATATATATATTATATATTATATATATATTCCAAGTAGTGAGTATAACGAAAAAGTTATAGCATTGGTATAATATAAAAGAGCGCTCAAAACCATTATAGGTAGAGCGAGGTAATATATTTAAAATGAAAAGTTTCGGTTGCTACTCCGAGTTTCACGCGGTTAAGCGATCGTCAGGCAACTGACAGATAGTTACTCCTATTATACACTGGCTAATTAAGTGTCGTGTTACGTGTCTACACGTGGAAAACAGTTCTGATCGTTTGTTTAGCATGTCTTTTGTTCGTCTTTTCATCACTTGAAGCTTTTCCTCCAAACATAGGTTGCATCTTTTAGCTCCGGGTTTGTACGCAGGGATTGTCTTAATGATGGACCATTTGATGTTGTATTTTTTGTCGTTTTCTTTTAGCCTCCAAACGTATTTTGACAGCTCCGTGTCTTGTGAATACCTTTGGTGGCGAAAGGATTTGGTGTGATTTCTGTGGCGGGTTTTAAATTCACCTGACGTTATACCAATATATGATTTTGTCTGTGCGTTGTCGTCTTGGGTGATTTCGGCCTGGTAAATCACACTCTTTGCCAAACAGTTTCCGTTTAGTGGGCATAGGTCGGTTTGTCGGCAGTTGCATGTGTTGCGAGTATCGTTGTTTGTTGCTGGGTTTTGTTGGTTGGCGTCATTTCTCGTTGCGTTTTGTTGGTTAGCGTGTTTTTCTCAGTACTGCGTTATTGTGTTTGCGGATCGCGGTTTGCTTGTTTTCCATGCAGCTGTAGCTTACTCGTACAGTGTGGCGGTTAAAAATTTGGTGGAGTTTGTTTGTAGCGGGGAAGTGATTGTCGATGAGTTGTAGGAATTTGCGTCCGACGTTTGTTTTTACGTTTATGCTGTAAGGGGGGTTGTACCATATAGCGTTGCGTTGTCGCGTTCGTCTTTGTGAATGGTTTCTGTTTCCGTTGTCGTTTGCTGTGGCCGGTTCATATGTCAGTTCTGAGTCAAAGTTGCTTTGTTTCAGTGCGTAGTTGTATAATGGTTTCGCAGCGTTGAACGTTTCTTCGTCACATGATAATTTATTAATGCGGTTGTTAATAGATGTTGGTAATTGTCGGATGATTGTTGGTGGGTGGTTAGATAAGCGGTTAATGTACAGTGGGTCGTCGTTAGGTTTTCGGTAGGGTTTGTAGGTGCCGTTCGTGAGGTCAAAAGTAATGTCAAGGAAGTTGATTCGTTCTAGGTTGGCTTGGGCGGTGATTTTTAGGCCGAAAGTGTCGAATATGCGGATGAGTTCCTGTCTTGCTTTCTCTGCTACTCTTCCGGATGTTGATTTGATGACTGCGAGGCCATCGTCACGGTACAATCCGATCTGCTTTCCAAATTTCTCTTCTAGAGACTGGAGGATATAGAGTCCAACCAGCTCACATATCTCGGCCCCGTCAAAACTTCCCATGGACACGTCGAAAGTGTTGTTGCTACATCGTTTCGTCCATGCTCGGCCGTTGTTGAATAGCAGGGACTTGCGCGCGTGTTTGATAATCTTAATGTCACCGTCGCTGATGCTGGTGAACTGCTTGCCCATTCAATGGCTTGGTCGAGTAGCTCTTCGTTAATAGACGGGTAGAAGTCTACGACGTTCGAATGACATGAATCTGTGTTTATTCTTATCATTTAAAAGATTTGAACCAGGAAATCGTGTCGTCGGAATTTCGCCACTGTGTTGCTTGCGTTTCGTTCCTGATTTCGGTGTTGATCTTGTCTAGAATTGCTTTGCTCACTTTCCCTAGGTTGCTTTTCGCAGGGTTTATCAATCGGCATTTTGCTTGTGATTCTGCCATGGTTTCGATGCGGTTTCCGATTTTCAGTTTTGTAGCGATGTCTTTCAGTTCGGTATTGATGTCTCGTGCGGTGTCGTTGTGCGCTAGTTTGTAAGTTTTGGTGATATTCTCCGTCAGTAGTTTGTTGTAGGAGGCCGCGTCCATTTCATAGAGGTTTGTGGTTTTGTCGGCGGAGACGAATACGTTCGGTGATGACTTGATATTTCGTTTATCGTTCTCTAGGTTTGTGATGAATTCGTTGGTTGTATTGCGGAACTCTATGTTTTCAAGCATTTTTTCACGACAGAAACCCGACATTCGGACTGAAATCACAACGAGCACCACCTTCCGCCCCTGAAATGCAGCAGTTTGAAGAAGACGTTGCAAAAATGCTTGAAAACATAGAGTTCCGCAATACAACCAACGAATTCATCACAAACTTTGACTCAGAACTGACATATGAACCGGCCACAGCAAACGACAACGGAAACGGCAACAGAAACCATTCACAAAGACGAACGCGACAACGCAACGCTATATGGTACAACCCCCCTTACAGCATAAACGTAAAAACAAACGTCGGACGCAAATTCCTACAACTCATCGACAATCACTTCTCCGCTACAAACAAACTCCACCAAATTTTTAACCGCCACACTGTACGAGTAAGCTACAGCTGCATGGAAAACATGCAAACCGCGATCCGCAAACACAATAACGCAGTACTGAGAAAACACGCTAACCAACAAAACGCAACGAGAAATGACGCCAACCAACAAAACCGAGCAACAAACAACGATACTCGCAACACATGCAACTGCCGACAAACCGACCTATGCCCACTAAACGGAAACTGTTTGGCAAAGAGTGTGATTTACCAGGCCGAAATCACCCAAGACGACAACGCACAGACAAAATCATATATTGGTATAACGTCAGGTGAATTTAAAACCCGCCACAGAAATCACACCAAATCCTTTCGCCACCAAAGGTATTCACAAGACACGGAGCTGTCAAAATACGTTTGGAGGCTAAAAGAAAACGACAAAAAATACAACATCAAATGGTCCATCATTAAGACAATCCCTGCGTACAAACCCGGAGCTAAAAGATGCAACCTATGTTTGGAGGAAAAGCTTCAAGTGATGAAAAGACGAACAAAAGACATGCTAAATAAACTATCAGAACTGTTTTCCACGTGTAGACACGTAACACGACACTTAATTAGCCAGTGTATAATAGGAGTAACTTAATCCGATCTGTCAGTTGCCTGACGATCGCTTAACCGCGTGAAACTCGGAGTAGCAACCGAAACTTTTCATTTTAAATTTAAATATATATATATATATATATATATATATATATATATATATATATATATATATATATATATATATATATATATATATATATATATATATATATATATATATATATATATATATATATATATATATATATATATATATATATATATATATATTTTATATATATATAACGCGTTCCAAACTAATTTGGGAAATTCCAAATAAGAAAATTCCGCATTAAGTTAATGGAAAAGCTTCATATTTGTCATTCTGTATCTACGTTTTAGACAATAACAATTACTTTTGGAGAAAAATTTTTTATATCGTACTTTTTAAAAAATCTATACAAATGTGCGTAAAATATTATTGAAAAGCTGTTTGCATAAACTGGGCGTTTGGTAATGGTGAATGAAAACATCAAAGTTATAGATTTTAAGCTCAGCATTTTATGCAAACTGTTTATTTGTGACTGCGCTAGTTTACATACTGATTTATATAATACTAGTTATAATTGGAAATGTTTTATTATGTTTGGTTTTGTGCCGTTGCCATCGTCTCGAATACGAAGCCCATCGCACAACTTAATTCCAGGTCGTTCAGGAGTTAAACACACACACTAATTTTTATTTTATATATCAATAATTTATATGTAAATGGTTATCAAGTATTTATTACCATAAAAGGACTATAAATATTACAGGATATGAAGTTATCAAAGTCAGTTCTTAATCGTTTCTTATCGGAATGCCTGCGACGCGAGTGACACAGTTCCGAGTGTTCTTATCACAAGTGTCACGGTTACAAATGTTTGATTGAGTGTAAATTAAGACAATTGGCTAAAAGAATATCAGAGCACATATTCTAATAAGTTATAATTGGAAATTATATTGATATTTCTTGACAAAAATGCTGAGTACATTCGGAGTGAAACTTTCCCATTATTTTTAACGGGAAAAAATGTTATTTTATTAAGGGGTGAATTAATGCGGTGTTTAGAACTTGTTATTCAATAATCAGGCACTGACTATTTATTACATACAATTTACACACAATTTCAAATAACACTCGGTAGTCTAAATCATTATATACACTACTTTCACACTAATAACCACACTGATCAACTATTTTGTGTCTTCTATCTAAAAGAAAAAGCTGTCCAGGTTTGCCACTTTAAAAGTAACGTTTTTCTCATCTTCTAAAAACCTCCGTCGTCCAGCATTATTAAAGACGATAAAACATTGATTACTCACTTTCCGAGTCAATATCGTCAACATGATCGTACTCGTCAACTTTTCCTGCCATCAAATATGCAATAAATAATGCCAGAATGACAGTGGTAGCAATAGAGTTATAAAACAGAGTTGTTTTTGCTCCAATTAAACTAAAAAATAAGCCCATAGTTGTACCGCCTGCTCCTAGTCCAAAGGCAAAAGAGAACTCTACCAGTCCTTATAAAATAAAAAAGAAAGAGATCAGAAACAATCAATATAATGCTGTATACGATTTACAACTACTAATAAGAAGTGATTTCGTTTGTTTTTTTCTTCCTCAATTATTAATATTATTTATTATAAAATAATTGGAAGCAAATGCGTGACTACACGCGCTCTGATTGGCTAATGAGTCTTCTTTATAATTCAGTAAAGCATAAACTGTCTCCATCTTCCGACTAAATTTTGTCGTGTTTGACGAATTTTACGTCGTTTTAATTACAAATAGACGTCCGAAAATACCTGTATACAAGTTAAATAAACGTGTCAACAGAAGGAACTGATTTATCTGCAAGTTTAAGGGCATTTTCATCGACGAAATCTTCAACGTGTTGTTGAGAAACGGTACCTAGCAAGTCGGCGAAATCTTGAGGGTCTTGGAACATCATTACGTCATACTCGACCAGCTATCGTGATATGAAATCAGATCGCTAGGTATTCGATGTAATACCACAACATGCGAGAAGTTCAAAGAAGCAAGCCATCTATCGATCTATTAAAGGTAAGCGTATTACATATTTTTATCTATATTTTATCTGTCTTTGGTGATCATTTTACTTTCCTATTGATGTTCGTTCAAAATTTACTATGACGAGTTCGATGACGTCATAATGACATCATAATTTATTACCATAACAACAAAAATGTACCATATTTTAGTTTAGTTTAGTTTAGTTTAGTTTATTAGATTTTATCACTCTTAGGTGAACGGAATAACCCAACAGGCTAAAAGCCCAAAGTTTTCAGTGTTACCATGCCATAAATCTCTGCAAATTTCATTGAGATACATCTAATAGTTTTGGAGATATTAACCATGGAAATAGTCTTATAGCTGTATTGATAATTCAGTCAATAAAAAAATTCTATTGTTGACAGATGTTCCAGAAATGTTTGAAGTTGAAGATAAAATTTACAATACAGTCAGTCATTATTTTGTTGGTGATGTCTTTATGACATGTAATAATGAACAATTTTTTACTCCTTTTTACTCTGGAAAATGCATTTAAAATTTTTTTTATGTTCTCAATTAAATTATAAGTATGCTCTACTTACTATTAGTTGCAATACCGTGGCAATTTTAAAAGAATCTGAATTAATTTTAAAATATTTGATATATATATATATATATATATATTATATATATATATATATATTATATATATATATATTATATATATATATATATTATATATAAACATTAGGATAAAAACTTTAAAACTTTATTAAACATCAACGTTTCGGGGCAAGCCCCTTTGTCAAGATATGAGTACAAAGATTCTTGAAACGCTAATATATACTCTACAATCTAATTAAAATGCACCTATTTTACAAAAAATCCCTAATATTAAGTCCCCGAGGTATAAATGAATCTAACTTGTATGCCCAGAATCCCTCCCTTGTTGTCGGATCATTTACATTTGTTTTGTCAATTATTTTAATTTTAACATCTTCCAAACCATTATGTCCACTATCAAAAAAATGCGCATACAAATGCTCACCTGCTATTCACCTTCAACCCTTGCCGAACCTATTCAAACTATTCTTATGGTTATTAAATCTTTTCCTAAATGTAATCGCGCTTCCCACATAAATCTTAGCACATTTCTTACATATTATAAGATAAATAACTCCAACTGAATCGCAATCAAATGCGTAATTGATGAAGTATGTATTACCCGCCCCTGCAAAGTTACATCCTTCATCAACATATTTACAAATTTGACAGCGAGACTTACCGCATTTTTCATACCTTTATCCCTTAAATCTGAATCTTCACCTTTCAGTTTTGCTCTAACCAAAACATCCTTAAAATTTTATGGCCTCCCATATGCAACCATAGACTTATCTCCCAAAATTCCGGATAGGCTTATCCCCAAAAATTTGGTACTATTACGTACCAAATTACTATTACTACTATAAATACGTTATACGCAACACCCCTCGCCCGCTTACTGTTTGAAACTTTTATAGCATAGTTGCTAATTTACTACTGTAATACAGTACTGTAGTTCTTTTACTTGAATTTGGTAATAGCCCATTTATTTGCAAAACTGAATAGATTTGCAGTGGACAATATCTCTGATAGCTTTGTGTTGTTTGAATTTAATTCTTTCATAGGACATATACAAACTAAATAGCGCAAACTTTTTAAATTTTTGGGTGCAGTACCTGCGCTAGTTGAACAGAATAGTGGGGAAGTTTACTGCTGTTTCTACCATCAATCACTAATAAAGAAATTACAGTAATGTCATTGTCTCGCACTATTGATCATTCATCAAAGCCGGCATCAGAGAGCATCTGATGGACAGGAATCGAAACCTGTAACCTTCTGATTGTTGGTGACTCTAACCATTGAGCCATCAAGACTCATATGGAGAGAGGTTACAATGATGTACTGGTTCGATTGATATATGCATGTACTTCCTATGCGGCAGTTACTATTACTGTATCAGTAATGCTTGGATGAAATGTTAATTACTTGGAGTAACGCTTTGGTGAATATATACACTGCTGTAGTGAATATGGTATATACCAATCGAATCAGTATATAATTGTAATCTTCACTTTCCACCTCAATGGTTAGAGCGTCTCTGAGCAGCAATCAGAATGTTACACAACGACAACTAACGGCAGACGAAACAGGAACAGAAATGTAACTTGGTACAACCCCCCTTACAGCAAGAACGTAAAGACGAACATAGGACGAAACTTTCTTAATCTTATTGACAAACATTTCCCTCAATCAAACAAATTACATAGCCTATTCAACCGAAATACAGTGAAAGTATGGAAAATATCCAGAGCACAATCCAGAGACATAATAAACGCATCTTAAAGAACAGAAACAACCCGCGCACGAATACAGAAAAATGCAACTGCCGACAACGTAACAGCCATCAATGCCCATGCAATCCCAGGAAACTGTTTAGTGAAAAGCAAAATTTATCAAGCCCAAGTAACAACGCATGACGACGGAGAAATGAAGAAATATATCGGTATGACAGCCAATGATTTCAAGCAGCGTTATCGCAACCATCTAAAATTATTCTGCAACGAAAAGCACGCAAATGAAACGGAGCTGTCAAAACACATCTGGAACTTAAAAAGAAAAAAAACGCAATTTTAATGTAAAATGGTCAATTGTTAGACGCGCCGCAGCTCATCGGAATGGATCGCGAAGATGCAACCTTCGCCTGGAGGAAAAACTAATGATCATGAAAGCCGACAAGAAAACTCTTTTAAATAAAAGATCGGAAATTTTCGCGAAGTGTCGTCACACAATCAATCACCGATTAACGAACGTCAGCAAACGATCAACACACAACAACGTCATCAGAACTATTTTTAACCCGCTGAGTATATTAACGAACAGATCGCATTACGCGTGAAACTCAGAGTAGTGACGAAAACATTCTAACTCTTTTATAAACGCTCTACCTCCAATGGTATCGAGCACTCTTGAACCATCCGCCAGCTTTGTAACATTCATGTTACAAATCTGTTTTAGTATTCCAACACTCGAAATTTTCCTTCACCGTGAATCCTTTCAACATGTAGTTTGATCGAGTGAAATGCCAAATATTACCTATATATATATATATATATATATATATTATATATATATATATATATATATATATATATATATATATATATTATATATATATATATATATATATATATATATATAATATATATATATATATATAATATATATATATATAATATATATATATATATATATATATATATATATATATATATATATATATATATATATATACACTGTAAATTCAAAAGAGTCATTTTGACTCCTTTGAAGGAGTCATTTTTTTGACCCCTGGACGACACCTCGAAGGAGTCATTTTGACTCCTTTTTGGCCTACTCCTTTAAAGAGTCATTTCTACCCTTTACAAGAGTCATTTTGACACCTTTGAAGGAGTCATTTTGACACCTTTGAAGGAGTCATTTTGACACCTTTGAAGTAGTCATTTTGACACCTTTGATGGAGTCATTTTGACACCTTTGAAGAAGTCATTTTTACCATTATGTAGGGTCAGACGACACCTTTAAAGGAGTCATTTTAACTCTTCTTTGGGGTCATTTTTACTCTTATGTAGGGTCAGACGACACCTTTGAAGGAGTCATTTTGACCCTTCTTTTGGGTCACTTCTACTCTTATATAGGGTCAGACGACACCTTCGAAGGAGTAATTTTGACCCTTCTTTTTGGTCATTTCTACACTTATGTAGGGTCAGACGACACCTTTTAAGGAGTCAATTTTACCCTTTTTGGGGTTATTTCTACTCCTTTGAAGAGTCATTGGTACCCTTTATGAAGTTCATTCTACTTTATAACAAGTTAACAATGTGCAAATTAACAATGTTATTTGAATGATTCCTGTAATTTGAATGATACATGCATATTGCATATACACAGAAACAAAAATAGAGATTGTGTAAAATAGTTTATTAACTAAATATGTCAATATTTTCAATAATTTATTAACTAAATATGTCAACAACATACTGTACTTGTAGGTTTTAAAATCTACTTAAACATATTTCTCAATAGTACATTATCGGTCCCAATCAATGTAAACATGATATTATCATGCCCAATTAATGGACATTCAAACAACTGACCCAGATTAACATCTTGTTTTAGGAACTCACACATATTTCACTAAAAGCCCATTTAAAACTAAGTAACGATATTCGGTTGAAACACTACGTTTATTTATTTCCTGCTAAGCTGTGGGCATGAGTCAATGTGTCAAAGACTTTGGAAGAGTTTTGCAAGAAATAACTAAATGTAGTGTCAATTTTCACTAAAAATTCAATTAACATTATAAAAACATGAAATTTTCAATAAAATGTTCTAACTGTTTTCAACCTTTATCTTCCTACCAATTGCACGCCTTTCATTTCTCCATGTTTGTGCTATTGCCATTGTTGCCTCATTGGTGATTCTGTTGCTTTATAGAAGTGCTTCAGGACATGAGCTGAAAATAAATAAATATATAAATTTTAAAATATTAATAAGAGGGATATAGTCCTACAGGTATAAAAGAGATATTTCTAGAGGTATTTTTAAAAAATTCAAGTGAAGATGTACAGTACTGTAGCTCTAAATACTTGCTTTTGTTAATTACTTTTTTATTTGAAAGGAAATAATGAAAGAGAAGTAATAGAGATGAGAATGCAGAATCAACCCCTCACTTGACTTATAACATTGACCTATAATCCAGAACCATAGTGCTAAATTAGGCAGATATACATACGGTACCAGTCAATTTAACAATTAGATGCAAGCCAAGTTGTCTAACGCTCATCACAAGTTAATTGTTTTTGTATCAATAAACTAGTCAGTCAAACTTAAAATATGAAAATAAAGACAAACTGCAAAGTTTCTGCATTGTTTTGATTTTCAAAACTGGTGCTTAATCTCACTATAAGTGGTCTATCACAAATAGACCTATAGTAGCATAGCCAATTAGCATTGGCGACAGACCACTAGCTTAAGTTTGTTGTCTTGATGCCATTGAATGATAATTATCCAATGGCTTTGGTGTTACTAAATTTAGATTACAACAAAAATCCATGTTTTTGTGGTGGGCACTAATATTTATTATAATCTGATTGCATTTTCTGCTTGGTGAATCATCTTTTGCTGTAATGTAATTATAACCAAATTTTTTAATTACCATATAGCCAATTTCTGACCAATTATTAGTTTGACCTTCACACAGTCCAGAGCAGGATGGCCTTCCTTGCTTTTCCCTGTGACTGATAACTGGGACAGAATATATTTCCAAAATAAGGTTGATAATAAATTGGAAGTCTTCATGAATTACAGTAATAGATTTCTATGTGCAAATAGCACATTGTGTCGGTCACAAGAAACTACATATCACTTCAATATGCCATGCAAAAACTTGACAGATATAACGTGAAATCTCACTCTCTAAATTACGGTACAGGGGGAAATACATATTATTTCAATATTTCCTCAACTAATTCAAACTAGATAATACTGGGAATTGAACCCTGCGACCCTGGCAATATACAGTACACGAGCACACTAACCGACTGAACTATGGGAGCTTGGCTACAAGTTCAGTATATACCTGTACGACCATGGTGGAAATGCCACGAATGAAGTGAATGGGTTTATTACTGAGAATATTTGGCATTTACACTCAATTAAGGTGGCTCCTGATGGTTTTAAACATGAATGCATAACTATATTAGACCAAAGTACTTAAAGGACCATCTGTACATGGTACGATTTGTCGTATACGATTGTCATCTTGGTGTATGTGATCAAACTGTACACGCATGTCAACATTCACCATCGAATCAGAAACGAGAATTATGTTGTGTGCAAACAATTGCATACGCCAGTACGACAATCCGTATACAACAATGTATGCCAGAATGACAATCGTATACGATGAATTGTATCGTGTAGAAGGGCCATAAGGAAGTCTAGTTAGTAAGTACTCGTACTTACTCGTACCAAGACGAGTCAGGGGTTATGACACAGGCTAGTCTTGTAGTTGCATTTTTCTTAACTGGTTCCAGTCGGTTTATCACACTTCACTATACCTTTAATATGTCATCCAATTAATGTAGTGTAAATGCCAAATATTCTCAGTAAAATATCCATATAATACTGAACGTGTTGCCATGAAGCTCCTGTCATAGGACTCCATAATCCCAAGAGCTGTGGCTTAAATTCCAGCTACTAAACTGTTAGGCCTTGAAGTTATATTTTTCACAACCCATCTCAGTTGCATCTTCACACTCAAAGTTTTCCTTCACTGTAACTTCAACATTGTCATAACTAAGCGCCAACCAGCAACCAGTTTCTCTTAGAATTAAATCAGTTTAATTGCTTTGATGAATAGCAAGATTTAATATAATAAACAGTTCTAGTACAGTAAATATTGGTGCATTTTCCTTCAGGGGCTTAACTGGCTCATAAGACCTTTTTCAGCAAACTTTCAAAGGCCTTATGAGCAATTGACGAAAGCTGAATGTTTCAACAGCGACTCACTCGACGAATAATGTCAATGGCGTCCAAAATTAATGGTGATTCGCAATTATGAAACACAGATTTAAGTATTATTAAACATTAAGAGAGCAGTAGATTATCACCAAAGTCATTAACAAATTATATACAACTCACCAGTCGCAGCAATCACGCGCCCCAGATACGCTTTCCAGCCACCTTTAGGCGGTTTGACCGTTTGACAACTGCTTTGTGAAAACAACAGTGATGATCAACTGCATGCCTTCTTTCTTCGGATTAACGAGCATAATCGCGAACAAAATCTTTAGTAAGGATAGTCGTCTAGTTGGTAGAAGTCCAGTGGATCAATACGTATTTCATCTCGCTTCTAGATAGGTTTCATACGTCAAATAAAGTTATAAAGATACGAGCTTCTCTTCGCACGCGGAACATGTAAAATCGCGAAGCGACGAATACGAAATATTGCGCCATAACATCACGTGTCACTCTGATCACGTGCTAGGTGGAATAAAGTACCGGTCGGCATTTTGATACCATGTTCAGAGAGATTTTAACAATGTTGTCAGCTTGGCGGAGCCTGAGGATTTCAGTATTATTTTAGACCAGATTGGTGTAATGTTAGACAGATTTGGTGTGTAGACAACCATATATAAAGACAATGATGCATTCAATTTCATTTATGATATTAGTGAAATCAGCTATTCAGTTGTTTTTCATGTATTACTAAAACAGAATACAGAATAGTTCATAATTATTCAAATATTTTTGAATAGAATAATTTTATATATTTAATTACCAATTTTTACCTCAACTTATCCACAAATCAAGAAAAACTACAATGACTCCA